>CM031236.1:609228699-609828699 GCA_018340775.1 Taxus wallichiana var. yunnanensis | reverse complement strand
TTGTTGCTTCAATGTTTGCATCCTCTTGCTCTTTTAGGTACATGGCTATGGTTTTCTTTTCCACCTTCCTACACGGTCTAATACCCATCCCCGATGCCCCAGTCAAATGAGCTCTCAAATAGGTATATGAGGATTTAAATGTGGCGGCACAATGGGGACACATCCAAACACGGACACCACCACCGGCAACAAGCTCTACCACTTCCACATGTCTCCATAAAGGATAATTTGGATCCATTTTCACTACCATACCACCCGAAACATTTTCCCCCTCTTGCCCCACTGAAGCTGAATTGGATGCCATGATTGTAGGATTAATTTGTTTTAACTTTTAACCTACAATAAGAGATATTTTTAAAACATTGCTAAATATTAAAATAATGTAATTAAAAACAACAAAATCCAATTAGAAAATTAATTTGTTAACCCATACACGTCATTCTCTGATTCTGATTACCAAGTTCGCCATAAATGGTGCGAGGTGAGAGCATACACAGAGGGTAGACGTTTAAATTTTTAAAAAATTCAATTTAAAACTTAAAAAAAAAACGAATACATAACTAATTAAGAATTAAACAATTAGTCCTACACGTCAATATCGATTTCGATCACCAAGTTCGCCATAAATGGTACGAGGTGAGAGCATACATAGAGGGTAGACGTTTAATTAAATAAAATTTCACTATTAAACTTAAAATACGGAAAAATTAATTAATATATTATATTTTAACAACCGTAAAATAAATAATTATTAAAAATAAATTTAGATCATGATCAATAATCATGAATGATGTGTTTGAAACACATCAATCATGATATTGATCATTGATCATATTCAAATGTAAAACATTGCTCAAAAGATTTCAAAAATAATGCTTGAATGCATGTAAAATTCTGGAAAAATCCTCCTTGATGTTTGTAGACTTGCTTCTCCTCTCTTTCTCCTTCAAGCTCAATCACTCTCTCCTCCAAGCTCTCTCTCTCCTCTAAGCTCTTTCTTTCTCCTTTAACCTCTTTTTCTCTCTCCTTCAAGCTCAAGCAAAATAACAAATATTGAGTGTGAGGAAATAGTATTGGGATTGGGTGTTTATATAAGTGTTTGGGGGGGTCGTTTAGGGTTAGGTTAGATATAGGAACTTTTAAAATTAAAAAAAGTGCTTTTTTAAAAAGTTTTTATGAGTTTAGGTTTTGAAATGACGTTTTTTTGTGTGGGTACGTCCGAAAGCGTAAACGCACTACGCATACGTTACGGGTAAGGAAACGCACTATAGACAGTGCGTACCCACTATAGACATAGGCGGCACGCCACGGGTATGGTAAAACGCACGTAACGCACTACCGTGTCTATGGGTACATTTCCGACGTACCCATCCTCGCGATTCAGCATTGCACGTTTCAGAATAATACGAGGACCCTTCCGGCGTTTCATGTGCGATCTAGTATTTTTGTTTCTGACGCCAAGGATGAGAAAAAGGGAAACTAAGTCCTAATAAATTAATTTTAAAGTGCATAATAAAATTTTATTATAAACACTTAAATTAATTATTAGTGATAAAGAAAAGAGAGAAAAGTTACCTTATGTTTTATTTTCTCCTAGAGAAAAATACGACCCATATGGGGATGAAATAAAACAAGAGGAAAATATAAAGGAGGTAAAGTGAGCTGATTTGTTATTTTGGGTGGCTAATATGCCAAGATAAGTTATAAAAGTGTTGGCTAAATTTTTTCGCAGACTGAAAAACCTAGGCAGTCATGAGATAAATCTCCCTCATTTACCGGTGAGGCTCCCGTGTAAGATTTTGTCAGTTTATATGTCCTAATATCTATATGTTGGTATTACTTTAACCGTGTAGTTCATGAACCATAGCTATACGGTTCTACAACAAGTAAGCAGTTGCAAAAGAAAGGAAAAATCTGCAGAAGATGAAAATAACAGGAAACGGAAGAAAGTAGAGAGGATGTGCAACCCAAGCAATAGTTTATAGAGTTGATTGCATGCACATAGATTAAAACAAATAGATCATTAACCACATAATTCAAAGCAAAGGAAACTTTCAGATCTAGATCTAGAATAACACGGTTTATGAATAGATCTAGAAATAAATATGAGACGAATGCACCGTTGACACAAAGTTATCTGGAAATCTCTTCTCTATTCCTTTGCTTGCAGAAAGCTATCAAGGGTTTTAGCTCAAAGTCTGGAACACAAGAATGTTGATTACAAATTCGATCCTTTAACCCGTAGGTGCTTCCTCTATTTATAGTGTATAAAGGGCAATTACAAATAGGAAGCTTTAAATGAATTCTGCATGTAGAACTATGAAAAGGGAAACAGATGGCAATCTTCTTCCGAAATTCCTCTTTGCATGACATGCATGATTTATAACTGAAAAATAGAATCTTCTATTTTGCAGTGTCGCCACCTATTTCTAAGTAATTGACTTCTTCAAGTAACAACTTTTAAACCAATCACTTAAGTTTTATAATTTAATTGATTGCTCAATTATTTTGTTGGAGTAAATAAAAGAAAGAGGAAAAGAAATAAGAAGAAAGCTATAACACTCACAGTCTTGTTCTTCTTCCATATTCTGCATGCGCTTGATTCTTTTGCCTTTGATTCTCACCAAACTAGATCTGGAAGCTATGCATGACTGTGATTTGCTTGCGGGTATTGCCTTTGACCTGTCTTCCCTTCTATCCTTGAAGCTTTTGCAATTCTTCTTCAGTACATGCAAAGTAAATTCAATGAAGGCTTCAATTGGAAGATTGGGAGCACATGCACAAGATCTTGGAAGGAATTTTCCATGCACTGACTTCTACACGGGCTGTGTTAGAAACAAGAGGATGAATTTTTGCCGGAAACCTTTGCAATTATGAGATTTGGATTTGTCAATTAAATCGGTGATAGGTTAGGGCCTATGTCTGTATCATTGACTTCAACAAATCTGGAAGCTATGCATAATTTTGTTGATCTTTCTCTTTCATCATGCTTCAACATGGCTGGAACAATCTTTGTCTGAGCTCTTTTTCTTTTAATTCTGCTGGAATCCCTTGCAATTGGATCCATTTGTGCAGATCTGGCAACTTTTTCAGATTTGGAAGACATATTCAATGTACCTGACATTGATTTGAGCACCTGTGATGAATACTTGCAATTTTATTCAGACAAAGATGAAGTCCATGGCACGAATACTTGATTTTTATCACCAAAATCTGCATATAAACCCTGCTGCCCTAAAATTTGAGGTTTTGCTTGCATGCAAAGCAAGCAAAAATATTCTTTAATTCACCTAGGCACATATACCAACATGCAGATACTCAGAATGACAAAAATTAGGCCATTCCAACCCTAGGTGCCAAAACTGGAAGCTTCCTAGCAGTGGAAAATATTTATTAATGCAACATCCTCCTTTTGGCGCCAAAACCTGTTCGGGCTGCAATCCTTATCAAAAAGAATTAATTGCTTCTTCATAATGGCAACCCATGCTTATATAACCCTCAACATTCTATTTCTAATAATTGCCCTTCCTATTTCTGGCAATTTAATTAATAAACAATCATGTTTATTCACCCAAATTGGGCGCCCAATTATGCATGCTGCTGGTTGCTTTTAAATAAATTTATTTTATTTATTTTTAGCATGCATCCTTGACTTCTCTTTAGCTCTTCCACTTGCATTGACTTTCCTTCTATTTATGGCGCCAAAATTGGGTGAATAAACCATTAATAAATATTATTAAATGCATTGTTATTCACCCAAGGTGGGTCGCACTTTTTGGCAAGGGTAGTTGCTAAAAATAAGAAGTCACTTGATGGGAATTTCCACCCTACACTGCAGCTCCAAAAATCCCTTCTTCCACTTAAGTGATTTGACTTTCATCATGGGAATTTTTACCTGCAAGGCATGTAAGAAATTCCGCCGGTGCTTTAAGTGATTTTTCTTTTATAATGAGAATTTTTACCTGCAAGGCAGGTAAGAAATTCTGCCGCCTGCCACCTCTAATATTCTCATTGCAGCTTAAGTGACTTTGACTTCATGGGAAAATTACCTGCAAGGCAAGTAAGAAATTCCCGCATGCTTGCCACTGCCAAAATTCCCACTGATAGCTTAAAGTCTTTCTTCCAAAAAGTGCAATTTACATTAAAACCGGCCTCCTTTGATAAAGTGCGACTTACATTGGTGAATAAATCTGTTTGGTGGGAAAAGTTAGCCTGCCAGGCAGGCAGAAAATTCTCATCGGTGTTTTAAGTGATTTTTCTTTATTTTATAATGAGAATTTTCACCTTGCAAGGCAGGTAAGAAATTCCCGCCTGCCTACCGCCTCTAATTTTCCCATTACAACTTAAGTGACTTTGACTTCATGGGAAAAAGTATCCTGCTAAGGCAAGGCAGTAAGAAATTCTGCCACTCGCTTACTACTAAAAATCTCATCGCAGCTTACACTCATTAATTCCAGAAAATGCGACTTGCCTGAGAGAGGCTTTTTGTGCATGACTTCATCATTTTTGGTTAGCAGTTTGCATTTTGAGGCTGATTCATTCTGGTGTTGTGTCGGTAGATGATCTCCAAATGCTTCAGGAAATTAAACAAACTACATTTGGTAAAGAATTGACCTAGGGAATTTCACGAGAGAAATTGCGGAGAAAATTGGAGAAAAATGCAAAAGAAATAAAGAAAAGCGAAAACGTTGCGAGAAGTTGTTGATAATGCCCGAATTCATTCTGGTGAAAACCATATTGAGATGAGTAACATCGACATGCAAAACTTCAACAAGATTTAACCGAGCACAATTTACTTCAAACGGGGCATTATTTATTCAATAAATAATTAAATGAAAATTTCTGCAAACAAAACTTGGCGAAGGGATAAAATGAGTTTGGGCATCTGGGTATTTGTCGAAATTGGCTTATATGATTCACTGGGAATATCCTAACATAATACAGACATCTTCTGACAATAAAACACAAAAAGACCCATTATTTTAAAAAGAACAATTTTTTTCAAATGGGTAGTCCCAAATTTCAGGGTGAAATCTAGGGACACCAGTTGGCTCCGTCTGTGGACATCTTTACCTCTTTCAAAATGAAAGGAGTGAAGATGAGATCCCAACATCTCTGGTTTCGTGTCTTGTCCATTGGGCTCAGGTCAGGCAAACAAAAACAAAACAAAACAAAGAAAAGAAAAGAAAACAACAAAGTTTTATTTATATACAAACAGGTTTTACCCTGTATCTCAGTTCTTGAACAACCTCAGATGTTTCCCGTTGAAAGGAAGTGGTAACTCAATTCCATCCTGGTAGGCAAGGAAGAAAGTGTCCATTCCAGCAGCTCTTTTGATCATGAAGGGCCCTTTCCAGAGTGAATCAAATTTATCATGCATGCCCTTTGGTTCATGTCTCTTGTCCCACTAGAGTACCCAGTCTCCAATCTCGAACTTCCTTTCCCGGCTTTTTTGTCAAATACCTTGGGCAAGTCCTTATCAACTTCATCTGGTGGTGGCTCACCCTTTCTTCTCTCTGTGGTGGATAAGTCGGCATCAACTTCCTTTGTTCCCATTTATTTCTTTGCATTTCCGAGGAAGAACTATCACCATGTTTTTTGTTCTTACTCGTGTACCGATCATGCTTGTTGAAAGTCTCCACTAAGGAAACTAAACCCTTGGGGATTTTGTTACCTTTTGGTTGGATTATTTCACTATTGTCATCATAACCCGGATCAGTTTTGTCTTGTGATCGCTTGTCGTGGTGGTGATTTACTCCCTTCAACATACAACTTGCCAAAATTTTCTTGTTCCAGACATGCAGATGTTTGTTTGTTCTCATTGAAAGTCTCACTGTTCAACATTATCAGGGACTTTGGGGCGGTAGACCATCTCCACTTTATAGTTTCCTTGTCTGAATATGGATGGTGGTCTATCCAGATTCAATAGTGCAACTGTGATTGCCAAAGAGTCTGCCTTGGAATTCTGATTTATTGGAATGAAGTCGATAGAGAAGGCTACAAAATTGAGTGTGGCAGAAAACACTCTATCTCTGTAATGCTTCATCTTATCTCCTTTGACTTGATTTTGCCCTCGAACTTGTTTTACTAGAAGTTCAAAGCATCTCCTTGGGCTTTGAGGAGTTTTACTCCTTTCTTTCTAGCTTGCTCCATTCCTAGCAGCAATGCTTCATACTCCATTGTATTGTTGGTGTTCTCGAACATCAGCTTGTGGGAGTATGGGAATATCTCATGATCTGGAGATATTAGTAGAACGCCGACTCCTGATCCAAAAGAGCAACAGGTGCCTTTAAACTCCAAAGTCCAAACTTTTTCTTCTTCGGTTCGGTTGAAGTTCGGCTTTGCAATGTCTTTATCCATTTCCAAGAAATAGACCCCACGGTTAGATTCTTGAAATACAATAGAAACATGTGAGTAAAATTCAGTCTTTTGACTTTGATATTGAATTTATGAAAGACAAAAATAATATAGTGGGCGATGAATTGTAAAGGAAGCCATATTGCTGTTTTATGACAGAAATTGCAGTGGATTGGAGGGCTGTTATAGCAGCGGAATATTTAAAAAATCAGTTTGCTAGTGTTGTCCTATAAGGAGAAATTGATTATGAAAGGTACAAGGTGGTTGATGACATTATACTCTATAAAAATAAAGTCTATTTGACTTTGGAATCCAAGGTAAAACATAAGATTTTAGAGGCTATGCATGATTCTCCCTTGGCTGGTCATCCTAGGTACTTTAAAACATACAAACAAATTAGGGAGAAATTTGTTTGGAAAGCACTCAAGAGAGAAGTTCTTCAACACATAAGGGAATGCCTCACATGCCAACAAAGTAAAGCAAAACATGAGTTTCCAGCAGGTCTTTTTTAGCCTTTACCAATTCCAAATAAAAAATGGGAGAGTATTTCTATGGATTTCATCACCGGTCTTCCCACGGTTCAAGGTAAGAGTGTTATTTATGTTGTGGTGGATAGACTTACTAAGTATGCGCATTTTTTCTCTTCCTGCTAAGTGTGATAGACCAGTAGTGGCTGGGATATTTTTTAATGAAGTGTCATGTCCCTTTTTCGATATAATTCCATTTAAAGACCTTGATTGTTTTGTATTTCTCATGGGTCCAAATGAATAAGCTAGAGGAAGTCAACAATGTCATCATGTGCTTAATTTCATGTTTATTTCTTTAATTGACATTGTATTTGTTGGTGAGCCTAGCGCCCAACAATAAATTAGAAATAAAAAGATATTGGTGAGCATGTAGGCTCCAAAAAGTAAAAAGAAAATAATAAAGCAAGTCTAATTGTGGTCGGCCTCATTTGAGAGCCCCAAGACTTGGCGCCACCCTCTTATTATAAATAGAGGTTGTTGGCATTAGTTTAGGACATGTTTTGGAGATTATTCTTATTTTGGTGAAAGTTGGCTAGTGTAGCCCTTTTACTCTCTCTCTCAAGGATGAAACCCCTTGGGTTGAGGATCTCTTCCAAGGACGAAAACCCTTGGTTGGGAAACTTGTGAAGGACGAAAACCCTTCATGAGGTTTTGATTGTGCAAGCTGGTTGGAAAAGCAATAAAGGATCTTTCTCTTGCATGTGTGGTGTTTTTAGTGCAATATTATATTTATTTAGAGTGGAGCGACCTACCTTGGAGTGGAAATGTGGTATGTGTGATGTGCATTTGGCAAATTTGGAATTACTAGCTTGTTCTCCATAATTTATAAAGCCAATATCTTAAGTTTCATGATTTTTGGTGCTTCCTAAGTTGAGTTATGAATTTTTAAAATAACACTTGTAGACAAGGGTTTGTTGAAATTCATATCTCCATATCTAGGGCATTAAAAATCAGATTTCTTGCATTATATGATTGTTGAGGATATATCATAATTTTAGAAATTCAAGTGAAGTTGATTTGAAGGGGTTTGAAGGCATAAAACTGTGTGCGAAACCCCAAATTAGGTTTCTTCCTAGAAGGGTGTTGGATAGCAGCAATTAAGACGTTTTATACATTTATTTCAGTCACTAACAACTCGCTAAAAATCTGAAAAAGTGTTGTTTCTCTTCAATTTTGGGTAATTTCCTGAGTTCCCCCAAAAAGGGACATTACGAGAAGTTTTCAGACTTTATGGGCTGCCAAAGAACATTGTGAGTGACGGGGATAACAGGTTTATGAGTTCTTTTTGGCATTAACTCTTTCATCTTTCATGTACATAATTGACTCCTAAGTACAAACTGCCATCCCCAAACGGATGGGCAAACAAAAATTGTTTACAAATAGATTAAAGGATACTTAAGGAGTTTTGTTACAGTCAACAATCAACTTGGATCAAGTGGTTGTATTTGGGGAGTTTTGCTAGAATACTTCCTATCACGTCTATTGGTATTGCACCCTTCAAAGCTTTGCATTGTTATGACGCTTTTTGTTGTGGATGTTATTCCGGATATTAGAGTTCTAGGGGCTAAAGATTTGGTACAACAGAGTCAAGAAATCATGAAAGCACTCAAAGACAACCTCGTACATGCCCAAAAAAATAAAATTGTATACAATTCAGCGAAGAGTTGAGAGGTCATTTGAGGTAGGAGATATGGTCTTTTTGAGATTGCGGCCCTATAGACAATCTTGCCTTAAAGGGCGGGTGCTGAAAAGTTAAAATTAAGGTTATATGGTCCCTACAAGGTCACAAGGAAGGTGGGGAATGTTGCATATGAACTCTGACTTCCAA
This sequence comes from Taxus wallichiana var. yunnanensis, assembly GCA_018340775.1. Lineage (NCBI taxonomy): Eukaryota > Viridiplantae > Streptophyta > Pinopsida > Cupressales > Taxaceae > Taxus > Taxus wallichiana. The sequence continues at coordinate 609,819,987 of CM031236.1, read as the reverse complement.
AGACAAAGCAAAATTCGAGAATGTCTTTCATGTTTTATGCCTCTAAAAGGCATTAGGACAACATATCACTCCTATTGAATTGCTCCCTCTTGATAATGAGGGAAAATTGATTCCAGAACCGGAAGCCATAATAGAGGTTCGTGAAAAGAAGTTGAGAAACATGATCATAAGGGAGTATTTGAGTACGATGAAAAGGTCTACCTCTCGAAGATGCTACATGGGAAAGTGCAACAATTTTGGAGCTTCCAAGCTAGCAAGTGCTTGAGGACAAGCAATTTGGGGAAGGGAGAAGCTGAAATATCCCCTTCTTAAAAATAACAAGTTGAAGACCCTTAGACTATTTTTGTTTCCGACGGCTAAGGGATGAGAAAAAGGAAACTAAGTCCTAATAAATTAATTTTAAAGTGCATAATGAAATTCTATTATAAAAACTTAAATTAAATATTAGTGACAATATAAAAAAAGAAAAGAAAAAGTTACCTTATGTTTTATTTTCCTCTAGATGAAAAATGCGACCCATATGGGGATGAAATAAAACAAGGGGAAAACATTAAATGAGGTAAAGTGAGCTGATTGGTTATTTTGGGTGGCTAATATGCCAAGGTAAGTTATAAAAGAAAGTCACCATGCATGGATGATGGCATCTTTTTGTATATCCTAATTTATGAAAATTGGTATGAGGTTGCACGCTTTCCATTTTTACTTTAAAGGACGAAAACCCTTTGTAGTTTTTCTTTAGAGGACGAAACCCCCCTTTAGCCTTGGAAGAACGAAAACTCTTCTTCCCTTCTGTTTTCCATTGAATTTCAGCGGTGTTGAAGGTCGAGTTACATATTTCTATTTGTTCCAGCTAGGGTTTGAAGGTGGAAGCTTATTGTTGATTTCTACCCTTCATTTCCAACTCTTCTATAGTGGAGCAACCTACCTTGTGGATATTTTTGAGTGATCTAGGGCACAATTGGACCAGATCTGATTTTCAGTTCCATAATCAGATTTTTAGAAGCCAAGATCAGCTGGTTTGCATAATTTTTGGGCTTGGAAAACTCTATTTTCAGTCATGTCTGTGAGTTGTTCATCTGCAAATTTATAAATAAAATTCCAGCCCTCTTATTGATCAAAATTTGGTATTTTTCTGATGTTTTTGCATAGATAAAATTTATGATCTATTTTGAATAAAATTCAAGTGGTTTTACTTCAGTTTTGTGGAATAATCACTCCTAGAGCAAGTCGCATTTTCTTAAAAATTCAGATCTGCAGTATTTTGTCAAATATATGTTCTTTAAATTGCTATTTTAGATCAGATTTTTGCTGTTCCGTTTAGGGGCATAAATTGTCCATTTGGGGACATTACAGATTACTACAATTTTCTCACAAAAGACGCTCCAGATGACAAGAGGAGACGAAAAGGAGACGCTGCAAACTAAAACCAACCAATTCCATCTGTTGCTGACGCCCTAAACGCTGTTATGAAATTCAAAGGGGTGTAGACAACCCTAGAAATGGCTGCAAATTGTGCCCTAGTTGTCTTTGATGAAGACTCGTGGTAGTCTCTCCACCGGCTGAATTTTGTCATTTAAAACGTAGGTTTGAAGTGGGAAAAGTAGAAAATGTGCCCTAGGTGATCTACACATTGACACAAATTACGCTAACTTTGATGATCGGAAATTACGCTCAAATGTGACCCCTGAGTGAAGTCACCAAGAAGATATTGAGGGTTTTCATCCTCAAATCTGATCACAACTAGGGTTTCCGTTCTCAAGTGATGAATGCAATGGAGGGTTTTCTTCCTCAATGCACAAACAAACAAAATGCTCAACATTTCCTAAAAGAAGAGAGATAATAGACAAAAAATGTCTCCCAAATGACCCCAACACTTCCTTTTATAACCTTTTCGTTGCTTCTCCTAAATGGGGCGCCACATATGAGCCTTTAACTTAATTTAATAAAGGGACTTTCTATTTAATCATTGAGTTCACTTAAAATAAAAATGTCACCTTTATTTAATAATAATAACATAAGTGTCTTTTATAAAGTCACTTTTTGACACTTAAGTTATATTATTAATTTTTAGACTTTATTTGAAAAGGGGACATGACAGTCCGCCCTTCCCAAATATTGTTTGTCCTCAAGCAATGCTAGAACACCGGGATCCCAAATCCATCTTGGGGATTTGCAATTCCCAACCCTTAAAGCTGTTGGCTTTTGTTGCACCTCATTGATCTGATTAGGAAGCCCTGAAATGTGTGTTCCCTTCAACTAAATCCTTCTACCCACATCATCCACGGATAAAATCCTCTGAAACTCTATAAACTTGCAACTGTTCATGACTACTAATAGTAGTCCTAGTACCGAGAATCCCAAGTCTAGCAACATGTAACAGCTACAAAACCGAAACTCCTCTTTGATTTATAGACTAAGGGTACACTCTTCCCTAGGCTTGAGGATATCCTCCATTTCTTCTAAGGCCAAAGGCTGCCCTATGATCTTACCACCATGATTATGTTGCGCCATTCTGTTACAACTATAAATTGAAGAGTGGGGAGTTTCCCATTGAGCATCATGATAATTTCCTAGAATTTTGGCAACCCTTACAACTACACTGCAGGCTGATATCCCCATAAAATGGCGCAAATCAGATTGTACATAGGTTGGAATGAAGTTGCAACAGTCATAAATCTTTTGAGACCATATCCACATCAGTAGCATAAGAGTTGGGCTAATCATTTTCGTCAAATATAAAGATTGAAACCCGTCAAAAACATCACAATACAAGAGAACCCTCTTAAAGTATGCAATCACGTAGTTGTAGATGACTGAAAACAACACTCCAAATTCAGAAACCCCAGAGATCAACACAACAAATATGGTACAACAGTAGTAATACTGGAATTCCTCTTTAAAAATTAGCTTTGTTAGCAATTTGGAGGTTGGAAATAACCCAACAAAGACTGAAAATCCTCCAACAATCAGCAGCTCTCTCTCATGAAACTCTCAAAACTCAGCAACTCTATGACTGGAAACACATGTACAATTGTAAATAATGAATTATAGTGGCTGGAGGTGGTGATGACAACGACACTAAAATTTAGTTTCATTGTTGTCCCAAATGTGTCAAGCAACTCTTTTACCTATGCTGCAACATCATGTTCTTCCTCATGTGCTTCTAAGTCTTGTAGAAGCATATCTTTCATCCCTCATCTTCAGCTGCGACCTCATATTCGTCATCATTTTCTTGGGTTGATAACAAACTCAACTGCTCTATCTCGTCCATACCATGTGCAAAGAACCTTGCACTTCCCTATTCATATGAGAACTATGTATACCTTAACTCATAAGAGTCTTTTATATATATATATATATATATATAGCTCGCCACCTAGCTTGCCTCCCAACTCGCTCGCCCAACTCGCCTCCCGGCTCACCACTTTGCCAGCTCGCCATCCAGCTCACCCACCAAGCTCTCCCGCCGAGCTCGCTGCCCAAGTCGCTGTCCAGCACGCTTGCTAGCTCGTCCGCCCAGCTTGCCCGCCGAGCTCACCTGCCCATCTTGCCTTGCGGGTCGCCCGCCTAACTCGCCTGCCTAGCCCTCCTAGCTCGCCACCCACTTAGTAACCCATCTTGCCGCATATATATATATATATATATGGGCTGGTCCTACACATACAACATGATTTGCATCCTTCGATCTTCTTGGTAGAAACATGTTAAATATAACATAAATTTACATTTAGCCAACTTAGTTAAATCATTATATATAATAAAACAGAAAGTTTCTGATTCAAAAATGGATCTAGAAGTACCTAATTCTATCTATTCTCCTTATTGAAACTTGCAGTGCATATCCTCAGCATGTTCATTGTTCTGGAAATGTTCAAGTTAGGTTGACGGTGATCTAGACACCTTCGAATGAAAGAAAAAGGCCATTGTTGTTCTATTCTGTGTGATAACTGTACGAAGGTCACAGAACCACCGCTCTTCACAGAGTAACGATTTTACAACCGCTGCAGCGTGCCATGGAGACCGTTACTGCGCAGCATTGGTGGTCCGCGCAACCGCCTCGGTGGTCTCTGCAATCGCTTGCTCTGCAAATAGCGAGTGGTTACGCACTGACGACGCCAAAATGAGGAATCCGAATAGTTGCAAATGTTTGGGCTTCTCAAATCGGTTCGTTTCGCCTTTCCATTCGTCCTTGGCAGAGAAACTATAAATACAAGTGCATTTACTCATTCTAAGCAAGTGATTTGGAGTGAATTCAAGTGTGAGCAAAGGAGGAAGTTGGAATTGTTCTTGTTTTGTTCATAAACAACTGAATTCTTTCTTGTTGAGGATTGTAAGTGTTAGCTAGATTTTATGCATGACTAAAAACCTAGGTAGTCATGAGATAAATCTCCCTTATTTACCGGTGAGGCTGCCGTGTAAAATGTTTATCAATCTGGTAAGTATGAATCCTAATAACTATTTTTAGGGGTTTTACTTTAATTACAAAGCTCATGAACCATAGCTTAGCAATTTTGCAGCAAGTAAGCAAGCTGTTTTGGAATATTTTGCAGAAGGGGGAAATAATAGAAGTAAGGAAAGAAGAAAGGAGGATGTGCTGAATCAACCAATAGTTATCAGAGTTGGTCTCATCCACACAAATTAAATAAACAGATAGATCTCACAATAATCGCAAGTAAAGGAAATGAATAGCTTCTAACCTAAATCTTAGATAACGCAAAGTTTATCTAAAAATTAAAATAGAAGAAAGAAGCAAAGCACCGTAGACCCAAAGTTCTCTGGAAATCCACCTTTTATTCAATTCCCCAACTTTCACAGAAATAACAACACAAAGTCTGAAACTCAAGAATGCTCTAGCAAAATTGTGATCCATTAACCCGTAGGCTCTTCCTCCATTTATAGTGCATAGAGGGCAATTACAAATAGGAAGCTTTCAATGAATTGCCGCATGCGGAAGCTATAGAAAAGGAGACAGTTGGCAATCCTTCTCCTAGAATCCTTCTTTGCATGATTTACAACTGAAAATAGAACCTTCTATTTTGCATGTCTGCCACCTATTTCCAAGTAATTGACTTCTTCCAGAAACTTGAAGTAATGGCTTTTAAAGCCAATTACCTAAGTTTTACAATTTTAATTGATTACTCAATTGCTTTGTCGGAGAAAATAAGAGAAAGAAGAAAGAAAAGAAGAAATTAGAAGAAAGCTGCAACACTCCCAATCTTGTTCTTCTTCCATACTCTGCATGCTGATCCAACCTGTATTGCACTTCCGCCTCATGAATGATTTGGATGATATTTCTGCCTCGAACCTGAGATGTTTTTTTCTCCTGCATGCGGTTGACTCTTTGCCTTTGATTCCCACCAAACTGAATCTAGAAGCAATTAACTATGATTTTACTTATGGATGTAATATCCCTTATGGGATATTTCTTAAAAATTGCACAAAATATATGAAAATTGCAGCAAAGTACAATACTGATTTATGCAGATTTTTACAGTAAGGACAGCAAACTAAAGAAACTTAATATTTCCCAAAATGTCCACCCAAATTACTTGAAAACTTAAAGAGGGCTTGATATTATTATAAAGGACATAATAACACTGTTTTGGAGTTTTACATAAATTAAAATGCTGCCAGAAAAAGCACAGCGTGCCCTAGACAGCTGGAAACTTCAGAGGCTCGTAACTCTCCAAATACCGGAGTAGAAATTAAGGGTCTTTGGTAATAACATTAACAGATAAAGGAAATAATATTTCCACCTTCAGATCTGGGAATGGCCAACTGGAAAACCCTCCAAATAAAGGCTGCACCTTCAGATCTGAAAATGGCCGACTGGAAAACCCCCAAATAAAGGCTGCAAGTCGCCTCACTTGGAATGGGGTCGGAAAATGATGGAGGCACCTTCAACGAGTTGCCACACCCAGCCCAAATGGCTACCGTGAATCTGATCTGGAGCCCCTCTGCTTATCTTCCCCAAATGCCCCCAAGACCCTTGAGATCCTTCCTCTGAAACCTCTGTTAATGTCTCTGCCGCATGACCCTAAAAGCGGCTCCAAAATGATAGACTAGGGTAGATCTCTCACTACCGAAGAATGCCCTGCTAGCTAGGGACGAGTCTCTCACCACCGAAGCTAGGGTCCCTGTGGGATTTGACTCCACAAGCTGTAGATGCACAACTGCACGAGAAGGGGTCGATAAAATGTATATCATAAGTGCCTTTCTATTCTCACCCAGTCCTTATATACTTCTCCTTTGCAAACAAGATCCCAACAACCCTAGGCGCATTTCATTCTATGGAGGGGCCAATAAAATAAAGTGACTTAAGTTACTTTTCCCCTTTAAGTCGCCATGGTCCAAAAGTGACCCTCAATGCAAAATTAGACTATTAGAACCACGTGGCCCCCTCCCCATAGCTCCCAGTGTCCACAGCTCCTTGGGTCTGACCACGGCTTGGACTCGACCTGGCCCTTAGGCCTTTGGCGCAGAAAATGGGGACATTATAGTCCTCCATTCCCGAGAAATGCTTGACCCTAAGCATTATCCTGTCATGCTGCAGAGGTGAATACCCCGCCGTAAGTTTCTCCACCTCACCCTGTAGTCAACTGATGATCGGTGTGATGCGAAGTAACCAAGACACCCCATGTAGTGATCATGCTCTCCATGCCGTGTAGAGAACGATGTTGCTCCTATAGTAGTATGATGCCCACACCGACTCTCCCCTAGTACCCACACCAAAATTGCCTAATCTGCCCAATCTCGGGCAAAGCGGTCAAGGCTATCATCATGTGATCACTCACTGCCTCTCCAATTGACTCCTGGGTATGAAAGTTCACTTTGGATCCCATAGAATCCCTTGAATCCACCTGTGAAACAACCTATATACGCACAAATGGTGCTAACTCTCCCACATGACCTGCACTCGTGTGAGAGCAAGGCTCCTCATAATGTATCTCAATGTGTCCCGTGGAGGAAAAGTCCCAAGACTCTAGTAGACAATCAACCGGCAATATCGGCTCCACATAGTCCACCTCCTACGCTGAATGTGAACCTATTGAATAACCATGAGTCAATTTCGTCTCTCCACTGACTAACACGTGGGTGAAGTGCTCACCGGGCATAGAAGCAGTAAAATACATAGGAGTGTTATCCAATGTCGATTCAAAAATGATGAACCCGTAGGCTTTGACTTGTCACAAGTGACAAACCGTATATGCCTGTATAAAGTTGGGGATATCCTCCCTCAACCTGTGCCATATGAACCTCTCTGACATGAACCTGTAGGTCTCATCGCAACTCAAATGCCCAGTCACGGAAGGACAATGCACATGTCGCAATATCTCCATCCTCAACCATGAATCTGACACAAGGCTCAATCTTCCCTGATAGAAGATCATCTCATCCTCCAATCATGTAGCTGTCATCCAGAATCTCACAAGTGTGTTGGTTCTTGGAGTACTCAACAAGCAAATGAGGTCTCTAGTCTACCGAAACTTCAGATAACCAACATAATGATAAGCTTGGATGATCTGAACTTGTAATCCCAATCTCAGTAATAGTCTCATGTGCAACATTGCTGGCCACACCCACATCCATCATACTCCACATCGATCCACAATAATAAAACTCCTCACCATGCCGGATCGTCCTCTCCATCCCCTCAGCTGTAACCATCCTTGGTGCTCCTGCAGATACTCCCCTCAAAATCACATTCCTGCCCTCGGACTTAAACTTCAGCTCTATCGTCTGAAAGTTAGTCCGAAACTCACCAAGAGAGTGAAGCCATTGCACTCCCAATGCTATGTTGGTCACTCCCATACCAACAATGTGGTAATCATTGGTAATTGTATAGTTACCCATCGTGATGCTCACTTGGGGAACCCACCGTGTGCACCTCAAAGACTCTCCATTGGCTATAACCCGTTGAGGCCCTCAAAATCCTCTGTTTGTAATCCTCGCCTCTCAAACAATGAGGCATCAATACAGTTGTGGGTTGCCCCACTATCAATGAGTACCCAACTTGCTGACCCTGCATAACTCCTCTAATCCTAAATGCCTTGTACATCAGAGTACTAGACAATGTGGCTATAATTTCTTGAGGAAAAGCCTCCTCCTCCTGTCCCGCATCAACACTATCCAACGCAACCCCATCTCCATCATCCATCTCGCGAGTCTCTAACTCCTCACCTCTGTCACCCTTGCTCTCCTCGAAGACTTCAATGAATTGGGCCTTCCCTCTACCTCTGCAATCATGTCCTGGAATCCAAGGTGTGTGGCAATTGAAACATAGTTTCTTTCGCCTCAACTCATCTCTGTGTTCTCGGGAAATGATTGGATTTTTAACCACCTCCTACCTCGGTGGAGGCTCCCTCTGCTGACATTCGTCTGATCTAGATGGAGGTTCCCTTTGCTAAACGCGAGGTGGAGCCCTCGGCTTTGGAGTGGATAACTCCAAGTCCCGAGCTTTCCTAACAGCCCCGTGCAAAGAAGAAGGTTCAAATGCCTTCACAAATCCAATGAAAGCATCAGTCAAACCTGCTATGAATAGCGAAATCAACCTCCTCTCCGTGACATCAGGTACCATGACTGGTAATCTCTGAAAATCTGCGATGTACTGATCCAGGGGACCGGTTTGTCTCAAATGAGTCCACTCCCTGAAATACCTGTCAGGGTCCCTCCTATCAAATCTGCTCACCAGCCTCTGCACGAACTCTGCATGAGTCGTAATGTGTATGTGTCCCTGTGTAATCAGCCCATGATGCCACCAATCATGAGCGTCTCCCTCAAGATGCGAGCTTGCAAACTTAATTGCATCTTCCTCGCGCATAGGATTCGAGTCGGAGTATGTCTTCGACTTTTGGACCCAAGACGGTGCAGTACACTTCTTAGAACTGTCAAAGTGTGGAATGGAGATCTGTCCCAATCTCCTCTGTAACTCTAGTACTTTCTGCTGATCTCTCTTGGGTCTACTGCCAACCTTCATTTTGCAATATTCCTGGAATGGCATGTTGTTACGAAGGCCTTCACTCGAGGTCTGGTACCTCTCCCAACAAGACTCCTCATCCAACATATCTATGGGCTGCTGTGCCTGGTTAACTTCCGGATCCTTCAAGAAAAATGGTTCGTGAAGCCCCAAAGGCCTGGCAGAAGAATGGGGAGGCCGCTGCCCCGAATGTCCACTCTCACCTCTTTGCCCTTGTTGTCCCATATTGCTATTTTCTCCTCTCATTATGACTGCTGTTATACACAGTCCAGCAGGCTGAAGATGATTAAAAAATATTCTCCTACCCCTTTTTGCAATCAGAAAACCAATGCTAGTACCTTGAGAGGTACTCTCCCTTCTTGCACCGGAGTCTCCAATGAAGAAATCATGCTTGCCAACACTTGTAATCCCAAAAGACACATTTGAATTCCTTCTTTGGCTTATGAAATCAGTCACAAAGTTTTCAACATCAGAATTGATAGTTTTGGATAACTACCACATATTACCAGGATCCCATAGCTTATAATGCCCCTGAGCCCTTGTATCTGTTAAGTGAGCTAAAACTTGCCACCATATATCATCCACCAGATGCTCATATACACATAGTTGGAGCAATGGTCCAACAAACTCCATGATGAAGACTTCGTCATCTACCATACCATGCATCTCATGATGGAAGTAAATTGGAATAGGCGACAATAAATAAGACACATTAGTGTGCTCTTCATACCCTTCAAGGCCATCAATGTCCTCCGTGTGTTCAAGATAGACATATGTTGAGTTGCCCCCAACATTGTTGCCTAAGTGCCTGTTGAAAGTATCTGAAAGCTGATCAACAGTTGCTGGTTTGGAAATTACAGCAGGCTGCAATTTTACACAAGTGTCCATGTGAGGCTCCTCCTCATGTGCCAGCTGCTCCATAGAGTCTTCTTTCGTGGGTGTAGACTTCCTTGCATCACTTGCCCTCATCGTTTCCTTGAACTCTTGTATGTGTTGTCTTGCTTGAGTCGCTATCAACCTAGCAGCTCTAGCTCTGCTATTCCCTTCCTCACACTTTTAAGAGTTTCCATTACATCCTCCTTGCTTGCACAAACAAGTTTCTTCTCCTGAGCTGGAATAATTTCTCTAACAAGCAAAGTTTCACTAATGCAATTATTTTGCTCAATGGAAATCATACCCTTTTGTCTAGAAGCTTCTTGAAAGTATAGTTTGTTTAATTGCCCGAAGCTTTTGGAGATCATCTACCAACACAGTGCCAGAAGGAATCAGCCTCAAAATGCAAGCTTCTAATAAAAAATGACGAAGTCATGCACAAAAAGCCTCTCCCAGGCAAGTCGCACTTTTTGAGAATGAATAGGTTTAAGCTGCAGTGGGATTTTTGGTAGCAGGCAGCAGATGGGAATTTATTACTTGCCTTGCAGGGTGAAAATTCCCATGAAGTCAAAGTCACTTAAGTTGCGATGGGAAAATTAGAGGCGGCAGGCAGGCGGGAATTTCTTACCTGCCTTGCAGGGTAAAAATTCCCATTATAAAATAAAGAAAAATCACTTAAAGCACCGACGGGAATTTCTTACCTGCCTTGCAGGGTAAAAATTCCCATTATGGAAGTCAAACAACTTAAGTGAATGAAGGGATTTTTGGAGCTGCAGTGCAGGGTGAATAATCCCATCAAAGTTGACTTCTTAAATTTAGAAATCACCCATGCTAAAAAGTGCGACCCCTTTGGGCATTAAATAATAACTCTAATGCAATTTATTAATAGTTTTCCTTCCTAATTTTGGCGCCAGGGATGATGGAAAGTCAATGCATGATGTGAAGTCAAAGAAGACTGAAGGAAGAAGGCTAAAAATAAATTAAATTAATTTATTTAATGGCTGCCTGGAACATGCTAAAAAGTGCGACCCATTTGGTGATTAAATAATGCTTTTTGTGGCATTTATTAATAGCTTTTATTCCTAACTTTGGTGCCATGGAGAAATAGAAGGTCAATGCATGATGTGAAGTCAAAGAGAACTAAAGGAAGAAGGCTAAAAATAAATTAAATTAATTTATTTAATGGCAGCCATGAGCATGCAAATTTAGGCGCCCAAGTTGAAGGAATAAGCATGTTTATTTATTAATTAATTGCCAGGAATAGGAGAGGCAATTATTAAATATAGAATGCTGAGAGTTATATAAGCATGGGCTGCCATAGTGATGGAATAGTTAATTCTTTTAGCAAAGGATTGCAGCCCGGACAGTTTTGGCGCCCAAAGGGAGGAGGATTTTTGCTTAAAAAGTGTTTTTCATTGCCGGAAAGCTTCAAAGTTTGGCACCTAGGATTGCAGGAGCTTGAAATAAGCTTGGTTAATTATCTGCATATTGGTGTAAGTGCCTGTGTGCTTATATAAGTGAAAGGGAGCTCAAATCAATGTTAGATGCATTGAATATATCTTCCGAATCTGAAGAAATTCCCAGATCTGCACCAATTGCAAAGAATTCTGGCAGAATAAAAAGAAAAAGAGTTGCTCAGACAAAGATTGCTTTGACCATGATAAAGCGGGATGAAAGAGAAGGATCAGCGGAATCATGCATTGCTTCCAGATTTGCTGATATTGGTGATACGGATCTAGGCCCCGAACCCCTCTCCGAATTGATTGACAGATCCAGGGCTGGAAAGACATCTCTCATGCGGGCAGTAAAGAGCAGTGGAATCATTCGAGCTTCAAAGCATTCCCAGTCACGCGATTTGCTCGAATTCGTCATGGAATGTGCAAGGTCGTACCATCCACTATCCAGATCAATCCGGGATGTTGCGGGAAAGACAATAATCCCATTTGGACGCACAATTTATCAATTATTGTCTGAAGATTCCAACACGACCGGTGGTGACTACAATCAGCATGCTGGATGTCGGCAACAGATGGGAGAAGCATAAAGTAGACTGTGTGGGCATAATGAACAACAGGTATATGAAGAAGCCCAGATCTCCATCAAAGTTCCCGAGGACCCTTCCACGATCCAATCTAGTGCAGGAAGTGGATGATATTACCAAATTGCTATGCAGGATAAATGGAGAAGCTAACACTCACAACTTCCGCTCATGGATGTATGCCTTCATCAGGACCATTGAGATCAACAAAGCAGATTCAATAATCAATTGGGCGGAGATCATTAGTGATAACATCGGTGAGTAGCTCTGAAGTGTGAGGTGGACATACAACTTCATGATGACTTCGCACTGTATATGCAATTTGCCTCGCAAGGTATCTTTTCCAATTTGGATAGACAGGCGTACTTTGAAGGATCCTATTTTTGAGTGCTACCCGCATTGATCGTGCTCGAATGCAATAAAGATTACAAGGTGGTCAACGATGGATTCTTCCACGAATTCATTTGCAAGTTGAATAGTGATCTGAAGACAAAGAGGGTGAGCAAGGAAGGTTGGGAAGCTGTATCCCAGCATGGTTATATCTTCATCCAGTTTATAGACTTTACATACCTCAGGGTAACTGACTTTTCAGTAGAACCAGTCAAGTTGCCCAGATATCCAAGTGACAAATTGGTCATCATGGAGTTGTGCAGACAGCTCGTAGAGATGCATGACCTACAATCAAAGCGACACAAGTCTACATGCTTCTTTCCGATCACAGTGGGCTATTATAGCTGCCAGAGCATTCACAAAGCCAAAGGAATTGAAGTTGAGATGTTCTTTGAGTGTGAGCATGAGTTCTTCCCAGCATGGTTGAACTTCGATCCATATGGGGTAGCAAGGAAGACAATCTCCCAAGAATACTCGCATGTGCCTTCGTTAGAAGACTTCTGGATGAAGTGCAAAAGCAAGTACAAAGTCAGAAAAAAAGACTTCAGCAAGTTATCGGTGCGACAAGTGTTTGATTATGGATTAACACGGATACTTGTGGATCTCATAGACGATGGGCCTGTGTTACTTGACTCATACCACCAGATGGGAGGGGATAGAGTTGCTCTTCCGAAGAACATTGGTAGCTGCCACACGACCGAGGAAAGATCTGCTGCAGTTCTAGTCAATACCTCAAACTGGTTGCTTACAAAGGGATATTACCTTGATGAAACTTTGATGAATTAGATCACATGCAACCTCAGCGCAGGAAACTCCATCAAAAGGAAGCGCGAGGGAGAAAGTAGTAGAAGGCCTGAAAAGCTTAAAGTGCACAAGAAGTCTCATACACAAGAAAAGGCCACTTCTACGGCTATGGTGCTAATTCCGACTTCTCTAGCGTCAACTCACAGCACTTCACCTACCTTTAAACCTCAGCAAGATATTTCCGTTCCTCTGTTGAATCCGACAACGTTTGTGTTCTCTCCTCAGCCACTCCGATCTTCACCTCTTCTTGAAGAAATGCTAAAGTGTAGATGGCAGAATTTGAAAGAGCATTGTCTTTGGACAATTCAAAAGACGATAGTCACAACACTGTAGCAATTTCGGATGGAGAGGAACCAGAGCATGAGATGGTGGTGCATTCAACGACTTCTCATTCTCTCGAGAAGCAATTTCTCAAAGTGGTTGGCCTCACAGTCAGTCCGGAAGCTAGAGAGGAGATCAACTTGGAGGAACATGACTTGCAGCTGCTCTTGAGTTTGGGTAGAAAAGACAAAAGACCTAAAGTTGCTAAGGTGACTTCAAGGTTGATTATTGAAGAATCAGGGCAAAAGTTCGCTGAGGTATCAGTTTTGATAGAAGGAAAGTAGAAGAGCGAGCTTACGGTAGCAGATATAACAGTGACCAAAGTGTCGATAGGTCAAACCACTACTGAAGGATTAAAGTAAGACACATAGACACTGATAAATGCTTTATTCCTTAAGCTTGACAAAGAGAAGACAAAAATGAACTTCAAAAGCAGGTTTCCCAATTGTGCGAGATCATTGCTAAGGTTGCCAAACCTTTCTCTCAGCCAATTTCAACACATGAGCAGGTGAGTGATCATCTGATGCAGGAAGTGGAAAATGTAGGTAACCAAGTTAAAGCTATCGACGAATGGAAGAGCCTAATCATTCGCCAAGCTTCTGTATAACTTAGGGAGGTGCTAGTTCGTCTAAAGGTTATGAAGGATGCATTAGTTCAGCTGAAGCAACTAGTGAGAAGCACGATAGATATGAATACAGTGGCTGAAAGTAATCTGGGCACTTTGGTCGAGATAAATAAGTTGCCAAAGGAGGTTTTGATTGCAGAACGAATTGTGCTTGATGTATCGGTTGAAAAGGGGAAGCAACTTGAATTCACAGTCTCTTTCCGCTTGGAAATATTCAGAATTATGTTGAAAAGAATGCGGGTGCTCGAGGATAGGGCATCGTCACTGTCAAGCAATGTAATTACTTTCACCAATGAGGAAGTGGTTGGGAACATTTCTTCATTCATAAGGACCATTGCTAACAAAGTGCCTGATTCCTGGAAAGTTCTCTTTTGATGATTCAAGAGAGGATTGATGAAGTTAGGCCTTTCACGATGAATTCAATCGAGTAAAGAAGTTTGGTAATGCTTTGCAATCGGACATTAAGAAGTTCGGGCCTTGTTTGAAGGAGGTGGAAGCGAGCATCGAAGTTTTCAGCGAAGGATTCGCTACAATTCAGACGAGAAAAACAAGTTGTGGCTAATGTGGATGGGAAATTGCTGAACTATATGTTCAAAAAGTATATTCAGTATTAAAACAAAAAGAAAGTGTAGAAGTTACAGCTGGCAGATCTTCCTTCTTTTCTTTCTTCTCTTATTTCTTATGTTCCCGGATGTAATTGTAAACTTAAAAGTTATTGGTTTGAAAACCATTACTTTAAGTTATTTGGAATGATTCTTTGAGTTAAGTGACAGATGTGCACAATTTTGACTTGAACTCCTGATGCATGTCACTAAGAGAGGAATTAAAGGAAGATGATTGCCAGATGTTCTCTTTACTTCTTGTTTATGATCTAGTTTAGTTATAGTCTCCCATTTGTAATTTCCCCTCTACGTGCTATAAGTAGAGGAAGAACCTATGGGTTAAAGGATCAGAATTTGTAATCAACATTCTTGTGTTCTAGACTTTGAGCTGAAACCCCTGATTTCTGCAAGCAAAGGAATATAGAAGAGATTTCCGGAGAACTTTGTGTCAACGGTGCATTTTGCTTCTTACTTTCTTTCTAGATCTGTTCATAAATTTTGTGTTATTATAGATCTAGATCTGAAAGTTTCCTTTGCTTTGAATTATGTGCTTAATGATCTATTTTTTTTAATCTATGTGCATGCAATCAACTCTATAAACTATTGCTTGGCAGGTTGTGACCTCTCTACATTCATCGTTTCCCATTGATTTCTTCTTCTGCAGATTTTTCCTTTCTTTTAGAGCTGCTTACTTGCTGCAGAACCGTATAGCTATGGTTCATGAGCTACATGGTTAAAGTAATACCCACAAATAGATATTAGGATATATAACTGACAAAATCTTACACGGGAGCCTCACCGGTAAATGAGGGAGATTTATCTCATGACTACCTAGGTTTTCAGCTATGTAGAAAATCTAGCCAACAATTTTTGGCGATTCCGCTGGGGAAAAACTGTCTTTGCAGATCAAAGGTTATCTCTTACAGATCAAAGTGTTTTCCCATTCAACTTTCAACCTGCCTGAACATCCATTCACCTGATCTGTGTAGGCACAAGGAAGGACTGATCATTTCTAGAAATTGCAAGAACAATTCTATTTCAATCATCCTCCTCAAGTTAGAAGCCGTAGATCTAGTCTCTCACCAGGAAGAAGAGTACACATTCATCCAGATCTAGATCGTCTTCAGCATAATCCGGCAGCTGGAATTATCCATCAAGTCTACTCTCGTAGAAGACGTGCCCCATTCATCATGCAGAATCAAAATCAAAACCAGATAGTACCTGTTCCATGGGGAGCAACTTTTGGGCCACTGAACTTGACCCCGCCTATGCACGATCTGCCTAAAGGGTCCAGAAGAATTTCCCGAAATTCTTTGGAGACAACAAGCAAAATCCAGATGATCACTTGGCAACATTCTTCATATCTTGTGGTGTGCTTGCAGTGGAGCATGAAGATGTCTCGGTCAGACTTTTCATTGAGACTCTACATGATTTGGCCGGAGAATGGTTCTATTGGTTAGCCCCTGGAACTATAACAAATTGGGCGTCCATGCGAGAGCAATTTCTGAAAAGATTCAAGCCTGCAGAAGACGCTAGCACGTTGATCACTCAATTGACGCAGTTAAAGAAGGAACCAAATGAGAACATGTGGGACTTTATTGCAAGGTTCCAAAGGATTTTATATAAAATTCCCATTTTCGCGTGACTTTGCAATGCAAATAAAAAGATGTTTTTATAAATGCTCTGTTGCCGAAGTTGGATATCAGTTGCGAAGGGCAAGACCTGTGAATCTACTAGAAGCACAAAATGTTGTTGTGGAGGTTGAAGATGACTTGATCATGGCTGGAAAAATCAGACAATCACCCCACAAAGGCGATGGAGCTTCTTCAAGTACTTCCGACCCTTTGCTGCAAAGGTTGGCTAACGACATGCTGCAAATCAAGAAGCAGATATCTCAAGGAGGAAATGTGACTCCTTCAAGAATAGCTCCTGCTTTCGGACCTTTAACGGTCAAAATCAAAATCGAAATAGACTTACTGCTGCACCACAACGGTTGGCAATTGAAGCTGCTCAAGGAACAACTTGGAAACTAATGAAGAAGATCTTGGCATTGATGAATCATTTGATGATGAGGACTTTGTAGATCCTCTTGGCGACTCCAATATTGGTTACCTGGACTATGAATCTGACGAGGGCTATTATGAATCTTTTGAAGATTCTGATGGTCACACATTTGCGGTGTTCACAAGGTCCCAAACACGCCAAAATGTTGAAGCATCCACAAGTGGCCAAAGAAGAGAAAGAGAAGATCCTGGGCCGGATGTTACTATCCTAAAAAGAGGCAGTACGCTACCTTCTTCATTAGCTCCCAAAGATAAGCATGCAAGTTCTTTCAATTCGCAGCAAAGGGCAATGTGCATCCGGCTGAAGTAAGTCAAGCTTTCGACATTATTGATCACATTAAAAAGACCAAGGTTCAGATGTCAGAAGCTAAGTATTTGAGGGCATTTCCTGATCAGCTAAATAGGTTGGTTAAGTATGTGCAAAGTAATGGTCCCAATACTCCAACAAATAGTGTTTCACGGGGTATCTTGTCTAGTCTCGAAGATTACTCCTTCAAACAATGCGGCTGCAAGCTCTTCTCCTTCTACTTCTTCTCCTGCTACATCGGAAAGGATCGAGCCATTCTATGTGTCATTACTTATTAACGGTTATAAATTAAGTAATTGCATTCTAGATTCTGGAGCTTCCGACAATGTGATGCCTGCCAAAGTTGCTGATGCTCTAGGTCTCACATTGACAAAAACCATTGGAAGATGCTATTCAATGGAGAGACAAGTACCTCTGGTTGGGCAAATCAAAGATGCATAGCAGTACTTGCTTCATTCCCAGACAAAAGATTAAAGATGACTATCCTTGTAGCAGACATCCCAGTATCTTATGGCATGCTTTTGAGTAGGAATTTCTGTAAAGAACTGGGTGGAGAAGTCAAGATGGATTGGTCTTGTGCGCACATACCAATCAAGGGAGTTAATCAGAAGTTGGAACCTGAGAAGAAATCCAAGTACACAGTATCGAAATCGAGGATCCTAGATCTCAGATCTTGTTTCAAGAATCCGATCACGGAGTCTATTATCTAGAAATGGATAAAGAAGAAATTCAACCTGTGATCCAAGAGCCACATCAACTGGATAATAAGGTTTGGTCCCTGGAATTTGATGGCAGTTGTTGTTCATTTGGATCCGGTGCAGTGTTCTTATTTCTCCTGAGGGAAAGGTGCATGCACATTCCTTCAAGTTAATGTTTGAAAATACTAACAACACGGTGGAATATGAAGCACTGTTGTTAGGTATGGAGTAGGCAAGAACAATGGGAATCAAGCTCTTACACACAAAGGGAGATGTTGAGTTGATTGTTAAGTAGATACGAGGTCTCTACCAAGTCAAAAAGGACAAACTTCGGCATTATAGAGACCGGGTCTATTCTGCTATCCTAGATTTTGCGGCTTTCTCAGTATCCTATATTCCGAGAGAGCAAAATTCTAGAGCTGATTCACTTGCAGTAACTGCAGCTTTATTAAATCCAGATCAGCCACCCACATTCTTTAGACAGGGGGATTACAAAGTTGAGATGGTCTTCTACCCGAAGGTTCCTGATAATGTCCAACAATGGCAGGTTTTTAATGATGACAAGCAGATTGTTGCATTTCTCCAACAAAAGGACAACTTCAAAGAGATCTACTATGAGGGAAGCAACTCACCTCCAAGACAAACTACTGTGGGAGAAACGGATGCAAAGGTCTCAGGAAGTCAAGAGATTATCCAGCTGAAGGGAAATAAAATTCCTAAAGGCTTAGTATCTCTTGAGGAAATGTTTGACAAGCATGATCAGATGCTTAAAAAGAATGAAGAAAGTGGGGAAGGTTCTTCCTCCGATACACAATTATTAAATTTGGGAGCAAGCAATGATCCCAAATTAGTAAATTTGGGTAAGTGTTGTTCAGAGGCAGAAAGAGAAGCTTTTACAAAGCTTCTTAAGAAATATATGCATGTTTTGGAAAGGATCTAAAGACATATCAGCCTACAGAAGTTCAACACTATATCCCATTAAAGCAAGAACAAAAGCCTTTCAAGCGAAGGCTGCGGCATAACCCTACTATTTTAGGAACTATCTTTGTAGAAATCCAGAAGTTGTTAGATGCAAAGATAATTTATCCCATACATCACTCTGAATGGTTAGCCAATATAGTTCTGTGAGAAAGAAGAGTGGTGAGATTAGGTTGTGTGTTGATTTTCGCAACCTCAATCAAGCCTCCTTGAAAGACAACTACCCCATCCCCATCATGGATCACACTTTGCAGGTCGTTATTGGATCTAAAATGTTATCCATGCTTGATGGTTTTTCAGGCTACAATCAGGTCAAGGTGGTTGAGGAGGATCAATATAAAACGACATTCATTACACCTTGGGGAACTTTTGCTTATCAGAAAATGCCTTTTGGTTTGATCAATGTTGGAGCTACGTTTCAAAGAGCTATGGATTTAGCATTTTCTCATCTCAAGGATGTAAGCATAGTAGTATACCTCGATGATCTGACAGTCTTTTCCAAGGATAGAAGCACGCACATTTCAAATCTGGAAGAGGTTTTCATCCAATGCCGCAAACATGGTATTTCTCTGAACCCTAAGAAATCTATTTTTGCTGTAACGGAAGGGAACCAAGATAGATCCCGAGTGTGTCAAATCTATTCAGACTTTGCCCTTGCCAACATCCAAAAAGGGGGTTCATTCTTTCTTTGGTAAAGTAAATTTTCTCAAAAGATTCATCCCTGACTTTGCTGAATTAACACGTCATATCTCGAATATGATGAAGAAGACACATGACTTCAAATGGAGCAGCGAGGGGAAGGAAGCATTCGAAAAAATTAAAGAGGCCTGTCAAAAGCCCTAGTCTTGGTTTCACCTGACTTTAGTAAAGAATTTATTCTTTACTGTTATTCCTCCAAACACACAATGTCAGCAATCTTGATGTAGAAAAATCAGGAGGATGTAGAAGCTCCGATTGCTTTCATGAGCATGCCTCTAAAAGCTTATGAGTTGAAATATACTCGATGGAAAAACATGCATATGCAGTGGTAAAGGCATGTAAGGCATTCAGTATTATATTCTTGCCTCACATACTGTGGTCCTGGTTCCGGATATTGCAGTAAAGTCTATCCTCACCCAACAAGAGTTAGGGCTATTAAGAGGCACATGGGTGACGAAGGTGCAGGAATATGACCTAGATATAAAGCCCACAAAGCTGGTTCGAGGAAGAGGTCTGTGTGAATTGATGACTGAGATGAAAGCAACAGAATCAGAAGAAAGTCAAAATTTGCCTATGGTTCTTTTTATAGATCTGGTGGAAGAATGGTACATAGTAATATTGCCTTTTTCTTAACTTATGGAGAATGCCTGATCACCTTTCTCACAAGGAGAAACGTACTATTAAACTGAAGTCCAAGGACTTTGTTCTTTGGGATAATGGTTTATATAAAAGAGGAATTGATGGGGTATTTCTCAGATGTGTGGATAAATCTCAGCAGGATCAGCTTTTAAAACAATTTCATAATATGGCTTGTGGTGGTCATTTCTCGGCCAGTCAGTCATCGCTCATAAGATCCTTCGAGCAAGGTATTCTTGGCCCACACTTTTTCAAGATATTGTAGAGTGGGTGTCTAAGTGCCAAGCGTGCCAACACTTTGTTGGACGTGTAAAATTGCCCGCATTACCTTTAAAACCAGTTGTAATTGAAGAACCCTTCCTTGCAAATCGACTTGCTTTCATAACAAATCTTGTCCTTTTAGCCACCCACAACCACCAATCATATTTCTTTTCCCTCATTTAATTCTTTCTTTGGCCTTTTCCCCTTTCCTACATGGGTCACATTTTCCTCTAGGGGGAAAATAAAAACATAAAGTAACTTTCCCTTTTATTTTTATTTAGTCATTAATAAATTAATATAAGTGCTTATAGTAAAAATTTCTTTTTATGCACTTTATAATTAATTCATTAAGACTAAGTTTCCCTTTATTCATCCCTTAGCCGTGGGAAACAAAATCGGGCTAAGGTCTTCGATTTATTATTTTAGAGAAAGGGACATTTCATTTACATCTCTCATTTTCAGTATTGTGTGAATGATTCTTACATAATATATTGGATATTAGGAACTTCGTTAAGTTGTTCATTCATTATCACAAAATAGGATCTATTTATTGTTTAAAAGAGGCAGTTTATGGATTAGATTGGTATTAGAGCAGTTAAGATCAAATTGTTTTTGTGGTTTAACTTGTGTTGACATTTTCAGTTAAATGCCCTTTACCCGAAAGGGAATTGAAAGTGGTGAAGGTATCCTCATTCCTTTTGAAGCGAGATTTCCACCAAGAAGTGGAAGCAAGGAATCTGAAACATGGCTCGTAGTGGAGATGCATGTGAGATTGAAGAAGAATGTTTCTACAAGTTGGAGGCGGATGTGACAAGTTTGTCTAAAGATGTGGGCGTATTTCCTTGTCTATGGGGAAATTGGAGTCCATCCGAGATTGCTCATGAAGAAGCTTGGTGTTCCAAAAGACGCACTAGGAGACCATAAAGAAGATACTCATGAGTATGAGGAAGAGTAGCCCCATGCCAACCTTACTCCTCCATTCAAAGTAGAGGCGAAGATAGAGATTCAACCTTATGATGGGGATGTGAATTCTGAGAAGCTAGACCATTGGCTAGCTCAACTTGAGGTATATTTCAGTTTGCATCAAATCAATGAGAGTCGGCAAATTTCATTTTGCAAGGTTAAAATTAACCAATCATGCTTTAACTTGGTTTGAAATCTATGTTCATTATTTGGTTATTAAGAAGCTTCCTCCTATTTCTAAGTGGGATGAATTTAAGAGGCTAATCAAAAAGAAATTCTATCCTATTTGTTATGAGGAAGAGAGGTCCATGTATTGGCAATATCTCAGGAAGAAGCAAGGCCAAAATGTGCAAGAGTACACCAGTGAGTTCCGGAAGAAAGCTGTCCAAATGGGCAAAGATGTAGTGGACCAAGACATTTTAATGATGTACATCGGTGGACTACGAAAGACCCCAAGCCCCTTTTTGCCTGAATACTTTTTTTTTTTTTATATATTGCTCTGGCTCAAATCTGAACTGATAACATCAAAAGAATCCATAGAACACCATACTCAAACTGCATAGATAAATTAAATAAAACAAACCCCGCAAACCGGGTGAATACAGAAAAGGCGCCTAGGGTTTAATAGGCAGATTTCTTCATAAACAATTCAACCGTGTATTTAATAATGATTTTGATGCTAAATATTACGGCAATACAATTATAAATCTGCAGATAGATTGATAATAAAGATTGTCCAAAACCCACTGTAAATGATTCAAACCAAATCGATTTGATATATAACTGATGTTGGAAATTACAATAATTATCTAGCATGAAAAATACCTCAGATACTGCATAAAACAATTGTAGAATAAGTCGCCCCACTCTAGAAGAAGTCAGTATGCCTTTGCTGCAATTTATTTCTCTTCAAAGCTGCTGGAATGATAAAAACTGTGAATACAATGAAGATCCTGAATAGGAACTCTCTCTCTTTGCTCTGGGGTTTTAGTCCACAAGAGGAATAATCCAGAGGGTTTCCGTCCTTGGATTTTGTCTGCAAAAGCTCAAAGCTAATGCTTTGGGAAAAATAATAATAATCTGGAATACCTTTCCCCAAGTCGCATTTTTCCCTTATAGCCAAAAAACCCTCCAAAGATGCAAGTCACACTTTTTCCCAAATCAGCATAATTAATTTTTAATTAATTATTTCCTTCTTCAAGCAAGTCGCATTTTTGGCTTATTTGACCCTTCCCCAAGGCAAGTCACATTTTTTGCCTAGGAAGGCACATTAAATAATTTATTAATTTATTTAAATGCACTTTCCTAAGTCAAAGTCACTTAAACAGTCTATTAATTCATTATATGTGCTTTAATGATATTTTACTTTATTTTGAGCACAATATAATAAAATTAATAAACCGAAGTCACCCTTGAAAACACCCTTTGGCCGTCGGGTAGACAAAACAGGCCAAAGGTCTTGGCTGAACTATTCGAGAATAAGGGACATTACTGATCCTCCCTTCCCCGAGATTGCTTGTCCCCAAGTAATTGTAGAGCTGGATGCTGTAATATAGACTCACCCTCCCATGTAGCATCCTCCCTGGTAACTCTTTCCACCTCACCAGGAACTCCCGAATAACTCTATTCCTCAATCTCCTCTCTCGGCTATCCAAGATCTCCTCTGGCACTAAATCCAATCTCCTTCCTCATCCAAGGGTGGTAACTCTGTAGAAGAAATAATGTGCTGCCCCAAGGCCTTTTTCAAGCAAGATACATGAAAGACATTGTGTATCTTACTCTCAGAAGGCAACTCTAGCTCATATGCCACTTCGCCAACTCTCCTCAACACCCTGTATGGACCATAGAATCGTGGCTTGAGCTTTTCAGCCCCACTCTTCTTGAGAGTACTCTGTCTGTAAGGCTGAAGACGTAGAAAAACCATGTCTCCTACCTCAAATGATCTCTCCACTCTGTGCCTATCTGCATACATCTTGTTGATTCTAGGCCCGCTGAATATTTTCCTTAAGTACCTTAAGGATGTCCTGACTATCTTGTAAACTCTCATGAGCCTTGGGAGCTCTATTATCCCCAAACACCAAATCAACAAAAGATCTCGCATCATATCCATACAGATGCTCGGAATGGAGTCATACCAATAGACATATGGTAAGTGGTGTTATAGCAATACTCACATAAATATAACAACTTTACCCATGCCTTTTGCTTGTCTACAACATAATTACGAAGATAACCCTCTATCCACTTGTTCACAATCTTTGTCTGCCCATCCGTCTGAGGGTGATAACTAGTGTTAGGAGTCAACTCAGTGTGAACCAAACGGAAAAGCTCTTGCCAAAATATGCTCATAAACTGCTATCCGATTCTAACTAACTATGTTTTTGGAAGTCCATGCGCACTTTGAATATCGGCGGAAGAACAAATCAGCCACATGAGGTGCCTTAAAGCTAGTAGGGACAGCGAAAAAGTGTGCATATTTTGTCAACCGATCAACTACTGCATAAATGTGATCATTCCCTTGCACCACGGGAAGACCTGTAATGAAATCCATCGAAATACTTTCCCACTTCTGCTCCAGAATTGGCAATGGCTGTAGCAAACCTGTTGGGAAAGTATGCTCTGACTTGTTCTGCTGACAAGTCATACACTCGCGGACATGGCGCAAGACATCATCCTTGAGACCCTTCCAGGAGAATCTCTCTCTAATTTGCTGTATGTTTTAAAATACCTTGGATGTCCTGTAGTGGTGCATCATGGAAAGCATGCATAATCTTCTCCTTAAGCTCAGATTCAGGAACTAGGTAAATTCTGCCCTTATACAAAATCAAATCAGCTATTACCTTATATTGGCCATCCTGAATTTTTCCATCCATAATGTCACATGCCCTAGTGTTTTTGGAATACTCAACTAACAGTTGAGATTTCCAATCTGCTGAAATCTTGCTCAAAGAACATAGGGCAGCGAGATGGGGTTTCCTGGAAAGTGCATCAGCCACTACATTCTTCGTCCCCTTGACATACTCAATGTCAAAATCATATGCTGGATTTTTCTGACCCATTTTTGTTGCCTCTCATTGAGTTCCTTTTGTTCTAGGAAATATTTCAAGTTGTTGTGGTCGGTTCTCACCACAAATTTTCCACCCACCAAATATTGTTTGAACTTTGCCAAAGCATGCATAATGGCAAGCATCTCCTTATCATAGGTGGAATACAATCTCTCATTATCTCTCAACTTCCTGCTCTCGAAGGCAATAGGATGGCGATCCTGCATAAGAACTGCACCAATCCCCAATCCCGAAGCATCACACTCTAAAATGAAGGGCCGTGAGAAATTTGGAAGAGCCAAAACTGGATAGGTGCTCATAATTACCTTGAGCCTCTCAAATACTACCTATGCCTCATCTGTCCATCTGAATGCACCCTTCCGTGTAAGATCTGTCAATGGAGCTACCAGCTGAGAATAACCCTTCATAAACCTCTGTAGTAACCACATAACCCCAAGAATCCTCATGCAAGTCGAGAGATATTCTGGGTGGTGGCCAATCTGCATTGCTGTATCTTCTCTGATGGACCTTGACCCCATTGGCCCCGATGACATGCCCAAGATACAATATCTCGTAAGTCCAAATTCACACTTGGACATCTTAGCAAATAAAGACCGAGTCTCCATTATGCTAAGTACCTCATCAAGATGCCTCAAATGATCATCCCATGTCTTTATATATCGAATATCATGAAAATATACCAACACAAAGCGCCTCATTGCTGTTGAAGAGATGGTTCATACATGCTTTGAAATGTAGCGGGTGCATTGGTGAGTCCAAATGGCATCACCAAGAACTCATAGTGCGTGTAGTGACACTGAAGGTTGTCTTGTGATCCTCATCCCGAACTCGAATCTGGTGGTAGCCTGATCGAAGATCAATCTTCGAAAAGTAGATAGATCCATGCAACTCATCTAACAACTCATCAATGCGAGGAATGGGATATCTGTTCTTGATGGTTTTCTTGTTCAGTGCACGATAGTCAATGCACATCCTCATGGTCCCATCCTTCTTCTTCACCAAAACAATTGAAGAAGCAAAGGGACTAGAACTAGGACGGATGTGTCCCATCTCCAAGAGCTCTCTAATGGCCTTCTCTATCTCATCCTTATATGTCTTAGGATGGCGATAAGGCGTAGTCATCATGGGTTTAACACCCTCCTCAAGCTCTATAACATGCTCAAACCCCCTATCAGGTGGTCTACTTGGAGTAATGTCACCAAACACTTTGGGCGTGCTTATCGGTATGGGTGGATGTCAATATGAAAAGGCTGCTTATTGTTTGAAGAAGATTTGGATGAAATGAAACATTGGGCTGCCCATCTGACCTCTCCATGTCATTATAGACTCCATCTGCGTCTTTGAAACAACTCTAGGCCCCTTTGTCAAAAAGATCCCAAAGCACAATCTTCTTCTTATCCACCATAAACTCCGACTCCATCCTTTGGAAATCCTGCACATATACGCGAGGGTGTAACCACTTTGAATACCCAATCTTTGTATCAATCTCACCAAGTCGATAACATAGAAGTCATCGGTCAATGTGTAGTCCCCCATCTGAATACTAAGCCGTGGAATCCTCTTAGTGCAACTAATAGCAAATCCATCTGCTACCCGTACACTAAACCCCTCAAATTCCTCAACCTGTAATCCTTGCTTCGCAGCCAACCCCTCATCAATGAAGTTGTGCGTAGCTCCACTATCAACCAAACAAACAATCCGTTGTCCCTTAAGCACTCCCTTCAGCCGAAAGGGATGGTACCTAGGAACTCTGAGAGTGTAGCAATAGTGACATCGGATGAATCCAATGCCTCACTCTTGCCAAGCTCTACTTGGGGCTGCTCCCCCTGTGCATCATGGTCACCGCCCTCATCCTCTGCATCTATATCTGGCGAGTGATCATCCTCCCCGTCTGAAATCACCTCAATGAGATGCACCTTGCCTTTACCAAGGCAACGATGTCCAGGCTCCCAATGATCTTTGCAATGAAAGCAAAGCTTCTTTCTCCTCAACTCATTACGAGTCTCCTGATCCACCTTAGGAGGTGGTGCACTCTTCTGCGGAGCGGTAGAGCGTTGAAATGGCCTGGAGCTCGTGGGAAACTTCTTATTGGGTTGATAAGAAGTGGGCTGATAGGAAGTGGGGGATGTGTCCAAGTTAATGCCGTCTGGATGGCATCATGCGATATGTCCTAGGCTTAAGAGCCTTGACCGATCCTCTCATCTGTCATGAAGGCCCTCTATAAATAACATCACCACCCTCTTCTCAGGCATCTCTGGAACCATAACTGCTATACGCTAAAATTCGTTGATGTATGAATCAACGTGTCCACTCTGTCGAGAGTTGTGCGAGTCCCACTGTAATAAAGCTCCACATCCTTGCGATCAAATCTCGCAATCAACCTCTCGTTGAAATCCTTGTATGACCGTAGAAGCTCATGACCCTGTGTAACTAACCCATGGTGCCACCAATCATAAGCCACCCCCTCAAGGTGTAATGTAGCGAATTGTATGGCCTCCTGCTCCCTCATGGGTTTGAGGGTAAGATAGGTGTCGAGCTTGTGAATCCAAGCCCTGACACTGATCTTTCCACTACCATCAAAAGTGGAGAGGGTTACCTTATTGGTAACTGCTGCAAATCCCTGTTCTGTTGTGCTCTAGGCCTCTGTCCTGTCCAACCCTCATGTTATCTCTCCTCTGAGCACAATACTGTGGGAGGGGAAATACATCCCTCACATGCTGCGGCAAACTCCTCCACTCATCACTGACTGCCATAATAGTATCCAAAAAAGCTACTTCTTCCGGTCGTCCCTCAATCTCTGGTGGGTCATCTCTAGGCAGGAAGTTAGGCTGCATAGGCCTATCTGCAGTCCGTGTAGGTCTCCTCTCATCTGTATGAGTGTGTCTCGCTCATCTGTATGAGTATGCCTCCGCTCACGGCGTGGTGATCCCCTAACACTCCCAAGCTCTGAAGGTGATCTGCTATGATCCCTGTAACCCTGGCGGCCCGATACGGATCTATCCCTCCTGCCGTGCCTGTCCCGCGGCCTATCTAGTGCCAACTTGTCCAAGGTAGTGCCCATGCGCTCCATGGTTTGTAACAACTGCCTCTGAGTGGCTGCCATATCCCGAATGAAATCCCTATCTGGATCTGCATGTTCCTCTCGAGGACGACTCTCAGGTCTATCACCCAAATATTTCATTCTGTCACCTCTACTGATACCAGCTTCGAGTCGTGCTCGTCTGCGGGTGTAGTATCTGTGTGGACCGTCCTCTCTGTGTTGCATTCAAAGCTGATTTCTGTTTTAATACACTCTCTGCTTCCTTCCCACACAGGCTGGGAGGATACACTGCTCTGATACCACTGAAAGATCCCAAACCCCTTTTTGCCTGAATACTTTTTTTTAATATATTGCTCTGGCTCAAATCTGAGGCTGATAACATCAATAGAATCCATAGAACACATACTCAAGCATAAATAAATTAAATAAAACAAACCCATGCAAAACCGGGTGAATACAGAAAAGGCGCCTAGGGTTTAACATGCAGATTTCTTCATGAACAATTCAGTTGTGTATTTAATAATGATTTCTGATGCTAAATATTACGGCAATACAATTATAAATCTGTAGATAGATTGATAATAAAGATTGTCCAAAACCCACTGTAAATGATTCAAACCAAATCGATTTGATATATAACTGATGCTGGAAATTACAATAATTATCTAGCATGAAAAATACCTCGAATCTGCATAAAACAACTGTAGAATAAGTCGCCCCACTCTAGAAGAAGTCTGTATGCCCACTGCTGCAATTTATTTCTCTTTCAAACTGCTGGAATGATAAAAACTTGTGAATACAATGAAGATCCCTGAATAGGAACTCCTCTCACTGCTCCTGGGGTTTCCGTCCACAAGAGGAATAATCCAGAGGGTTTCCGTCCTTGGATTTTGTCTGCAAAAGCTCAGAGCTAATTGCCGGGAGAAAATAATAATAATCTGGAATACCTTTTCCCCAAGTCGCATTTTTCCCTTATAGCCAAAAAACCCTCCAAAGATGCAAGTCACACTTTTTCCCAAATCAGCATAATTAATTTTTAATTAATTATTTCCTTCACCAAGCAAGTCGCATTTTTGGCTTATTTGACCCTTCCCCAGGCAAGTCGCATTTTTTGCCTAGGAAGGCACATTAAATAATTTATTAATTTATTTAAATGCACTTTCCTAAGTCAAAGTCACTTAAACAGTCTATTAATTAATTATATGTGCTTTAATGATATTTTACTTTATTTTGAGCACAATATAATAAAATTAATAAACCGAAGTCACCCTTGAAAACACCCTTTGGCCGTCGGGTAGACAAAACGGGCCAAAGGTCTTCGACCGAACTATTCGAGAAAGAGGGACAGATGAGGCTTGTTCTCAAACTCACTATCTAGAGATGGACGAGAAAAAGAGTTCATCTACTTGTCAGCATGCTTCAAACAAACAAGAATAAAAAGAAGAATAAAGAATAAGAGATGAAGAATAAAAAGAAGGCCATGGCTTCCCTCCAAGGAGAGGAAATATTTTTGAGTGAAGAGGTGGATGAGACAATGTGTTGTACCTCCGTCCATAGAGAGATATGTATGGGTAGTAAGAATGTTGTTAAAAAAATGAACTTACTAAGCTTTTTCACATGAAAATTCAAGTGAAGAAAACTAAATTGAAAATAGTACAAAGGTGCGGTAACTATGCTTATGGGTTATATATTACAAAATAAAATTTATATTCACTAATGTCACTGCAATTTCTCTTGGGAAGATTATTTTATGCCTGTTGGGACCCGGTTCAAAGACTCGTACACCTGCATATTTCTAGTAGAAGTAATTGGCATGGTTGCAATAGCCAAAACCTTAAACTTCTACAAGTTAAACAGTAATTTGAAGAGTTGGATGTTCAAAGAATGCCCTAGAGGTCAAGACTAAACCTAGCAATAAGTACATAGACAAATTATGATATTAATGAGACCTACAAGGTTTCTTTGCCTTCATTCAAAATTGAGTTTGAAATTGCTGTCTTTAATATTTGTCTCTATGCTCCGTCTTCATGATTGAATCCATCTTTATAATTGTGTGTATTTAGGCTTCTAGTTTTTTTGTAGTCTGAGATATTCAATTTTGACCCATATGTTGTCAATTTACTTCTTGACCTTATCCAAAACATTGCCTTGAAGACTTGGCTTTGCAATAACACCAAATATTAACTCTCCAGTAAGGGTGAATTTTTGGGAATATTGTAAGTGACATTCTATAATTTGCCTATGATATCTTGTGTGTATCTTATATTTCTTTCCAATTAATCAGCTACATTATTATGACCTATCTGCTATTTTTAATATTTTCCATGTTAGCAGTTTATATTAAATTTTGAATTCATTCAATTTTGTTTCTTAGTATTAAACTTAAATATACACACCTTGTTTGATGAGTATTGGTTTAGTTTGAGTCTTGAGATAAAGACATGGGTATAATACACTGCTGGCTTAGCAATAACACTTGCTATAGTTTGTTTTTAATGTCACGATTGTTTTCTTTACTTTTAATTACTTTCTGACTGTTTCAAGAACAACAATTACAATTAGTTATAGATGATGTTGAATGCTTTATTATGATTGCAATTTTTGCAGATTAAGCATGGAAATGTACTATAGTCCCTCTCTTCTTTGATAATTTTTTGCTAATTTTTGGGTATGGATGTTACAATTATTGTTTTTGAAGACACGCAAAGACAAAATATTTTAAGCTGGCACAAAAGGATCGACATCGCTATTGCAACTGCACAAGGACTTGATTACTTGCACTCATCTATTGTAAGTATATCATTTATAGGGAATAATTGAATTACATATAGGCTTAAATATACATGATTAGAATCGCATAGTTATTTGATGTATCTTGTTGTCATTGTTTGTACAGTAAATTTTTTTAAATATAATTTACATATTTATTTTAAGTAACTTGTAGTCATAGTTTCTATAATAGTTCATTTTTCCTAAATAATTTTGTGCACCCTTACAATAACTATTGTTATAACCATTTTAGGAATACATACTTCATAACATCTGGATAAGCATCAACTAAAATTTGAGTTCATTGTATATGACAGCATAACTCATGTAAGTTTATTTGTGCCGAAAGGCACATTTTACACCCCACATCAACTTCAAAAATTTGGGTGTGTAGGTGGGATGCATGTGGAACATAGAAGGCCAATGATTTTGCAGACATGTAACGCTTAATAATATCATAAAAATCGAAGGTTAACATTTTTAAAGATATGTAATTCTTGAATAATAATAATAATAATTATATTTTTATTTTCTAGAATATTATATGTATACTTCAAAATTGCTTTATTAACCTTATGATTTGTCTAGGACTTGTTGGCGCATAAATCTCCCATCTATGGGATTGGGGTGGGCTGGCTTTGAGCCAAATCATTGAGAAATGTGTTGTAGGTCCTTATTCCTAGTTTTTGTCCTCTTTAGCATAATCATTAATACCCTCTTTATACCATCTTTAATACGTCCATGATATCCGCAGTCTTCCTGGGCCCTCCTTAGCTATTTTATTTTGCTAAGCTACATTTGGCTGACATCACTGGCCATGGCTGGTGTTGCTTGATTTACTGTTTTTGAGCCTTAGCTACAGCCAACTTCATTGGCCATTACTGGTGTAGCGTGTTTTACTGTTTTTGAGCCTTATCAACAACCAACTTCAATGGCCATGGCTAGTGACAACTTGGAATTATCATTTAGTAGTTTGCACCACTATAAATAGGGTTGTCATTAGTCATTTGTGAACAACTTGTTTGCTCTGCTCCAAGCTCACAAATCAGAAAATTTCAGTGTTACACAAGAACACGTCCCTAGTTTTTGGTGATGTCTGGATGTCCTTGAAATTTCAAGGTTTTGGGGACCTGGAGGATGTCCCCAATTTTTTTAAATTTATTTTTCTTCCTAACACTTTTAATTTAAAAAAGCTGTTGGGGACCTGGAAGGATGTCCCCAATTTATAATTTTTTTTCCCTGACACTTCTAATTTAATTTAATTTTTTTTTACAAAAACATTGAATTCTAATCTCAAAAATACCCTAAAGAACATTAAATACAGTTTAAACCCTGAAATTATTGAATAAGTTAACATATTTAAATAATAATTTTTGAAATATTATTTTGATAGCTGTCCTCAAAATCTGGGATTTTTTTGGCATCCCGAGACTTTGTCTTCAAGATTTTACTTTTCGGGTAACTATGGAAAATTGCCTTCATAGATTCTTAAAACGTAAGGGCAATAGAGCTTCACCGAAGGAAGATAAGTTGCAAATAAAAGTCTTAGAAATTCAAAAATATGAGATTCAACTAGTGCCATATGTCAAAGTCTTTGAAGTTCCCAAATATGATCTACTAAGGTTTCTTCTATCCTTCTTCACTTCACCTATAACCATCTCTCACAAGTGCTCTAGTCAAGGTGAGGGATTAATGTGCCAACAAGTTGACCCAAGTTAAACATCTTTCTGACCTACTTGTTTTGTTTATGCAGGTCTGATTATATATTGCATGTTTGTTTATGTATTTATTGCCTTATTATCCTAGTATTGCCCTGCATATTATCCCCTATATCCTAGTTTATTCCCCTCTTTAGACTTAGATTATAGCCTTATTACTGTAATCACTTATTTCCCAAAATATTTTCCTTTGAGTGTAGACCCTAGAAAGGCCTTCTCCCTTTCATTTATATAGAGGTGGTTTAGTAGAGACCTTTCTTAGGCCTCTACATCAATCTAAAATCTATCGAGAGGTGTCCAAAAGACTTGAGGTAGTGATCCCACCACAACATTAGTGTAGGAATACATAGCTCTCAACACATATTGGATCCATGTTAAGGTAGGTTTTGCTAGTGTTAAAATAGCATTATGTAATGCCCCCAAAGGGACTATTTTTTCCCCAAATGGATTTGAGGCAATTCCCACACACCAAATGCAAATTATAAAAAATATATCAATTGTTTATGATGCAGATCTGATTTATTTATGGAAAATGCGACTAGGGTTGGGTATGAAACTTATAAAAATCAGAAATAAATCATGACATTTTCCACCATAAACTAATCCACATAATTTATGAAGCCAAAATACAGCGATAAAACCAGATTTGGGACCCAAAAAGAGGCTGAAATAATTTATTAAAAAGTCTGCAGAACTTGCCTTCAGACACAACTGTAATTGGAATATTTTGGAGCCAAAATCCACTCCACAAATACTGATTTAGATCAATAAATTCTGCAATTAAATCAGCAACTCAGATATGAAATTTGGAAGCTCAGAACACCTCCAAACAACCCACCATGCAAGTCGCACTTCCTAGGAAAATCTGGAAATAAGGGTGAAATGCAACCGCTAATTCTCTTCTCCAAACCCTTGTCTAAATCTGCAAAGTACAACCCTCAAAATACTTAGAAAACTCTTGGAAAACACTGAAAATTACTACTTTGTGATCTACAATGGAAACCCCAAGGTGGAGAATCCTCTCAACTAGAAGAAGGGTTTTTGTCCTTCTACTAGACTCTTGGAGGGTTTTCGTCCTCAAGAGTGAATCTCTAAGGGTTTTCGTCCTTAGAAGATTGAAGATGCAAGCTCAAAGCTCAACATACAAATCAGATTTCATAAAATAGACAAGTGATGCCCTCCTCAAGCAAGTCGACTTGCTTATATAGAGCTAATGGACCAACTTGCCTCCCTTAACATCCAATAAGCTTTTAGCCCCTCATTTAATGTTTTTCCCTTTTGATCCATCCCATAAGGAGGTTGCATTTTCTAGAGAAAATTAGACTTTATAAGGTGACTTTAGCTTTTCCTAATTTTATTTTGTTATTAAGTCTATAATAACTTTATTATAAGTGCCTTTATATATATATATATATATATATATATATTAATTTGCACTTTATAATAAATTATTATAACTTAAGTTCCCCTTGAGTTTATTCCTTAGTTGTTGGGAGACAAAATGGGCTTAAGGTTCTTCGATAAGATTATCTTAGGAAGTGGGACATTTCACATTAGTTTGTATAACCATTAATTTTATTTTCCACAACAGACTTGTTCATTGAAGAATGTTATAATGCTCTAATAAGTCTCAAGTAGATCCGTTAATGACCTAAATGTTTTCGTAGGTTGATTCAATTTGCTAGTCTACAAGTACTATGATTGTTGGAACCCAATTAAGTAGTCATGTTCCCTTTTTCAAATAAAGTAAAAAAATAAGAAAGTTAATATTTTAAGTTGTCTAAGTGACTTAAGTTGTTAAGTTATAGTTATAAAAACTAGTTACCTAAGTCTCGGGGATGAGGGGATAGGGGATGAGGTTTTAGGGACGGCAAAAAAGTTCCCAAATTTTAGGGAAGGCGGGGGGTGGCTATTAAAATAATACATAAAAATTGGTATTGGAATATTTTAATTGAATTCAATGAAAATTAGGGATTTAAGTTGTGTTTAATGTAGCATAGGTACTTCCAAGATCATAATTTAATGTTCTTGGTAAAAATAACAACATTTTAAAAGTTCAAACATCAGATTTTTTTGAAAGATTTTAGAAAAATAGAAAACATATCCTCTAAGTCCCCAAGTCCCCAAAAAGTTCGAGATGCCCAAGACGTCACCAAATTCTAGGGGACGCACCCCCGCATAACACTTGATAAAAGGAAACTTATGTTTTATTGTTAAAAGGTGACTTTTTAATAAAGCAAAGTCAAACATCAAAATAGAAGTGGGACATCCCATTTGGGGACCTTTCCTCGTGAAATGTACCATGAAAAGTTATAAAAGAGGAGTCATTTGGAGCTCACCTTTGATTACATCTCTTTCATTTTTATGAGTTTGAGCTTTGTGGTTCAACTTCTGCATTTGAGGACGAAAACCCTCCTTTGCAATCTACATCTGAGGACAAAAACCCTCCAGTGTATTCAGATTTGAGGACGAAAACCCTCTAATCTTCAAGGTGACTCCATACAGGAGTTACATTTAGGAATCCATTCAAAGTTTTGCAATCCCAAATCTGATCCAGCAGCTAGGGCACATTTCAAATCTCTTATAGCCAGTGGCATCGCATTCCAAGTGAGATTTCTTGATTATACAATTAGGCATAGTTACCATGTTCGAAAAGTTCGGGTTGTTCGGACATGGAAAAAGTTCGGAAGTTCGGAATTTTGCAAAAATTCGGTTCGGTTCGGTATAGTTCAAAAAAATATAAATTTTCAAAAAATATAAAACTGAATAATAAATAAATAAATACGGTTTAATTTATAAATAAATATTACAGTATACTCAATATTACATATGATTCCCAAATAAATTAAAATTTTAACAATGTTTATAACTTTATAATTTATAGTAATTGTGATTTCGAAGTGCAATATATATTGACATGTCTTGAATGTTTCATTATTTTCATGTTTATTGTTAGAGTAACCAATTCTATCACAAATTATATAATCATAATATATCCATGACTGCACAGTTAAATAATATTATAATGTCATGATGTAACCTATAAAATATCTTTGCATCGATCTTTTGAAGACGTGGCACCTACCTTGAATTCTCTCGAGGCATCTACCGCAAACCATAACTATGGTGAGTCGTGACCTATTCCTTAACCAAATACTGCAGTTATACTATATATTTTTGCAAATTTGCAGGGTTCGAAAGGTACTTACCAGTTACTATGGCTATCGCGTTTTACGTTTTTCAGTGTGGCTGCATTCACTATTTCCACTTCCAGTGGCTGCGTTCACTATTTCTACTTCCAATGGCTGCGTTTACCAGTGTCGGCGACTGTTTTTGCAAGAGCTGCAACAACTACAAGTGCTGACATTCACATTTTTCGTTTAGCTTTTGGTTTTTAGGTAGATACTTTTTAATTTTTCAACGCAAAAAATATAAAACTAAAAGTCAAATGCACCAACCGAACAAGTTCGGTTTTCCTCAAAAATTCACTGCGAACTGAATTTTTCCCATGTTCGGGCGAATATGGTAACTATGCAATTAGGGCATCAAAGACATCAGTTGGGACAACAATTTTTGTGGTTTTTACCCTTATTTTGGGCAGATTTTAGGGTTGGACGACCCCCTTCGAGGATTGTTACAGCTATGATTCAAAGTGGTTGGGTGCTAGGGTTTGCACATAGCTAGATTCTACCCTAGAGCACCATTTTCAGTTAGTTGGAGCCATTCATTTGCAAGATTTTTCCAATAACGGTCAGCTATACTTTTTATTTATTTCAGTTTAAAAAGAAAAAGAAAAAAATTCAGTTTTTATGTAAATTTGATCTTTTCAATCAAATCCATATTTTTGGAGGTGTTATCAATGTTTTCCAATATTTGGGTAATTTTATTTTGAGGGTTTGCATTAATAAATCAAAGAAATCAGATTGTTGTCTTTTTATCACAAGGGTTTACTAAAGAAAATCAGGTTGTTATTTTGTCATAAGGGTTTTCTAGGAAATCCAAATTTCATTAATTTATGCTGTAAGGCACATTACACAAGTATAACAGAACCAACTCACTCAAGCATTTCCCAAGGCAATATGCAATATAACCTAGAAAACAAATATGAAGATACAAAAACCCTAGCCATGTAAAGAGTGTGGCAATTATCAACATCAAGTGAGTCAAAAACATACTGGATTCTATGATAACTAGAAACGTCTCTGAGAGCAACGTGCCCATGTATGGGTGTACTAGAAATAGGTACGGAGTACGATATGGCCAAGAAACACAAAAGTCACGGGTATGACCCATTTATATCTTTTAATAACATAGTGTACAAACATTTACGTGTCATTTTGTAGCCAAGGGTTTTTTGAAAATTGGTATTTCCGCTCTTTGTACTTGTACCCGTACTTGTTTCCTCACAACTTACACTAGATTCATCAAAATAATAATCTTAAATTACAAAACCACACAAATTTGAGCACACATGTAATCAATGGAAACTCTTAAATTCACAATAAAAACCAATCATTTACAAGCAATTTCATATTCAATACCCAAGTATACATTTAAGTAACTAAGAGGCAAAACCATAACATGATTGGAAAGAAAAAATCATATGAGCGACACACTCAATGTGACCCAGGATGTGCTGTCAAAATTCAGATAAATCCATGAACATCACAACATCAAGCATGTATAAACTTACATGTAGTGTCCCATTTTTCGAAATAATATAAATTGAAGACTTCTTTCTCATCTTCCTTTCCGTGGGCAAGAAAAAGTTGAACAAGGGAAGAACTTGAGCTATATTTCAATTGTCTTTATTCATATTTATGCTTTATTTTGTGTTTTGCCTCTCCAAGTAGATCGACTAGTTTAGAGAGCTCCCAAGATGAAATTAGAAAATAAAGCAAGATTCCAAAGAGATTGGTCTTGGAGTAATTCACCCCTTAGACCTTTGGCGCCACCATAAGGGTATAAAGGGAGTCACATAAACTCATTTTGGATCATCTTTGGCATATATACTTGGTTCTAGAGCTGGTTGCTCCAATTCAAATCCACTAAGGGGCGAAAATCCATTAGTGTGGCATTCAAGGAGGACGGAACCCTTCCTTGTGGGATATTGGAGAACGGAAACTCTCTTAGTTGGTGGTGTGAAGACATTCATTGAAGATCATCTTGCTGGTTTGCAACTAGGGCATCAAAGAGAAGTCATTTCAAGAGTTTTTGCATTGTTTGTAGCCCCTCTCCTAGGGAGCGACTAGGGTTAGAGTATTTTTGGGTGCCTTTTAGGGAACAAATCTTCATTATTATTTGATGTTCAGATTTCGCATAATTTACAAGGATGGCATCTTTCATATTTTGTAATTGTTGGGGTTTGGAGACCCCATTTTTAGCTGTTTTCGTGGACTGGACTTCTGCTGTCCTAAAATAAATTGCAGCTAGGTATTATTTCAAATTTGGCACATGTTTTGGCTTGGTAATGATTCTATTAATTATATATAATTTGGAGAAGCATTGGTAAATTTAATTTCAGCTTGTTTGATGGGTGTTTAGTTCCCTAACATGAAAATTTTAGTTCTCTGCTAGGGTTACAAGTAAGATTGGATCTGCTGTTATAAAAATCAGATTGCATCCACATTTGGGGTTTGTGTGATTTCCTTGTTTGTGTGTTTCAGCCCTAGAAAGAGACATTACATTACAATTGGAATATCACACCAATGAGTAAACACATGGAGGGCAAAGTACTCCACCAATAATGGTAGGAAAAATACCTTGTCCAACACTTGGATCAAGGAACCTTTCTTACTTGATGGAGAGCATAGGAGGGATAAGATTGAGACTTATTGAACAATTGATAACCAAATTACTCATCTTCATGTATGACTCTCCCAATGGAATACTTGTTCGAAGAACCCTTTCTCGCCATATGGAAGAGAAATTGTATGAAACTCAAGGGTTGCAATGGGAAGGAGTTGATAAGGAGTCACTCGCAAACCAAGATGGATCACAAAAGAATATCTCCAAATACAATTATGACGATCCTTGATGTTTTAACCAATTTAAATAAAGGGATCCCATAAAATAGAGCCACCCTAACCCTTTGGTGGATGCAGGATCGACAAAGAGGGAAAGGAAATTAAATTTTATAATAGCTATGCCGAAAACAAAAGAAGATTTAAGAGCTCAAGGCTCTCAAATTGGCTTGATTTGGAAGGAAGCTGCTATGAAGGGAGGATGTGGAAGAATCCATTTTCAACAAACTTGTTCATAAATATGAGAGAATGAAGAGAAATGGAAAGCATGCAATACACAACACTAACATCTCATGGGTGTCCGTCTTCTATTAAACATAAAGTGATTACATTCAAAAGCGAGGTAATTGTATGTTGTATAACTAAAGTACAATAACTAATATTGATTAGTTAATATTTACATAATGACTTAATAAGCGTATGTCATGTCCCTTTTTTGGAGCTTGATTTTCGAAGACCTTAACCCATCCTCTCCTCGCGGGTCTAAGGATAAAAGCAAGGGGAAGATCTGAATTATGTTTTTATTGTTGTTTAGGTAGTTATCATTTATTATCATATATCCTATTTAGAAGCCCCCTGATAGAGGAACTTAAGTAGTTAAGTAATAAAGGTATTATGAGCATGTAGGCTCCAAATACCATTTGAATATTTAAAAGCACTTACTTAAGGGGTCGACTTTCTTATGTTGATAAGCACTCCTTGTGGCTATTTAAGGAGGTCGCTTGGGCATTATTGATTCATGTTTTGGTGATTATTCATATCTTGGTGAAAGTTGGCTAGTGTAGCCCTTTTACTCTCTCTCAAGGACGAAACCCCTTCATGAGATTGTGTGTGCAAGCTAGTTTGAAAGGCAATAAAGTATCTATTTCTTGCATGTTTGGTCTCTTTGGTGCCATATTATATTTGTTTAGAGTGGAGTGACCCACCTTGGAGTGGAAATTTGGTATGTGTGATGCTAATTTGGCAAATATGAAATTACTAGCTTGTTCTTCATAATTTATAAGGCCAATATCTTGAGTTTCATGAATTTTGGAGCTTCCTAAGTTGAGTTGTGAATTTTTAAAGTAACGCTGCAGACAAGGGTTTTGTTGAAATTCATATCTCCATATCTAGGGTATTAAAAATCAGATTTCTTGCATTATATGATTGTTGATGATATATCATAATTTTAGAGACTTAAGTGAAGCTGATTGGAAGGGTTTTGAAGGCACGAAGGTGGGGTTGAAACCCCAAAATAGGTCGTTTCCTAGAAAAGGGTTTAATTTGCAGGTTTTATAGGTTTATAACAACTCTATAAATCTGATTTGTGAGCTTTAGCCATTTCTCGAGTCCCCTAAAAGGGACATTACAGTGGTATCATAGCATCATCCTCCCAGCCTGTGAAGCATGGAAAGGTTCGAGAAGATGCAAGGGAAGCTAGCAAGGTTATTAGAAACGATTGCCTCATGTAATGTCCCTTTTTCCCACTTGAGGATCAGAATTTGGACTTCTTGCCAGTCCTTCTCCATGGCAAAGAAGTAATGGAGTTAATGAAGAAAATTGAGCTATTGTTTGCATTTGTTTTTAATTTTAATGTTTTCTTTTTAGTGTTTTCCCTCTTGAAGCAGGTCGGCTGGGTTTAAGGCAAATAAAGAATCTTAATGAAGAATTATAACATCTCCTATGGGTCGGCCATGTCTTTCTTAGCCTTGGCGCCAAAGGAGGGATATAAAGTGAAGTGAAGACCTCATTTTGCAAGCATCTAGATTTTGGCGCATTTTCCTATTTGGGCATTGTGAGCTTGTTGCTCCATGTTCTTCCACTTGAGGACGAAAACCTTCTTGTGTGGCTTCCTAGAAGGACAAAAACCCTTCTAGTTGTTTTGTTGAGGGACGAAAACCCTTCAACATTGATTGAGCTTGAAGATTATTGCAGATTTGAGGAGAATACATAATATTCAGATTTTTATTGGCATTGGACAACTTTATCTACTCATTTAGAGATTTCGGGATCAATTTTGAGAGAATTTCCATGGTTGGAAAACTATAATATCGGTCTCATTTGATTGATAAGATTTAATTAGTTTATGTTTATGTAATGAGAATAACTTTAATACAACTCACCAAGAAAAGGGAGAT
Organism: Taxus wallichiana var. yunnanensis; assembly: GCA_018340775.1. Lineage (NCBI taxonomy): Eukaryota > Viridiplantae > Streptophyta > Pinopsida > Cupressales > Taxaceae > Taxus > Taxus wallichiana. The sequence goes on along the minus strand of CM031236.1, from coordinate 609,780,020 downwards.
TGAAAAGATATTAATGTCCACAAATGATCAAAAGAGGCAAGTGGGACTAAAAAATAGTATCTTGATTCGAGATAAAAAGGCTCCTTCCGAATTCAAAATCTGTACATGTTGATCTATTTTGATATACTAAGCTTGGAGCTTATTTAAGTCGATAGTCTGAGGACTTAATCAAATTGCATACCAGATGTTCATGACCACATGCCCGAAAACCTTCAAGTTGTGCCATAAAGCAGTTCTTCCTCCAAATCTCCGTTTAGGAAGGCACTCTTTACATCCATCTGAAAAACCTTGCATCAAGTTGAGCTGATTGAAAGAGGCAACCGAAAAGTGACCATCTTTGCCAAAGTAGCAAAAGTTTCCACATAATCTATAACCTTCTATTGCTAACATCAGCTTTTTTCTTGACGTTGTATCTTGTAATGTCCCTTTAGGACATAAATTAATGAAATTTGGATTTCTTAAGAAACCCTTGTGACAAAATAAACAACAATATGATTTTCTTCAATAAATCCTTGTAATAAACAGACAATAAGTCTGATTTCTTTAATTTATTAACGCAAACCCTCAAAATAAAATTACCCAGATATTGGAAAACATTGATAACACCTCCAAAAATATGGATTTGATTGAAAAGACCGATTTACATCAAAATTGATTTTTTTCTTTTTATTTTCAGATTGGAAATAAATAAAAAGTACAACTGATTGTTATTGGAAAAATCTTGCAAATGAATGGCTCTAGCTGATTGAAAATGGTGCTCTAGGGCAAAATTTGGCTATGTGCAAACCCTAACACCCAACCCACTTTGAATCACAATTTCAAAAATCCTATAAGGGGGTCGTCCAATCCTAAAATCTGCCCAAAATAAGGGTAAAAACCCCAAAACTCATTGTCCCAATTGGTGTCTTTGATGCCCTAGCTGTATAATCATGAAATTTGACTTGGAATGTGATGCCCTAGCTGTAAAATTTTGGAAATTAATTTGAAATGTGCCCTAGCTGCTGAATCAGATATGAGATTGCAAAACTCATAATGTATGTGTAATGTCCCTTTTGTCCCTTTTCCAAGTTAGTTGACTACAAAGATCTTGGGCCCATTCCACTTTTCGTGGGCTTTAGGGAGGGAAGCAAGGGAGGTGAAACATTGCCATAATTGTGAAGATGACTTGACAAACAAGCAAGAAGAACATTATATTTGTCTTCATGAGGTCAATCTTCTTTGGAGATAGAAAGAAGTACTCTTTTCCTACATTGAGGTCAGTCGTCTTGGAGGCCTATGTTGGTGATATAAAGTGCTCTTTTCATTCATAATGAGGTCGGTCTTGTGAAAAACATTTGTTGAAAATAAAGGATAAATAACTCTCCCAAGGAGATTGGTCCAACAAAGAGCATGCATTGAAGTTGGCGCAACATAGAGGATATATAAGGAGATCATTTGGCTTGAGAAGGGATTCATCGTTCATCATTGATATTTTCTTGAAGTTGGAGCTTGTGAAGCTTCTCTATCTTGCCTTAAAAGATGAAACCCTTTCTTGGCCTTGTTTGAGGCGAAAACCCCCATTAATCTTGGGGTGTTCTCACAAGGAGATGACAAGTGACCTACTAAGGATATTTCTTGTGCAACTCCTTCATTTCTAGCCCTAGGTGACTTGCTTGGGTATTGTGTTTAGTGCCTTCTAGGGCACATCTTGGCATTTTGAGCTGATATAATTGTTTCTCATAATTTATGAGGTTGGATCTACACTTTGGAGTGATTTTTGGGATTCATTATTCATTATTTCCAGCCCTGTGTGTTGGTTGTACTTCTGCTGTTAAGAAATTAATTACAGCTGTGATTTATCCCGTCATTCTCATTTATTTTGGAGTGTATTGGCTCGATAATTATTTCCATGGTTGAATAAAATATTTGGAAGCTTTCTGTGTCATTTTCAGCTTGTGTTGCATGGGAATTGATGCCATTGAAGTGCCATTACAGTTCCCTGCCCTAGGAGAATAAATACTGGTTCGTAGCTAGGGTTTGTGTGGAATCATTGTTGGCTGTCATCACAATTCAGTCACTGTCAAAAAAAAAATCAGATTTCTTCTTGTTGCTAATGGCATTTTGGGTTTGTTTCCATAAGGGTTTGTAGTATTTTTGGGTGGTTGTAAACATCAAAGTTCGTTGGTTGGGGTTTGAGCCCAATCCCTTATTTTCCGTTTGATGTCCTAAAAGGGAATTACAGTGGTATCGAAGCCCAAGATCTTGCCACCGAGGGTTATCCATGCAAGAAGATCACAAGGAGTACATTTGCTATCAAAGGAAGGGTAAGAAGAATTCAAGGCAGCCACTTGAGATGGATAGTATGGGCCACAAAGATTCCAAAAAGATGAGTTGAGAAAACTTTGTGATGATGTTAGGGTTGAGAGGTTTGCCCTAGGGCAAGAAAGATTGGCGAATAAGATGGCATAGTTGATTCATGCCATGCAAAACCTAAATGGTGAAGGAAGCTCTTCAAGGGCAAGCAATAATATTCAGCCACCAAGAATCATGAGTGATTCTTCATCTAGGTCATTCTAACCTACCTCCCAAGAAAGGAAGTGATTCATGTCGGTGGGTCACAACATTGCAGAACAACTATGAGTATAGGGATCTTCCAAAGATGATTGTGATGCCATATCACTCGTTGAGTTCATAGAGTTGAAGAAAGGTAGAGTGGGAATTCGACCAAGCTCTAAACCCCGAGTGTAATGTCCCCTTCTAGGACAAGTTAGGAATTAACACAAATCTGATCACACACAGCTGTAAATAATTAATTTCCAAACCCCAACTGCTGCAAACTTCAAAAATTAATTCCCGCTTAACCGTTCATGCAAAAATCTTCAAACTTTGGATTTTGGGTCACAAAAATATGAAGAACAATATGCAAAAATCAGATTTCGCACAGCCAACCCGAAACCCTAATTTTGACCTAAAAAGTAGGTCGCCCAGCACTTTTAGGGCACAAAAACTCCTCCAAAAATTATGAAATCAATTTATCCTTATTCCTCCTAATTTATATAATCAAATGCAATATTAAATCAACCCCAAACTGCAGATCTGAAATAAATATTAATTTACCGTACCCAGAAAAGCCTGCAGACAGCTGAAATATTCTAAAATTGATATCTCACTCAAAACTCAATATTTCTTCACCAAATAAAATGCAGATTGTTCTATAAATTAAGATCTTTCCAAAGAACTAAAGATCTGAATTTTGTGACAGCCGAAAACCCTCCAAAACAGCCCCCAAAATCCTCAACCCAGTCGCTAGGGTTAGAATAAGTTTACTGCATTAAAAATCAGATCATAAAACACCCAACAATCATCAATAACATCCAAATATCCTCCTCAAATAAATGTGCCACTTATCCAAACAAGTCGCCAATGCTTGCAAGCATAAATCATACAAAGAACATACTTCAACACAAGATAACTCAACAAATGGAACAAGAGAGAATACTTCAATTGATCAAACCAGCTTACTAACTTCCCACGCAAGAGAGAGAGAGAAAGCTTTAATGGGCATGCATCCCAACTCCAAGCATGGAGCATAAAATAAATATCATCATAACATGAGTCTAACAATGATCCTAGCACTCCTTTTATAAATAAGGAGGCACAAAATTCGAAATCTCTAGGAGAGGGAAATTATTGAATAAAAAGTAGTTTATTTTCCCTAGGTGTGGCGTCCCCTTTTTAAAGGGGTGATTTTAATATTTAAAAGCCACCTAAATATTATTTAATTAATTCCCCTTTTTAGTTTGCATTTTGGGAATTTAATTAAATAATTACTTGCTCCATAAATATTAAATAATTAAACAAATATTGCTTTATAATGTCAAATGATAAAAATCACTCTCCAGACAATATTATAAAATTATTTAATATAATTTTCCCCTTGCAACATCCCTAAAGCCCACGGGGAATGATAGGCTAAGGGTCTTCAAAAATGGGGACATTACACCGAGCTATGCCCAAGGAAAATGGGAAAGATGTTCCATCCCTAGAGGGAAAAAATCCCTCCATTGTGATCAAGGAAGAAGAACACTCAAATTTGTTGGGCATCGAGAGGAGCAAGCCTCAGAAGCCCTAGAAGTACCTATAACTCTTCCTAGGGATGAGCCATTGATTGATTTTCAGGGCAACAGTGTGAAGGGGCATGTGTATGATGAAGAAACTATGGAGTATGAGCCTAAGAAAAGGGAAATATGATGTGCCAAATTGTGGAGGGAATTGGTGGTTGAAGTCTAATCTCTAGGTGATAATGGGAATACCGAGCTTGCTGGAATTTTCAAAACAACAGCTCATAAGAGACAAGTTGATGGTGTTCATGACTTTGGCAAGAACCACGAAGAGGCTCCATGCATGTGCCAACAAAATATGGATGAAGTCAAGGTGGGAAGAGCTTCACTAGTTGAATATGAAGAGATCTCAACCAAGCTTCATTTGGCAAAAAAAGATGAACAAGTTGAGGACAACCCAAGGTATGATAGTGAAAATCACATTTCTGTTTTTGGTCTCCTCCTATGTCGCTGCCATACTTGTGTCATCATGGGCAGCTTGTTGAAAAGAATGAGCCTATGTCAAGTTTGATGCTTCATAGTATAATTGGTGGTCATCATGGACAACATAGTGGAAATGGTGATAAAGTGAAGAACACTCTAAGTGGCAAAGGATACATAGACCCCTTGAGTTACAAAAAGATGCAATTCCTCAATGGGTTCCATGCTTTTAAAGAAGAGATATAGCATATTTGCCAATTATCCATCTAGCGATTGCAAGTGAAGGATCTTTGCAATTTGTTGCCACTTCTCCGGAGGCCATGTCAAAGGGTTCCATGTTACTATGGCTAGTAACTACTTCATTTCGTGTATATGGTTAGAAAGAAATTTTATGAGAAATCATATGCAGATTGTTATGCATTTGAACTCCCTTGTGAAGGATGAAATGCTAAAAAATGGCCTCATCATCCCTTGCACCAAGAGGTTCTGACAACTCAAGCTCACCTTGGGCAAGCACATGGTAAGTGGTGATTTCCACATGAATTGTAATGAAGATACGTGTTTGGTACTTGGAGTGCTATGGCTACACTCTTTGGGTAAATTTACCCAAGACTATCAAACCATGGAGTTGAGGTTCAAGCTTGATGGCCAAGAGGTTGTGCTTCCAAGCATGACAAATGGGATTCCTCAAGTTGCTATAGCCAAGAGGTGGGGAAGAACTTCCGAAGAAGGCAAGACGTATGGGCAACACATAATGAAGATGGTTGTAATCTGGTTGTTCGAACATTGTAACTCGGCTGGGATTTGGAGGTATGATTGGAAGTAGTAGGAGTCTTGATTTGTGGGATTTCAAGCATGCTATCATGAGTTTTTGTGATGCTGTCATAGACATTTCCATTCCCCTTTCGATGTTGTTGGCAGTTGAAGGAGAGTTTCCAGTTACTATCATCTTGATTTTATAGAAGGAAATGCATGGATACAGCTGTGTTTGGGACAGCATAGTTGGATTTTTGGGATTCCATCGCTTGAATGAAAATCATGAAAAGAATGCAAGCCATGGAAGAGAGCTAGCTTCCATGCCTACGAGGCATGAAGAAATGATCATGGGAGCTCTCATTTCTTTTAATTTGTTTGTTCTTTCTGTAGGCACATGAATAAAGAAGAAAGAGCAGCTGAATTTTTATCCACCCAAGCATATGGTGAATAATATGGGACTGCAGCTGAAGATGAAGATGCCATAATGGAGGATGACAAGTTTGTGATTGCAAAAGGTTTCATTTTGCATAGAAATAGAGTCTCTCCAATACTTGGATTAGGAGTGAAACATAAAGGTTTTGAGTAAGGTACAACTCAACCTAGGACAGCGGGAAGAGCGCAGCGTAGACCACCTTCTGGGCAGCCAAGGAGGCCACTACAACAAGGTAACTCTAGGTGTTTGACTTTGGATCAATTTTGCATGATGCTCATGTTTGTCTTTCCAAGTTTTCCATTAAGCGAAGAATGCAATCAAGAGTTGGGGAATGGGGTGCTATCTACCCCAAATGAGAAAGGAAGTGTTTTTAATGCACCCATGAGCCAAACTGCCATCATTGATGCTGTTGTCATCATTTCTAACAGCCCCCACCTAATTTCAGTTGCATTTGTATTTGAGAATATGGAGTGTTTTTCCACCTTAGTCAACAAGGATGGAACGAAAAATGAGGATGCCACATTGGGACATGGATTAGCTTGTCAAGTTGCTGATTATTCATCAACTTCTTGCTCTATGACTAAGATTACAACAGTTTGGAAGGCTTTTTATACAATTGAGTATGCAAAGGAAGAAGTTGTTACTGCTGTTTTTGAAGTTGAAGATGAAGAGGACTTCAATGAAGAAAGGGGTAGTAGGTGTCTGAGTTTGTTTGGGCAAAAGCTCCTTCACCTTGGTATGATGGCACTTGGGGAGGAGAGCTTGCAATTGCTTGAGGGCAAATAGTTTTGGGAGGGGAGGACTGTAATATCCCCTTTTCCAAGTTAGTTGACTACAAAGACCTTGGGCCCATTTCACTTTCCGTGGGCCTTAGGGAGCGAAGCAAGAGAGGTGAAACATTGCCATAAGTGTGAAGGTGACTTGACTAACAAGCAAGAATTTTTTTTATATTTATCTTCATGAGGTCATTCTTCCTTGGAGATAGAAAGTACTCTTTTCCTACATTGAGATCGGTCAGCTTGGAGGCCCACGCTGGTGATAGAAAGTTTTCTTTTCCTTCTTAATGAGGTTGGTCTTGTGGAAAACATATGTTGAAGATAAAGGAGAAATAACTCTCCCAAGGAGATTGGTCCTCCAACAAGGAGCATGCATTGAGGTTGGCACCACATAGAGGATATATAAGGAAATCACTTGGCACGAGAAGGCATGCATCATTCATCATTGATATTTTCTTTAAGTTGGAGCTTGTGAAGCTTCTCTATCTTGCCTTGAAAGATGAAAGGGCCTTTCTTGGCCTTGTTTGAAGACAAAACCCTCATTTGTCTTGGGCTGATCTCACAAGGAGATCACAAGTGAGCTACTAAGGAGATTTCTTGTGCAATTCCTTCATTTCCAGCCCTAGGAGACTTGCTTGGGTATTGTGTTTGGTGCCTTCTAGGGTGCATCTTGGCATTTTGAGTTTATTTAATTGTTCCTCATAATTTATGGGGCTGGATCTACACTTTGGAGTAATTTTTGGGATCCATTAATCATTATTTCTAGCCTTATGTGTTGGTTGTACATCTGTTAAGAAATTAATTGTAGTTGTGATTTATCTCCTTATTTCTTATTTAATTTGGAGTGTATTGGCTGGATAAATATTTCCATGGTTGAATAAAATATTTTGAAGTATTCTATGTCGTTTTCAGCTTGTGTTGCATGGGAATTGATGCCATTGAAGTGCCATTACAGTTCGCTACTCTAGGAGAATAAATACTGCTTTGCAGATAGGGTTTGTGTGAAATCATTGTTGGCTGTCATCATAATTCAGTTGCTCTCATAAAAATTTAGATTTCTTCTTGTTGCTAATTGCATTTTTAGATTGTTTCCGTAAGGGTTTGAAGTAATTTTTTGGTGGCTATCATAAACATCAGAGTTCGTTGGTTGGGGTTTGAGCCCGAACCCATATTTTCCAATTGATGTCCTAAAAAGGTCATTACAAGATGCCTAAATGCAACTCCTATATGGAGTCACCCTTGAAGATTAAAGGGTTTTCGTCCTCAAATCCTAATACACCAGCGAGTTTTTGTCCTCAACTCGTAATGTACCTTTGGCCCATTTTTGTCTACCCGACGGCCAAAGGGTGAGTTCAAGGGTGACTTAAGTTTTATTAATTTTATTATATTGTGCAAAAATTAAAATATAACATTATAAAAGCACATATAATAAATTAATAAACTTAACATTAAAATAGAACTTAGGAAAGTGCATTTAAATAAAAGCACTTAATTAAATTGTAATTCCTAAGGGAAAATGCGACTTGCTCCATGAGGTCAAAAAATTAGAAAAAGTGTGTCTAAGGCCCCTTTTAAAAAATGTGACTTGGCCTAGGGGAGTGCAACGAAGGGAAAGAAGCTCATTGGATGTGATGGAGGTCACCTTGGGTCCCATTTCCTATATAAAGAAGAAGTCGACTGGTTAGAGGGCATTCCAGATTCATTTGATATTTCACTCTTGCATTGGAAGCTTTGAGCTTTTTGCAAATAAATCCAAGGACAAAAACCCTTAGGATTCATCACTCTTGTGGACGAAAACCCCAAGAGCATTGTGAGGGATTTCTATTCAGGGAATTCCATTGATCTTCACAGATTTTTATTATTCCAGCAGTGTGTGTTGAAGAATAAATTTGCAGCAGCAGTTATCAGTTGTTCTAGTGTTGGGCGACTCACTTTTTGGATATTCTATGCTATTTCAGAGGTATTTCCAGACCTGATTTGTATGTCGTCTATTGTACTGCTGTTTTTGGATCTAGAGGAATAAATTTCAGAGTTTTCTGGAGGGTTTCAAGAGGTATTTTCAGTCAGCTTTTTATGCAGATTTCTGAACTATTTGCAGTCATTATTTACCTCAAAAAAATCAGATTTAATACATATTTGGGCTGCTAAAAATTTAGTAATCAGTTTTTGATAGAAATAAATTTATTTGAGTAATGTTTGTGGATTCTTTTCAATAAACCCTAGTCGCCATTTCCAGTAAATTATTGCAGCAGTCTCAGCTAGGTATTGCATGGTTTATTTTATCATTTTTATTCTAAGGAAAAATTCAGGTTCAGTGGTAGGGATCTTTCAAACTCAAACCTTCAATGGTAAAATAGATGAGAGTAAAAGACACCTTCAAATGACTTCTCAATGCTCTTTTATAACTTTACTTTTGCGTTTCCCAAGAAAATGCCTCCAAATGTGTAATGTCCCCAATGGACATATTTTGCTCCCAGTTGGATTTTAGGCAAACCCCAATTCTTAGATAACAACTTATAACAAAAAGATGAAATTTACTTTTGCAGATCTGAATTATGCTAGAAAATGCAACTTGGGTTAAGCAGAAAACCCACACCAATCAACCCCTAAATTTATATCTTTCTACTCAAATCTGATACTACTAATTTATAAAGCCCAAATATGTATAAAAATGCAGATTTCTGATGTAAACAAGGCTGCAATAAATTATTTAAAAACCCTGTTTGCAGCGTAACTTCAAAAATTCATATCTTTTGGTAGAGAAGTCCAAATGAGCTGAAACTTTGGATCTTGGGCGACAAAAATATGAAGAATAATATTCCAAAATTAGTTTCGCCAAGAAAGCACGAAACCCTAATTTTTCCCTAAAAGTAGGTCGCCCAGCACATTTAAGGCATCAAATCAGCTCCAAAAATTATGAAATTAATTTATTTTGATTCCCAAAATTCAGTACAATATATGACTATAATATTCAGACTTGAACTGTCTTCTTTGCAACATAAACCAACCAACAAATGGGTCACTCCACCTTGTACAATTTTAAAACACTGCTGTAATTATATTCTTCAAACCCTTACTATAAAATACTCTAAATACAATTGTTGAAATAACAAAGGTCTGTGTAAGCTCAATGGAAACCCTTGTGTACAAAATCCTCACAAACTAGAGGAAGGGTTTTGTCCTTCAACTAGGGTTCTTAGAGGGTTTTTCGTCCTCTAGAGTGAATCTCTAAGGGTTTTCGTCCTTAGAAGATTGAAGATGCAAGCTAAAATGCTCCACATACAAATCTGAATTTAGAAGATAAACAAGTGATACTCTCCTAAGCAAGTCGACTTGCTTATATAGAGAAAATGGCCCAACTAACCTCCCTCATCATCCAATCAACTTACAATGATTTTCCCTATGCATTCATTTAATATTTTCCCATATTAAATGCTTTTCCCAACAACTTTTTCCCTCCTAATGCAAGTCGCATTTTTCTAGGGGAAATACATTTGTCCCATGATCTTTTACATTTTATAACCATTATTTATTGCCCCTAAGGAAAGTCGCCATTTCTCCATAGGGAGGATACAAAAATAATGTGTCCTTTTTCCTTTCTAAGTTTCCGTTGCTCCTCCTCAACGCAAGTTACCATTTCACCTAGGATGGATAACAATTTATATTTGGGCCTAAATAGTCATATAAATTATTATAAGTGCTCTATATATTTTTTTCTTTTTTTAATGGCACTTTATAATAATTTAATATAACTTAAGTCACCCTTATATTTTTCCTTTGGCCATCGGGTTGACAAAATAGGCCAAAGGTCTTCGATTGGGAAGGGGATATTACAGTCCTCCCTTCCCAAAATTGCTTGCCCTCAAGCAATTCTGAATTTGTTTTGTCCAAGTGCCATGCACAATAGACAAAACATCTTTGAAGTGATCCATAAGCTTGACCCTTGTACCTATCAAGTTGGCTAATTGCCACCTGACTGTTTGGAAACGCCAAGGCCCCCGTACGGCTTGGAAACGTGCAGTGCGTGACTGCACGGTACGCAGATGGCTGTGGGTACGCTTGGAAAGCGTGCCCACAGGGGGGATGTGATACGGCCTGCACGTACCTGCACTGCACGTACCGCCCCCGTGGGTATATTTGAAGCGTACCCATAAAAAAAAACTTGCCAAAGATCTGTTTGTTTCCTTTTTTGGTTTTTTGGTGAAAAAATCACAAGGATAGAAAAAAATTTGCCATTTTTGGAAAGGGTCCAGAAAGATGTAGCAGTAAAAACTTGCATGTGCCATAACTTTCATTCTATGACTCCGTTTCAAGTGTCGTTTTCTCTAAAAGTGTATATTTTCTCGAGCTCTACGCATTGATGGCAATATTTTTCTTATTTTCATAAAATCCATTTTTGCACCTTTTTGTACCAAGCAACTTCTTGCAATCTTCTGAAAGAATCATGAGCTTTGATCACCTGTAGACAGCATTAGTAATTAAAAATACTTTGGATAGCTTTCCAAAACTCGCGAGAATTCTCCGTGCTCGGACTAATCGTCCCACTCCGCCGCCACTTGGATCCATATTTTCCTGCTTAGTTATGATGTTTCAGAAATATGTCGACAATACTATCGTCTTTGAGTGGATCAAGGAAGGTCACCATGAACAATCAAAACTCCTTGAGAATCTTATCACAGTCACTAAGATAAATAACTGTGATAGAGAAATAATAAATTTCAATAAGTATGCAAATGCTTCTTTAAATTTATAATTTGTATACATATTTATATATTTATATATATATATATATAAAACGTACCCAAAAGCGTACCGTACCCAAGATTTTTAAAAATTTGCCGTATCGGCGTACTGCACTGCATACCCGCCTCTGTACCGTATCCGTATCCGGATCGTCTAGGTTGCCACCATATATGATCCACAAGATGCTCATATACATATATTTGGAGCAATGGTTGATCAAACTCCAAAATGAAGACTTCATCTTCTATCATATCATGCATCTCATGATGAAAATAAATTGGAAGAGGCAACAATACATAAGATGCATTATTATGTTCTTCATACCTTGGAGTATCACCAACATCCACGTCAATCTTGGACTTCACAATGGCTTGACTTTGCTACACCAATTCCCCTTCATTCTTGTCCGGAAAGGGCTGAATATTGTTGTAAATCAGCTGCTGCAATAAATGAGATGGCATACCTTCTTCCACACATTCTTCAATCCGTGCAATCTGCCCTCTTTGGAAAGAACTTTCCACGTTCTTCGCTGCCACAACTTGAGGAATACCATTCCTCATACCGATCGTCCACTAAACAAAGACATCTTTTCCTTGAACTCTTGTAGGTGTTGTCTTGCTTGAGCGGCTATCAACCTAGCATCTCTAACTCTGCTATTCCACTCACACTTTTTTAGAGTTTCCATTAAATCTTCTTTGCTTGCATATATGAATTTCTTTTCCTGCATGGGACTAGTTTCTCTAACAAGCAAAGTTTCACTAATGCAATTATTTTGTTCAATGGAGACCATACCTTTCTCTCTAGATTCTTCTTCTTCTTCCCTTGGTTGCAGATCTGATTTTTCCTCCTCTACCCCTTGCTCACCTTTGTCCTCCGGTACATCGAACCTCTCCATGAACCTTTGGCTGCAGTCATCAAATTCTTCCCCTTGGGTCTTTATCAAATGATACCACCAATCCTTTGCTATCCCTTCTAAATGATAAGGGATGAATTTGAGGGCATCATCCACACACATAGGGTTTGATAGCAAGTATGCCTCCAATTCTAGCAACCATGATCTCACAAAAAGTTTATTAGTACCATCAAAAATAGAAATCTTACCCCACCATGGTTGTAACTTTCTAAAGAGCGCATGTCGATACTTTTTTTTTTCCTGCGTGCATTGGATCTGATTTTTTCTTTTTCACACACAGGTTGGGAGAATCATCGCTCTGATACCAATGTAATGTCCCCAATGGACATATTTTGTTCCCGATTGGATTTTAGGCAAACCCCAATCCTTAGATAACAACTTATAACAAAAAGATTAAATTTACTTTTGCAGATCTGAATTATGTTAGAAAATGCGACTTGGGTTAAGTAGAAAACCCACACCAATCAGCCCCTAAATTTATATCTTTCTACTCAAATATGATTCCACTAATTTATAAAACCCAAATATGTATAAAAATGCAAATTTCTGATGTAAACAAGGCTGCAATAAATTATTTAAAAACCTTGTCTCGCAACATAACTTCAAAAATTCATATCTTTTGGTAGAGAAGTCCAAATGAGCTGAAACTTTGAACCTTGGGCTACACAAATCTGAAGAATAATATTCTAAAATTAGTTTTTGTAGAGCAAACATGAAACCCTAATTTTGCCATTAAAAGTAGGTCGCCCAACATATTCATGGCATCAAATTAGCCATAAAAATTATGAAATTAATTTATTTTGATTCCCAAAAATCAGTACAATATATGGCTATAATATTCAGACCTGAAATGTCTTCTTTGCAACATAAACCAACCAACAAGTGGGTCGCTCCACCTTGTACAATTAACAAAACACTGCTGCAATTATATTCTTCAAACCCTTACTACAAATTACTCTTCATACAACTGTTGAAATAACAAAGATCTATGTAAGCTCAATGGAAACCCTTGTGTAGAGAATCCTCACAAACTAGAGGAAGGGTTTTCGTCCTTCAACTAGGGCTCTTAGAGGGTTTTTGTCCTCTAGAGTGAATCTCTAAGGGTTTTCGTCCTTAGAAGATTGAAGATGCAAGCTAAAATGCTTCAAATACAAATATGAATTTAGAAGATAAACAAGTGATAGATAGAGAAAATGGCCCAACTAACATCCCTCATCATCCAATCAGCTTACAATGATTTTCCCTATGCATTCATTTAATATTTTCCCATATTAAATGCTTTTCCCAACAACTTTTTTTCCCTCCTAATGCAAGTTGTATTTTTTTTAAGGGAAATACATTTGTCCCATGAGCTTTTACATTTTCTAACCATTATTTATCGCCCGTAAGGCAAGTTGCCATTTCTCCATAGGAGGATACAAAAATAACATGGCCTTTTGTCGTTTCTAAATTTCTATTGCTCCTCAAGGCAATTTGCCATTTCACCGAGGAAGGATAACAATTTATATTTGGGCCTAGATAGTCATTTAAATTATTATAAGTGCTCTATATATATTTTTTCCTTTTTGCTATGGCACTTTATAATAATTAAATATAACTTAAGTCACCCTTATATTTTTTTCCTTTGGCCGTCGGGTTGACAAAACAGGCCAAAGGTCTTCGATGGGAAGGGGATATTACAAAATGCAAGTTCTTTTCTATTTCCACATAGACATTACTTTATCAAAAGGTAACTTTTTATAATAATAAAACTTTATTAAAAATTACTTTTTATAATAATAAAACATAAATCTTTTATAAATTTACTTTTTCGACACTTAAGTTTATTATTAGTTTATTTTACTTTATTCGAAAAGGGGACATGATAGTCTGCCCTCCCCAAAAATTGCTTGTCCTCAAGTAATGTTGGTTCACTTCTACTCCTCCATTCTAAATCTTCCTACAAATACCAGGATCCCAAATCCATCTTGGGAATTTGCAATTCCCAATCCTTGAAGTTCTTGGCTTCCGTTGCACCTCTTGGCTCCTCCTATGTAATGAAGAATCTGGAATACCAAACCCTTGAGTTCCAATGGATCCTTCAATGATATGGCAAGTTGTATCTCCCAAAATCTGGTGCAAATCAGACTGTGAATAGGCTGGAAACAAGTTACAACAGCCACAAACCACCTGGAATTTCATTTGAATCAGCACTATGGTGTCTGAATTGTTTGTTCCCTTCAACTTAAACCTTCTACCCACATTGTCCAATGATAAAATCCCCTTAAAATGTGCAAACTTGTAACTGTTCATGACTGCTAACAGTAGTTTCAGTTCTGATATTTTCAAGACCAGCAACATCATAATCGTATAACAGCTGCAAAACTGAAACTTCCTTGTAAAAACAAAAATGTGAGCAATGTAGAGGCTGAGAACTGCCATACAAGGACTGAAGATACTCCATTAACAGTCACAAACTGAAAAGTCCTCCTTCCCATGACTGGAAATGCCTGTAACCACATTAGTATGAGTGCAAATGAAGTGATATGGTGGCTGATAATGGTGGTGACAGTAGCATCAAGACTGAAAATCAGACTCATAGCTGCCCTAAGTGTGTTCCCTCTATCATTTGATGGTAGGATACTATCACCACTTGCTCCCTTCATACCTCGTTGGTGATCCTTTGCACAAATATCTAAATTTGGAGTTACCCCACCATGCTTATGTTGCACTACTCTGATCTTCATGTGAATTTCTCCTTGAGATCTTCTTGTAGTGTCCATTACCTCCTCAATAGGAAGGATATATCCAACACAATTCCTCCTTAACCCTTGACGGTACTCCTTACTCAATGGCAATCCTAGAAGTGCAAAATAAAACACCCTGCAAAGCTGATCCATAGTACCACAATGAGCATGACAATAACTCCTTCGAGTTTCAATAGATCTTACCTCTTTACTGCAGGTAGAAACCCTCATGAATTCATACCACTCAGCTTGCGTGCAAGCTAGAATGAAGCTGCAACAGCCATCGTTCATTCGAAACCTCACCCAAAATAGCAATATGACAGCTGGAGTAAATTCTTTCAGCAGCTCCAATGGCTGAACCCCTTCAAAATAGTATGATACAAGCAAAATTCCTTGAAGTGTGCAAACTGGGGGCTGAATGTGACTGATAACAACAGTCCAAAATCAATAACCC
This sequence comes from Taxus wallichiana var. yunnanensis, assembly GCA_018340775.1. Taxonomy (NCBI): domain Eukaryota; kingdom Viridiplantae; phylum Streptophyta; class Pinopsida; order Cupressales; family Taxaceae; genus Taxus; species Taxus wallichiana. Next base: position 609,764,699 of record CM031236.1, on the reverse strand, counting down.
TGAAAATCAGAAGTATAAGAATGGTACAACAACTGTCATAATGGAAATCCCTTGCAAAAATCAGCAATATGGAAGCCTGAAATAACCATACATTGGCTGGAAATACTCCAATGGAAGCAACACACGGAAAATTACTGAGTCTTAAGACTGAAAACACCTGTATGACTACAGAAGAAGTACAGAAGAGGCTGTAAATATTGAGAACATTAGATCTAAGGTTGGAAACCATCTTCCTAGGGGCCCTTGGTTCACGTTTCTTGCAGCCAACACTTATCCCTACCATGTATAGTTGGTGACTTCCAACAAGAAAGCTCCATCTTGCAAATATCTCATTTGTTGACCACCTTAGGGGGTAATATTGAGTATGTCCAAGACAACCCAAACATTATCATAATGAAGTATCTTACCTGACGATAGACCCTCAATTGTCTCCATGCATTGAGGGTTTCGAGCTACTTGGTTTCTCTGAAAATACACCTCCCTTCTTTTTGTTGTAGCCATGCTTGAGACTCCATTCACCATACCTTGAAGTATTGCTTCTTTCTCTTCATCCTTGAATTTCAGCTCCATAGTGAGTTCTCCAAGAGGATGCAACCATTGCAAACCCCATATTTCATTGATTCCTCCTAGACCCATGATATAGAAGTCTTTGCATAAAGTGATGACAATTTGTTTTGCCTTCATGGTGCTAGGAACAATGAAGCCATGTCGTAGTATCTCATCCTTTGTGAATTCTCCTTTCAACAATAAGCATCTTGCTGTCCCAGCAACTGTGACTATCTCCTTAATTTTTAACCTTGTCTTATGAATTGCTCCTTCACAACTTTGTTAGGATGCATAACACATTGTATGAACTTTCTTCCTATCCAAATACATGGGATGATGAACTTATCAGCAATAATGCTATTGAAATTAGAAACTCCACTCTTTATAGATCTCAATCTATCACCAGGATCCCACACTATTTGCTAACATTGAACCCTATGCACGTGAAAGCACCCTAAAAATCAGTTAATAGAGTTTAAATCCGCAAATTTGTTGAATAAAGCTAAAATATTCAAACATTAAATACTATATATTATTCTAATAGTTTCCCTCCATCATTTCCATAGTATTTCCAAAATCTAAGAAATTTTGTCGTCTCAAAAATCTGTCCCCTCATCCCCCTATCCTCCCTATCCCTGAGATATAGGTAATAGTGTTTATTTGATAGGAAGACCTAGTGGTGGTCAGTTAAACACAACCTTCTGCAATCGAACCTACCAAAGAGTCTCATTACAGCACTACCTAAGGCTAAAACCGACAAAACAAGTATTAACAACATAACAAAGGTGGCTACCAAAACATGTAATTAATAACAAGCTGATGACAATATCAACACGATGGTCTGTAGTTTGAACCGTGATTGGGATATTAAGGTTGTTAATATAACCCCACCAATTAATGTTCTTGTGGATTACTTTTTTAATGTTTGTCTTCAAAGTGACTAAGTAAAAAGAGCTTCCAAAGAAAATATGTTCGGAGGGAGATGTGGAGTATTCATTGTCTGCAAAAGCAAAGATGCTTATGAAAAGTATTTTGCAAAATATTATTGATTAAAATGACAATGGGATACTTAAGATCTTCCTCTCATGCATCATAGAAATTAACACACTGCCACAAATTCAGCATTGGAAGGCTTAAACACACATTGCTGAGACATTAAAGACAAGGATGATGCTTTGCAGAAGCATACTGTAGAATGGAAAAACATATATTTGTTAATTATGAATCTGGCATTACTGTAAATATAAAGGATATCGTTTTCTATTTGCACAAGTTGCTTAAAAGCATATGATTGTTCCTTGATAAATGTCCATTATATATATCGGATTCAGTTTGACAGGTTCTTATTTAGTGCATAGTTTTCAACACTGAAGTTCAATAGTGAGTACAATACTCATTTTTGAGGAAATCAACTTCATTGTAATTGCTACTTCAATGGCAATGTTGTGTACACAAAATGCTAAACTGCCACTTTACACTACTTGCAGAAATGAAATCACATACCGTGAGTGTAACACCTGAAAATATAGAGAACAATATCTTACTTATAGAGGGTAGTGTACAGTACAATACAATGTTTGTACAGTATGGACCTGTCACATCAGCGCCCATAGCCCGACAGTCGACTTACTATTGATGAGACTAAATGGCCACACACTACCTAAGCCAACACAAATATTAAAAAAACAACTAAGTCGGCTATTTATTTTTTTCATAATGCTGGTAGCAATACTAAATGATAACAAGATGGACTACAAATGCCTATTCATATAATTAGTCAGAGACGTACTAATTACGTGCATTATTTGAACATGCAGGACCCTCCCATCATACACCGAGATGTCAAACCAAGCAACATTTTGTTGGATGAACTCTTCAATGCTAAATTATCCGACTTTGGTATCTCGAGGTCCACACCAGATATAATTCAAACTCATATTTCAACTGCACCTGCTGGCACGCTTGGGTACAGACTTATTTCTGCTAGTTGAATATGCCATTGAATGTGTTTTAGTTTAAGGCATGTATTGGATTTGAAGTTTGATCTGAAGAAACTAATATACATGTAAGTGAAAGAATTTTGGATGGCCTCCAATCGGCAAATTTGCATGTGCATGTAGAAGGAATTCTATTCGGGAATACCAATGAATTTGAGACTGGGAAATGTGATCTATTTGCAAGATAGATGCAAGCTTATTTCACAAAATAAATTAATCCATGAATATTGAACTGGATAAACAATGAGTGGGTTATGTGCATAATGACGCTTTCCCTAGCCATGTCACCTAGGTGTCCAGATCCATTAATAGAATGAAATCCCAAAGAACATTGTTTGCAAGCTCCACTACCTATCTGTCAATATTATTTTTCATAATATGGCATACAGCTGGAGTGTGTAGTCCTCGTATTTTGAAATTAGTTGCACAGTAATGTTTTTATCATAGTTACCAGGTTCGGAAATCCGATTAAATTCGGAAGGGCAAAAAAATCCGAAAATTCGGAGTTCTCGAAAAAATCCGAAAAAATACGGAAAAATCCGGTTCGGAATATATATACATATATTATTATAAATTTATATTATTGTATACTTATATCATTATATATAGACAAATCATACAAAAAAGCATCCATCTACCATAATCATCATCATCATAATGATTCTTTCAAAAGATTGCAAGAAGTTGCTTGGTCCAAAAAGGTACAAAAATGGATTTTATGAAAATAAGAAAAATATTGCCATCAATGCGTAGAGCTCGAGAAAATATATACTTTTAGAGAAGACGACACCTAAAACGGAGCCACAGAATGAAAGTTATGGCACATGCAAGTTTTTGCTGCTACATCTTCCCGGACCCTTTCCAAAAATGGCAAATTTTTTTCCATACTTGCGATTTTTTCACCAAAAAAATATGCCAAAAAGGAATTTTTTTTTTTCCCTGCAAAAACAGGCCCGAACCGAACCGAATTTATTCGGTTGCTTCAAAAAATACGGTTCGAACCGGATTTCATACAGATCCGGCCGAACCTGGTAACTATGGTTTTATTGATAAATCATAATATAGCTGATATTGTCCACTATCAAAACCAAAGCATTAATGAGATATAAAAAGAATCCAAATATAGGATACTAAGACAACAATTTTTATGACAAGTATCAAACCCTATCCAGAGTACCCAAAAAGTTTAATGATATTGAAGTAGACATTGAGACTATAGGTATATGTGCATTAGAGAGTATTTTTGAATATTGTGGATTTATGCACCAAACTCTAGCAAATGGTACATAGTAATTTATTTATTTATTATTATTATTATTTGGTTTAACTTCATTCATTTTGAACAATGCAATTTAGGACACAAGTGAGGTGAGCTTTACTCCTGCATATTCGTAGGATGACTCTTTGTAGTTAACTAGACTTTTCATCCTAAAGATAGATCCCATTAATATTCCACAATCTTAAAGCTTTAACCAAACAAACTAGCTTTGTTTTCTTTTTTAAGTCCATAAATGTTCTAGAAAATTTCAAGATTCAAGTGTGATTTCGGTTGTAAATAGTTTTCAACTAAGAAAATAAATATAGCTTTATATTATTAAATGGTATGTGAAACCATACCTATCAAATATGAATGGATGTTGTTATTGTCCTAAAATGGTTGGATTACACACTTGCACCTTTTGGTTTTTGCTTGCGTACTGATTTACTTAATTGTTGTTCTTGCATTTTCTGACAGGTATGTGGACCCACAATATTTTCTGCGCCGTCACTTGGCTCCATCAAGTGATGTATATAGCTATGGAGTAGTTTTACTTGAGCTCATTACAGGGCAAAAGCCATTGACCATGGTCGCTTAGAAGAATTTAATCTTGTTGAATGGGTATTAGCTTCTGCCTTAATCCATAAGGGAGAATTAGATCATTTTTCTTTCCTCTTCCAACATTTTCATTCAATTCATTCCAGACTCGGATATTCCATCTTCTACCATTTAATGTGTTTCATTTTCAATGCCCCAAACCTTTTCACTATAATTCTGCTTTATATCCTATTGCTGTTCTTTGCATTTGTGCATCCAAATTTTGTCTCTATTTCCTCATTTATGTTGTAAGATAAGGAAAGTAAAAAAATTCCATATAATTTCATTTTATATCTTATGGCTATTGTTTGCATTTGTACACCCAAATGTTGTGTCCATTTCCTCATTTATGTTGTAAGATACTATAAGTTCAATTGATAGAATTTGAGAATTTAATGTATGATCGACAACTTATATAATATTCTTGATGTATACGGGAATTAGGTCACGCTCAAATTTCAGGAAGATGATTTGGAATCAGTTGTAGACCCTTACCTTTTGCATGAGAATCTTCACCAAGACTTTGCAACTGTGATTGGACTAGCCTTGAAATGCACTGCATTTGATAGATTCAAACGCCCATCCATGAAGGTAAGTGTAAAGCCTATTTTGTTAATTTAATTGCTTTGATTCTTGATTTGAACAAATTTTCAAGTTTATATTTTTAGACACGTCCCCTGACATTGTCTTTTGTTTAATAGGATGTTGTCCAAATACTGGACCCTTTACTAAAGGAAAGGTCTGCTTCTGAAAAAGAAAACAACTCGTCCATTGCCGAGGTCATTGCAAGGAGCCTTCCATCATCTAGTCAAAGCTTTACAAGTCGGGCAACATTTACATCACCAGATCTCACTTTCACCCTCACTAGCCGTTGACATTCACTAGAAGACCTTATGTCCAATAGCTGGTTTTGCTTTTGATATTCTTTTTACCCCTTTCCTTCCTGCCATTAAATATTTATTTGTACCATTAGCGTTTCAATAAATTGTGTAAAGTTAGTCGCAATTCACAGTCTCAAATCTCTGATTGAATTGCATCTTTGTGTTCATTAGTTATAGATACTAATTTGACAATCTTTTAAACTTGTGATCTCTCATAAATTTGAGAAGAGTTTACGGATGGCTAAATGTAATCCTGCTATTAATACTCTATTGGCTTTAGCTGTTCTAGTTTTTTTTTCCTGTTCTCTGGTTCCTGTATCTTCTGTTCAAAGAATGTTACCTACATTCCTTTGGCAGTTTTGTACTCTACAAGTTTTTATAAATATAATTTTCTTAAGTTTCTTAAAAAAATTTAATGCTGCCATCCAGCCTAATGCTACCCACTTAAAATATTATTGTATGTCCGTTCATTGAAGGAGAAAATGTCACCTTTTCCTTTGAAAACATCACAACATACGCATACTTTATTGTACATTAATTTGTTTAACAAGTTAATTAGGTATTGCTCTTCAATATATTGAATATTTATAATAGCTTATTGTTTTAGTGATCCACCTTAAATATGATGGCAAATTAGTCAAACTGTTAAAATCTTCAAAATTGTACAATGTAGATTGTTTTTTTGCTATCTGATGCAGAGCATCATCAAACTCAACTCATCCACTTTGTTATGATCAAGAAAATATCATCTACTTGTTAAACTTGCAAAATTGCTCTTCACTTTCCTAGTCAAGAAACCTCCACAAAATATGCAATATTTGGATTAAAAGCTCAAATTGGATTAAGTAATCATTTCAACATGTTTCTTATCCCAAAACCATGTTATTCCAATAATGAAACTTGTTCAAATCAACCATAATCTTCAATTTTACCTTTATATCACAAAATTGTCTTTATTGGCTTCTTAAGACAATGTACTTAGTAGGATGGTAGTTGGAACAAACTACAAGCTTCTAAGACCAAACAAAAACACCTTTAAGTACCCTTTAGGCTTCCAATGGTGTGGTAAAAGTTTTGTTTCTCAACTCTCTTCCTAAGACCCTTTTCTCCACTATCACTCTCTTAGCTTATTACTTCCTCTAGGGTTTTCCTCACCTAATTTTTGTTTCAAGGATTCATTTTACAAACAAATCACCTTTATGAGGACCCATTTGGCCCTTCTTGGGTTCAAAGTTACAAGATGACTTTCTTGCCAAAAGTTTCTCAAACTCCTCTTCCTCTGTTTTCTATTAGGTCTTCTTGACCTTGTCATAGTCCTATAGATGGACTAGTAAAGCTTTTGGCTATTTGGTGAAAGTACAAACTATGAAACCTTTAAAATATCTTTCCTTACAATCTTTAGAAGCCTTGTTTCAATTTTTAAACCTCAACTCAAGGTATTTGGGCTTAGTCTCCAAGTTTTTGTTTTCTACTCCTTGACACAATACAAACTAGCACATGATTGTCATAAATTGCCACCAATTGATAACTATTCGGGGCTTAATTCTTCTTGAATATTGATAGGGACCTTGTGAGGAGTATTACTACCTATTTCGACTTTTACAAGTAAATGGAAGGTCCTCAAACCATTCTCTTTCAAGTCTCATCTATCATTGTCCTTAAAGGCTTAACTAAGTCTCCTGTGTCCAAGTAGAGTTTAGAAGGGATTTGTATGAGTTAACCAAATGTGTAGATGGTTTCTAATACCCTTTATCACATTTATACGCACACCAAAGATTGGGTTCAAACTTGTTAAATTCCCTTACACAACTACCTTGCCTTTGCAAAAAAACTCCAATATGCACCCACAGTCCGACTGAAATTGTCACTTATATCTAGCCATTGTCTCGTTATTATGGACTAATTCCTTTGGGAAATGAACAAGAGCTATGTGGAGATGATTTATGCAAGTTTTTAGATCTTGAGTGCATATGCATTGTTCCCAAAACTACATTATATCCGTAAACCCTAAGAGGGTTTCAACTAGCCCGATTACCTTCAAAAATTGAACAAATTCTTGAAACTTACCTTCAAGATCCAAATTACTTACAAGAAGTCAATACTCCCTTCCTATGCTTCTTTTGACAACAATAATCCTCGGATGATACTTGTACTTCAACAATAGTGTTTGACTTGATTTGTGTTCACTTTGAGCGTAAGATTCCTAGGGTTTCGTAATGATTTCTAACTCTCCCAATTCCTTTCCTTCACCTGTAAGGATTCCAAAGGCTTACTTAATGTCCGAGATGACTTTCCAAACCTTCCACACCTCAATGACTTTCAAATTTATTCTCAAAACTTGTTCTTACCTTTCTTCATGGCTTGACTATGTACAATTTCTCTCTACTACAATGTTATAACAAATATCAATCAAAATATACTCAATCGTACATGTTCAATTCTTGCCAACTCATATAAACACATGCATTCATCTATTCATAACAGTTTACATCATCTTTCCATATTTTACAAACAATCCATGCACTAACCAAATGCACAGTTCATTAGAACAGGGGTATCAAGAACCCAATGGTTTCTTCATTAGAACAAATTCTATCTCTATCTTCCTAAGCTTCAAGAATTTTGGAACAAGGATTTTATTAGCACAACTAAGCATATCAACAGAGAAACTCACATTACTACTTGCCAAAATGGATCAATCAAGCAAAATTAGAATATTTCTCATGCAAAAGAGAGGCTTTCATCAAAATTTGTGTAATCTATTACCCAAACCTCCTACTGAGCTCTTTTCCACGAGCACAACCTTCCTCTATCAAAGAATCGACTCCATACAATTTTTCTTTCAAATACATTGATTCCCTAAACCCTAATCGAATTCTTTTCCACATGTCATGACTCAAAACCATAGATAACACATTTGTAACCTTTAATTACATCATTTGCTCCCTTCACACACATTGGGAGTCTTTAATTAATATGACCAAACTCTTATCACTAACCCTCTAAACATAGTTTTCTAACTCTTATGACCACTAACAACTCCAACATAAGCCAAGAATGGCTCAAACTCCTCTAAATTTCAAAATGCCGCTTTTGGAGGGAAATACACTATTTTGAATTTTTGAAAACTTGTCTTCACTCCAACATCACATCATGACTCTAATGACACTTAGATGACCTCTTGACCTCCTAGAACTCTTAGGAGGCCTTCACAAACCAAAATTGATTAAACACAACAAAACTTGCACCTTGGAGAGAGAGATGCTCTTGTATCATTATCCTCAATAGTTATAACGAATTTCAAATAAATTATACCGACAACGTGAGAGTTAACACGCAATTGCCCTATTTGAAGAAGTGAGTTGTAATAAAAATAGCAGAATTTGTGAACAAAATCAATAGTAGAATATCCAACATGAATAAAGAAGTGACAATATCACAAGCTTAATTTGGCAACTATTGTCCGAAGTGATTGTTCGTGCATACTACATCCTAATTATTGATTAGTGGCCCCATTATTTGGTTGGTCTTGTGGATGGCATTAAAATATTGCATTCATTTATTCACGTGGAAAGAAAACATGAAGTTCATGAGTGCATATCTTCTAGCTCTTTAATTTGGGTGGTTGTTAATCAAACCCCACCAAGCAACGCATGATATTATGCATGTTTTCAAATTTCATTATATTTATATAAATTGTTTTCTATCTTTGAGGTTATTGTCGAATTGATTTTTATTATTATGTTTCTTGTTGAACTCAACATGAGAAAATTGTATTGCCTCAAGTTATTTTTACAAAGCAAGGGTGTCCAACTGTGAAGATCCCTTTTGTAATGCCCACAAATTTTTGTACACAAAACCCAAAACCAAACATAGGTTATACTAGAGAAATTATGGAATAATATATATTTTTGTTAAAAGACAAATGTAACGTTTAGCTAAACCCTTAGTTAATAACCGATCAACACAAAATTAAATAAATAATAATATTAAATAAAATAATTGATTAAGTCTGGTTGGGTTTAAAATATTTCATTCAATTAATCTTAAATTAATTTAATACCTAGGCTTCTAAGGTCATGCAATACTTTAATAATAAAAGTCCAAGTCTAAATAACTTTTCCATTTACACAAGGATAATTATTTAATTCTCTAGTGTAAAAGTAATCTAAACTAATAATAGGAGGGTTTATTTAAATTAAATAAAAATAACTTAATTACTTTCAAAACACACAAGTGGCCCCATTCAAAACGGGGACATATGTGATCAAATGATCACCGAACCTATCCCCACCTAACTTTTGTAGTAGACATTTTGGGCCATTTGATGAAAGAATTCAAAACAAACCTAAAAATCCTTAACACTTTTATTATTATTTTTTGTTCATTTCTCTCATTTTGGTTTTGCGGGTTAAAGGAAGATGGAAGAGGAGGAAGCCATGGATGGGAGAGAAGGAGCTTGGGGATGGACACACATATCCACCAATATTATTTTTTTGAATTTTAGAGCTCTAATCTACCCTACTTAAGGGATTTGTTCAAATTTCTATTATTCATATGTTGAGAGCAATTTTTTTAATCCAAAAATACCCATTTGGGTATTCTCCATTTTTCCAATAGATCTACTTTTTGTAATCTTTCTATTTCACTTATTTTTATAAAAACTCTCATTTTGAGTATCGAACATAAATATATGTATGTCATAATATTTCTTTTCTTATTTAAATATATATGTACATAGTTGTGTAGATCTTCCAAATCAAGAACATATAAATATATATACATGCATTTACATTTATATACACTTTTGTGTGTGTATATATTTAAAAATTTACTAATAATTTTTTAAAAAAAAACCAATTAATATATATATTAACAAATGTATGACCGATCATGCGGCCAAGAGAGACTCGCATCGGCAAACCTATCGGAATGCTGCAAAAAGGAAAGTGAAGCATTTTATTTGATCTTGGTGGGGTCTCGGCCCCCAACCACCATCTTGCACAAAATTACGTTGGGGTCGGGGGTGGGTGGTGGGGGGTGTTAGGGGGTCGCCGACCCCACCCCCATCCCAATAAACAATGGAGTGCGGGTGGGGTCGACGACCCCTCCCCACCCTTTTTCCTATAAGCTATAAAACAACCAAGCCGCTTCAAGAGAAAACTTAGAGATTTTCTTTTTTATTATTGGGATTTATTTAATATAAAATTTCCCTTTTATTGATAATGTTTATTGATAACACTTATTAATAGTAGCATTTTATATATAATAATAATAATATATATAATATTATTAATATTTAATCCGATTGTTATTAGTAAATCGTAGCTTTATTAGTATATTAATACAATAGTAATAATAGGATAATTGCACTTTCATTCCTTATATTAAAATATGTAGATTTTTATTTTATCTTACTTTTCTTTTATGTTTAATATTCACATTGTAAAATATTACCATTTATTTTCCTTTCTACAAATTGCAAGTTTATTATATTTGATATATAATAAGATTGCAATAAGTTATACAACTAATTACATCTATAACTTTGTGAGTGTTTAAATGTTTTCCCCTTCTTTTTTTTTAACTTAGTTTAAAAGTGACCACTACATAAATAATACAAGTAATTTTGCAAATCAAGAAATTGAGGTATTTTACATATTACTTCAAAAGTGATTTGGGCAAAATTGTGATAAGGGAAAACTTTCTTATTAATTCTAATAAAGTTTGTAAGTGGAAAACCTTACTACAACTAAAGAAAAGAATAAAGCTATAAGTTCTACCATTTTCAAATTTTCTTTCCTTTCAATAAAATAAGTAACCATCAATGTTTATTCACCATAACTAATTTTCTACCCTTCCAATCAACAAGTGAAATTTCACAAGACTTATCAAGGATTGTGAAATAACAAGAAACACACTTTGGAGGGAGTGAAAAAAACTTTATAGGAGGAGATATATTACTATTTTCACCCATTTTCAAGTTGTCTAATTTGTTTAACTAATGCAACCAATTTTGTAACTTCCATTCACCAAACCAATCCATTTGAAAATACAAGTCTCTTAAATGAGCACTCATAAGGATATTTCACAATATGAAAGGGTTTCTAAGTATTACAACAATTTCTCCCAAGATTACAAAATCTCACAATAATCCACACAAAGTGGGAATAAAATAGAAATGAGTAAATTACAACAAGGCTATCAACAAGCCAAATTTCAAGTTTCCAATATGTATGTCTTCATTCCAAAGGTATCTCCAAAACTTGCATTCTTCAAATCTTCACAATGGGATCACAAAACAAAGGAAGGGGGAGTAGGAAACGCTCTCCGCCCAACCTTTAATCCATTAAGAGGAGAATCCATCCCCTTAATGGCCCCGAGCCCCAACTAAGGAACCATGAGGAGCATTCAACAACAATGACAACTTGGACAAGGTGGCTTCACAACAAACACATACAAGGCATTCAACTCAAACATGACAACATAATCCACAAGATTACAATTTCACAACAACACAAAGGTTTGAGGATCAAACCAAATAGAGAAAGGGTTATGAGAGACCACCTCCTTATGCCTCCCAAGTGAAGTGGGAGTCTTACCCTAAGCCTCCAAGTGCACAAAATAATCACCCAAAATCCTTATCTCTCCCTTGCAAGCATGCAACAAATCCATGAATTCCTTTTCTCTCCCCATAGGTAAGACTCCCATTCACACTCCCACCAAAAGCATGCCTCACATAAACTCCCTTTTCCCTCCCCAATGGTCACTCTTCTCACACACCCAACTAAGGCCAACTACCCAACCAACCCACACAACAACATTACAAGACAAAACACTTTTAACAAGCACAACATTGCTTAAAAACAAAATAACATAATAATAAAAGGAGGAGGGCCTACTCTGCATAAAGATCCAAGAAAAAACCTTCACAAGCCTCTTCAAAACCAAGCCAAGCAATTTCCAAGCACTCCAAAAGCTCAAAAATGTAAAAATGCACAAGAAACAAAATGAGCAAGTAACCTCCATTCCAACAAAAAATCACCAATAAATAGAAATGAGATGTGATGATGATGAGGTGGCTCCATGTAGGATGCCACTTCATCATTTTCCATCCCCACACTCAAGTCACACACAAAAACCAAGAAACATCAATGCACATGAAAGGAATATGACAACCCACGTGGCTCAAAATTGCACACCATACTTTCAAAGGACCTAATAAATTGGTGTAGAAGAAAGTGCAATAATTTTTCCTTCTCTTACACTCAAAAATAGACAAAGAAGTCAAAAATAAGATTCCCAACCCATGCGTAAGGTTGTTGGGTCAAATTAAGAGGCATGAGACAAGTCTTGCTTGTCCCACAAGTCTCTAAAAGTGCCCCAAGTCAAAATCTGAATTTTGAACTTGGGGTGGAGTAAAACACTCCCAAATCAACATAAATTTTACTTACACAAGGACTACAAGATCTCATCATAACTATTTGTCACATCTCTAATTTGGTTAAACAAAACAAGAAGGGTTAAGTCTAATAAACACACATTTACACATGCTAATAAAGTGACAAATTTTCTAAATTTTAAATACACAAATCATAAATAAAGCACATGCAAAATTTAAAGAAAGGGACACAATTCACCCCATGGCCACACATGTGAAGTCATCCCCATGGGATACTTCCAAACAAGACAAACAAAACACACACTAAACAATATTACACAAGTTGTCAAATTTGGTCTCGTTGCTTAATGCCTGACATCCTTTTGTGGTTGGTCCCCTATCCCCTTCGATGTATGTGATAAAAGTTCTGCACACAACAAATTACCTCTCTGGCCTTTCAACCATATTAACAACATTGAAAAATCATATATTCATCATTCGACACTAACAATTCTATTATCCATTAATATACCAAAATCTAACCCTAACATCCATGAGATTACAATTATATTCCAACATCCCGAAACATAACATGTCAGTATAAAATCCGCATCATAAAAAACAACATACATCCAACTGTCTAACATCAATATCAAGTGTATCATAATAAAACATAAACATCATAGTGTCAATAATCCACATATCAGAATAATCTATCATTTACTGATCAATGTATCATAATCAAATGTCTGAATATCAATCCAATAGTCTTAATATCAACGTAAAACAATGTTGAAGAGGAGTGGGTACTACACCTTTTCTGGCAAGTTTCCCTATTTTTTGGCATCTTTTTAGCAACAATCTTTTCTAGCAAGATTCTCTTTCGCTAGTGGCATGACCGGGAGAGGGTAGCGAGGAGGGTAGAGTTGTTGTGCCTTCACTACGAATTTCTGGCATCGTCTAGATCCTTCAACCCAATCTTCCTCTCGTGAAATCTCCACAAATCTCTTTGCCTTGCCTTCGTTACTCTCCATATTTCACTCCATGATATAAAACCTAAACCTATCCTTTTTTATGACACTGAGTTTTGTCTCTTGGCCTCACGGACCAAGGGAGAAGTTGGAATTAATAGGAATCAAATATCAAACTTTCATGCTTTATAATACAAATTGATCTGGTCTCATTAGGGGATCGTGTCATGATTTCTAGGAGGGGATCCATAAATTTGCTTTAGCTAAGTTGCTTTAAGAGAAATAGCCTTCATCCATAATGTGGCCCGAAACAATCTACTCAAGACACAATGTTTGTTCATAAGCATCTCGTGGAATAACCTTGAGAGTACGTAACCTCGGTGTTTACATATATGAATGTCCCGAGCTTAGTTTTTGAGATTTGGGATCCTCATTCTAGATCTGTAAATTTTAAATTTGCACATCCATCCATACATGTGAGTCATGGAGGGTGTAGAGGTGTTAGTGTCTTTTATTCGAAGTTTTCTAATGTTGGTCTTTTTGTCGATTATAGGTTTTCTTTGGAGAGATTGGTCACAACTAGGTTAGTTTTGCTAAAATTCATCATATTTAATGGAGAAGGGATTATTATCAGTTTTCAAAAGTGACCTAGTAGATATGTATGCAAAATACCTCGATGAAATGTGATCTTGTGGACTGCAATGAATGTAGGATATGCACAAAATGGTTTTGCTGAAAAAAAGGCTTTCAAAACTTTAAGGAATACTAATTATTTCCTTCGATGAGTTTGATCTTGTCTTTCGTAGTACAAAATTTAACGAATAAACTTCTAGACAAGGAAAGAATGATAGAGGTTGTGAGAATGGTCCTAATTGAAGACAAGGGAAATGACACATGTTTGCATCTCTCATTCGACACTTGTAAAATTTTTTCATCGAACGAGATGTTGCCCCATGGAATATCATAATTGAACTTACGGAAGATACACACATCTTCACAAAGCATTGACAATGTTTATCTAAATGCTACTACTAGGTTTCCAATGATCAGTTCACCTTTGCTAGCATATTGCCAACCTCTGCCAAAAATAGGATCCTTGAAACAGGTGGAGTAAAACACTCTCAAATCAACATAAATTTTACTTACACAAGGACTACAAGATATCATCATAACTATTTGTCACACATCTAATTTGGTTAAACAAAACAAGAAGGGTTAAGTCTAATAAACACAAATTTACACATGCTAATAAAGTGACAAATTTTCAAAAATTTAATACACAAATCATAAATAAAGCACATGCAAAATTTAAAGAAAAGGACACAATTCACCCCACCCCATGGCCACACATGTGAATTCATCCCCCATGAGAGACTTCCAAACAAGAGAAGCAAAACACACACTAAACAACATTACACAAGTTGTCAAATTTGGCCTCGTTTCTCAATGCCCAACATCCTTTCGTGCTTGGTCTCCTATCCCCTTCGATGTATGTGGTAAAATTCTTCCGCACACAACAAAATTACCTCTCTGGCCTTTAGTCGCATCTTATATATATATATTAACAACATAGAAATCATATATATATATATATATATATATATATATATATATATATATATATATATATATATATATAAGCTCAATATTCATCATTCGACATTAGCAATTCTATTATCCATCAATATATCAAAATCTAACCCTAACATCCATGAGATTACAATTATATTCCAACATCCCAAAAACATAACATGTCAGTATAAAATCCACATCATGAAAATCAACATACATCCAACTGTCTAACATCACTATCTAGTGCATCATAATAAAACATAAACATCATAATGTCAATAATCCACATATTAGTATAATCTATCATCTATTGATCAATGTATCATAATCAAATGTCTGAATATCAATCTAATAGTATCAATATCAAGATAAAACAATGTCGAAGAGGAGTGGGCACTACATCCCCCTCCCCTTAGACTCGAATTCCTCTTGGAAGTCACTGGAATAGATGAGGAAACTGAGCTCGCAAAATAGTGGCATCCTCCCATGTGGTTGCAGTCTCGTCGTACCTATCCCACTGGACCCGCACTGGTCAATCTTGCGGCCTCGAAGGCCCAAGGTCTTGCACTCTATGATGCACACAATCTCCATTGATATCTACCCTTGCTCTTGCACTTGTAATGCGGTCCAATCCAAAACATGAGAGGGATCGGAATATATCTCCTAAGTACAAATACATGAAATACATCGTGCATGTGAGACAAGTTGGGTGGCAATGCTAGACGATAGGCCAAGGGACCAATACACTCCAAGATCTCGAAGGGACCCACAAATCTAGGAGCTAACTTAGAGCCTTTTCCATAATAGATAGGCTCTTATGAGGCCTAACACGAAGAAACACCTTCGTGCCCACCTCAAAACTACGATCTGTCCTCCTCATATCTACATAATTCTTCTGCCTATCATGAGCCTCCTGAAGCCTCTAACAAATCAAGACAACTTGCTAATCCATATCCTGTACCAAATACGGCCCAAGAGAAACCCTGTCCTCCAACCTATCCCAACTCAAGGGTGTCCTACACTCTCTGCCATACAACGCCTGAAAATGAGCCATGCCAATCGAAATATGAAAAATGTTGTTGTAGGAAATATCTACCAAGTAGAAGTACTCCTCCCACTTATACTACTGGTACATGACATGCATCGGCAACATATCCTCCAAGATTTGAATTACCCGCTATGTCTGTCCATCTGTCTATGGATGATAAGTTGTATTGAAGTTGATACTCATACCAAGAACCCACTGCATGGTAGTCCAGAAGTGAGAAGTGTACAAGGGATCACGGTCGCAAATGATCTTCCATGCAGAATCCTGTATAACTTGACAATCTCATCAATGTATACTCACGCTATTGTACTAGTTGTATAGGTGGTCTTCACCGAGACAAATGAGCCACTTTTGTCAATTTATCCACCATGACCATGATGGCTTCATGGTGGTATCTCGACGTCGGTAGACCTACGATGAAATCCATGGAAATGGTGTCCCATTTCCACTCTAGTATGGCATGTGGGTAAAGAAAGCCAACTAGATATTGATGCTCAGAATTCACCATCTGACAGTCTAAAAAACGTGACACAAACTGAGCTACAACTCTCTGAAGACGTCTCCAATGATAAAGTTGTCTCAAAGTGGCGTGCATCTTCTTCACCCCTGGATGGGCTGAATAAGGTGCATGATGAGCCTCTGTCAAGATATCCTATCTCAAGCCTCCATCTCTAGGAACATATATCCAACCTCTGTGTCTAAGAAGACCATCTGCCTCTAATGAAAATCCATCAAACTTCCCCTCAAGGGGTCTCTAAGACTCAATCTTTGATCTGGTTACAAGGTAGAAGCTATCGTGAGGAAGTTGCTGCAAAATCCTGCTCCATAAATTTGTACTCACTGAGGTAGCCATAGTAACATATCTCCGTTGACTCAGGGCATATGCAACCAAATTATCCTTCCCTTTCATATGCTCTATCTCCATGTCGTACTCACAAAGCAACTCCATCCAACGCCACTGACGAGCATTGAGATTAGGTTGCATGAAGAGGTGGCGAAGACTATAGTGATCAGTCCTGAGTATAAATCTCCGGCCAAGAAGTAAGTGTCTCCATCAAACCAAAGCATGCATAACTGCTGGAAGCTCAAGGTCATGAGTCGGATAATTGAGCTCATAATTCTTAAGTTTGTGACACTCAAAGGCTACTACATGGCCCTCTTGCATCAATGCACCACCTAACTTTGCGAAAGAAGCATCTATCCAAATGAAGAACTCACCCGAGGGTCCGCACTTCAAGAATAGGTGCTTTCGTAAGGCATTCCTTCATTGTCTTGAAGGCCTGCTCACATTTATCTAACAGATGAAATTCTTCCCTTTCTGCTGAAGGGAAGTGATGGGGTGTGCAACCTGAGAAAAGTCTTGAACAAATATCCTGTAGTATCCTACCAACCCCATGAAACTGCGCACCTCGGTCACGCTAGTGGGTGCTGGACAATCCATAATGTCTTTAATCTTGGAAGGATTGATTGTGATACCTTCCCTAGAAATGATGTGACCCAAATACTATACCTCTGATTGAAAGAACACACACTTCTCCAGGTTCTCGTAAAGTTCTTTGCTCACGAAGACACCTGCGAAGCTACCAAAGGTGCTCCTCGTGCTCCTCATGCATACGTGAGAAGATCAAGATGTCATCAAGGAACATGAGTACAAAACAATCCAAAAAGGTCTTGAACACCCCGTTCATAAAACTCAAGAACATAATACGGGAATTTGTAAGACCGAATGGCACCACTGTGAACTCATAGTGGTCATACCTCATGCGGAAAGTTGACTTGTGGATATCTTCTGTATGATCCTCAACTGATGGTATCCTAACTTAAGATCTATATTAGAAAATACCATAGCCCCCTTCATTTGATCAAACAAATCATTGATGCGAGGTAGGGGAAACGATTCTTGATCGTTACTTTTTTAAGTTGATGATAGTCCACACACAACTATAAGGATCCATCCTTCTTCTTCACAAAAATCACTAGTGCACCCCAAGGAGATACACTAGGATGGATTAGGCCTTTCTCAAGAAGGCCTTGTAACTTGAGCTCACATAACTCAGGTGTGGTCATCATGTAAGGAGTGTGCGAGATAGGTCCTGCTCTTGGAACCAAATCAATGTGGAAGTTTATCTCATGTGGGGAGGCATCCCTGGCAGATCACTAGGAAACACATCAGAAAACTCTTGCAAAATGGGGTGATCATCAAGTGAAGGTCCACTAGCCTCATCCTTTAACCTATCACTAACTGTAATAGCATATAACTGACAACCCCACCACGCACACCGCTTTAGCTGCATAGCAGAAATAATGTGAATAGAAATGGGTCTCCTGACTCCAACAATCACTGACTGCACTCCCAAATCATTTGCACAAGATATAATCTTACCGCAGCAATCAACTTTGGCTCTATGTGCAGACAACCAATCCATGCCCAAAATCACTCATGTTATCCCAATTTTTCCCCCATGTAAAATTGGTCAAACACGACCCCCCCCACACGAAGAAATCTAAGGGTCGCTTCCATCACACGAGCCCACATTTCAAATCTAACAATCAGGTTGCAGACGGGCTCAAAAATGGAGGAGCAAGGTCGGCTAAGGAGGAAAACAGTGTCAAAGAAACCAGAGGGTCTTATGAGAGAAACAGGGAAAAGGTTCAAAGTTTTTGGGCTTGACAAATGATTGACCTGGGCCTGAATTGGCTAAGTATGGAAGTGTCAGCGGAAGTTGCCATGTGTCTCAACGGCGCACCTTCAGGGGTTGAATCCAAGGCCAAGATTGCAAGCGCGGAGCCTCCACATATCCAACATCCCCAAAAGTCACACTAGCCGTTGAAAAGTCTTCGACTTAGTGGAAGATGCCAAGTTTCGACTCGACGTAACTTCAAAGATAAATCCGAAGACCGGAGACTCAAACATGCGCCAACCCGCCATGTAGTCAGGGTTCGAGAAAAGCATCGACTCGAATCGGCTAAGTATCACAGACTCGCGGAAGGTGCCACGTGTCTCAACGATGCATCTTCAAAGGTAAATCTAAAAGCGGGTCTCCCAGACAAGTGCTAGCCTTCCATGTTTCCTAGGTCCGAAAAGGGATAGAGTCAGGGGTTGAATAGTCAAAGTAGAGGTAGGCCGGCGGAAGGAGCCAAGTGTCAACACGACGCTACTTCAAAAGTAAGATTAGGAGCAGGTCTCCCTGCACAAGCACTAGCGTTCCACATGTCCCATCTAAAAAGGGATAGAGTCGGGGGTTGAATAGTCAAAGTAAAGGAAGGTCAGCAGAAGGAGCCAAGTGTTAGAATGATGCTACTTCAAAAGTAAGATTCGGAGCGGGTTTCCAAACAAGCGTGAAACCTCCACATGTCCAGGATTAGATTTATGGCCCCACCAAACAAAAGGGACTTAGCCAAAATACAAAGGAACAAAGCAAGCCGCAGAAGGTGCCACGTATCTCTTCGGCGCATCTTCAAATGCAAAATCTAGAAGCGGTCCCCAAATACGCGCCAACCCTACTTGTGGCAATGCTTCAAGTCAAGGTGGGAAGGTGGGTCGTTAGAGGAAATTCAAAATTTATGGCTCAAAAGGGTGTAAAGTATAAAAATGAACCACACCTCTCGCTGATGTCGAAGGAGCCACGTGTCAGGCCTACATTACATGCGGGCCTGGGGAGGAATTTTCGCCCAAATGGAAAATGCGGACCGTCAAGCCCGAAGATAGTTTTTGGAAAAAGTGAATAGTGGGCTTGCAAGGCATTTTTGCATTTTTTTTTTGTGCCAAAATGTGCAAAGTGAATTTCGGACTGCGGACCCGTTCTGCTAAACTAGTTTTCACCATTTTTGTACGGACCCGACTCAAATATTCAAATGGACATATCTTTTGATCCAAAGTGCCCGAAATTCAACAAATTTAGCACCATTGGAAAGGTATCGACCTCATCTACACCATGGAAACCTGAAACTTTAATTTTGACGAGGTTAGGTGGGTGAAAAATGGAAAAAACATCTTTCAGGCCATTAATGGAGACTCCAATTGCTTTAACTACCAGATCTGATTTGATTTGACCCCGTTCTTCCTTCTTCAACTTGCCGAACAAACATAGGGAACTAGACTTGCCAGATTATGGGCGATTGACGATGGGAATTGATGGTTGGTGGTTGGAGTTTAGGAGCAGAGTCGAGTTTCTCCTCTCTCTTTTTGGTTTTCATTGCCTATATATTGTAACACTTCTCATTTGAGAAGAGGGAAACATTATGGGATGTGGGGAAACTCTATCAAGTTGTTTCCCAACTCCATTTGAGTGTAAGCCTTCTCCTACGCCTGGAGAGTGTATTTGTGCCTTTGAGCACCCATGTAATAGTCTGTGCACCTTATAGAGCAATAAAATCTTGTTTCGTGGCGTCTTTCAACCCTTGGCATTGTTTTGTTTTTTCTCTATGCCTCTCTATCTCGTGTTTGCTCCCTGTGTATGTATTTCATGTTTGTAGGTGTAAGATGTCATGCTTTATGGAGTTTCGATGGTAGATTTGGATCTAGGTCTGTGTCACTTTTGTCTGACCTCCCTCAGTCCCCTTTTCCCTGTTTCATTCTCCCTCAATAGAGTATCTCGCCACTTCCTTTTTTGGTGTATCACCGCTTAGTGTAGGCTCTTTCACCCTCTCTCTCTTTCCCTGTCTCCTTGGAACGGTTAGATTAGGATTAGGTTAGCTTTGCCTGCATTGGAGTAGCTTGTGGCAGGTAGATTAGGAAGTAGGAACCAACCTTCTCTAGAGGTCCATCTCAAGTTTTGAAATTCCCACAGCTCAAGATATGGTCCAATGTTGTGCAATCACATCGAATGCCCGACTCGGATACCGTGGTTGTTTAGAATTGATGTGATTCGTACTAAAATTTTTGGCACACCCGGTGGGACAAGTCTGAAGCACCTTACCACTTCATCTTAGTAGGTTGGTGTGTTCCTGTTAAGATTCAACCTTTTGAGGCACATGCAAAGCACATTTGACGACTCCATCTGGTCAACGAAGTTGTGCAATCATGACTTCATTCCCCTCATGGAATTCACACCTACAAGCAGTGCATCCACCTCCAATGTATATCACGACTCCTCCATATCAGCATTATGACCAGATCCAAGACCATTATGCCTACCCATATGAGTAGGGTCAAAACTAGTTTGGCTATGGAGCTTATCAAGAACAAGGGGATGCATATGATGATAACAACTACATGGAAAGTGTTGATCTGCTGGAGAAGATTCAAGGGATGGAGGCTAGCATGGTGCAATCAAGGGTACAACACAAATGAAAGCATTCATGATTGGTTTAGGGCACCTTGTCCATGGGGAGGCCCTTTTCCAAGACATTACAACCCTCATGAGAATCTTGACTTCATGGTTAAAGTGTTACCTCAACTTACACAGTGGATTGAGGATATTAAGGCATATGAGAAAAGTGCGAGATAACCTTGTTAATGGGTAAGTCAATCACTAGCTCCCTATCCTTCATTTTCTCTTTCTCAAACTCCATCATTTCAGCATGATCAAGAGTCAAGCTTCCCATCTACTGCCCCAAGTGTTGATTTCTCTTCTCCATCTCCTAGTCTTCCATCTCATTTCAATTCTTCTCCCCTTTTCTTTCCCAAGCAGTCATTCCCTCCAAATAAACAATAAGTTCCACCTCCCTCCCCACCACAAAAATAGCAAAGCTGGTTAAACCCCAACCTGCCACTCCTCTTGCTTTCCCAAGTCCATGTTGGGAGGAGAATCAAGAATCCAGTCAAGGAGAAAAACAAGAAGAGGCACCCCAAGAAAAGAAATGACAGACAATCTGAAGAGTTGGGCTACTAAATTTGGGTTTACAAAGATCCCCTCAAGAGCCGGTGGTGGCTAAGGCTGAGTTTGCAGTAGAAGAAGAACAAGAACAAGAAGGAGAAGATCAACAATTTGTTTTCTCTGAATGCAGTGTCCATAATGGCACTTTGTCTGAAGAGGATGTTGATCTGATCCAAGCTGCACAATCAGTCAAGAAGGAAGAAGAACAATTAGCTCCAAGTCTAGTTAAAGAGGAGCATATGGAGGTGACCAAGATAGATTTAGAGGCATTGAATCATGAGCCGGTTGCACAAGAAATTACAGACCCCTCTCCCATTCAACCTCTCCAAAATTTTTATTTTTGGAAGAGCTTGAACTCACTAGCTTCATGTTTGAAGATGAAGCTTCATATGGTGAAGATAACGAAGATTTTAAGATCACCATGCAAGAGGGAGAGACCTTGCTACAACAGGACAATAAAGAGTTTGATTTCCTATCAAACTCAAAATAATGTTTTGATAAGAAGGAGCTAGTTGAAATTGCAATCTTTTCTTCCCCATCATTCATTCTTCAACCACAGAACCTCATTGCCATGGAAGAGAACATGCAAGCACAACCTGTAGTTTGCAACATGCCTCCTAAATCAAAGTTGGAAGATTTTGATCTTCCAAAAGTCACACCTGCTGCAAAGGAAGGGAAAGAGTATGAGGCTATCATCCCTCTCACATCATCCATCTAAGAAGATCTACAAGAAGACTCCATTTTTGGAGTTAAATATCAAAGTAGTGGGCAAATTCAAAGGACCAAACCTTGCCCAATCAGATACTTGGCTTCATTGGAGCCAAGGGAGAAGCAAAACCAGTCATGCCCACTTCAGGGCATGAGGATGAGTATCAAAGGACCAAAGCTCACCATCAACACCTCTAGGAGTCCAATGCAAACTAGCTCGAGGAGGTATTTTCCATTAATTTTGATACCTTGATGATATGGATGGAAGATCGGCTTAAGGTCAGTTTTTTGCTCATCTAAGCAGCCGCATTCAGTGACAAATCATTCACATGGCTGCCCCTTTTGAGGAAGGGAAGCTATTTCTCCTGCTGTGGCAAGCTTTGTTTAAGATTTTCTTTGTTAGGGTTAGTATAGGAGTAGGAGTAGATTTTGTTTTCAGTAGAAGAAGTGCTTGTGCACACTCTGCATGTCTCATTTGAGGCATGTATGATTTTTTTCTTTGTACATAAGTTTTGTTCATATTGCTTTAGAGGTGTAGAGGCTAGGCCTTTCAATATTCATGATAGAGAGACCCATAGTTTCCTGTAACAGTTGCTAGTTTCAAATAAAACACAAATACAAAGCAACTAAAATCAGATTTGAGACAATCCATTCTCGGGAATGGTAAAGCCCTAGTGGGGCGAGTTTAGGGTCAGCAGGATGTAGGCAATTGGGGAGAAGTTTCAAAGCAAAAAGGATCAGTATCAGGCTATCATTCTTGACTCCACGCCCAATGGATGCTTCAAGGCTACTGGTCCCTTCATCTAGTAGGTAGATGTCCCCATGAGTCGCCAAATTATTATCCCAATTTTCCCCCAGGTAAAATTGGTCAAACACGACCTTGTACAGAAGAAATTTAAGGGTCGTCACATGCACAAGCCCATGTTTCAAATCTAACAATCGGAGTTGCGAGACAAGATCGAAAATGGAGGAGAAGGGTCGGTGAGGATGTAAAAAAGTGTCAAAGAAACCAGAGGGTCTAAGGAGAGAAACGAGGAAAGGCTCAAAGTCTTTGGGCTTCACAAATGATTCAGAGCGGGCCCAAATTGGCTAAGTATGTAAGAATCGTGTCACCGAAGTTGCCAAGTGTCTCAATGACGCACCTTCAAGGGTCGAATCCAAGGGCCAGTCTCAAGCGAGCGCGGAGCCTCCATGTGTCCAGAGTCCCCCAAAAGTCACACCGACCATTGAAAAGTCTTCAACTCAGCGGAAGGTGCCAAGTGTTGACTCGGGCAACTTCAAAGATAAATCCAAAGAGCAGAGACTCAAACATGCACCAGCTCGCCACGTAGTTAGGGTTCAAGAAAAGCATCACTGAATCGGCTAAGTATCGTAGACTCACGGAAGGCACCACGTGTCTCAATGGTGCATCTTCAAAGGTAAATCTAAAATCGGGTCTCCCAGACAAGCGCTAGCCTTCCATGTGTCCTAGGTATGAAAAGGGATAGAGTCGGGGTTGAATAGTCAAAGAAAATGTAGGCCAATGGAAGGAGCCAAGTGTCAGCACAACGCTACTTCAAAAGTAAGATTCGGAGAGCGGTATCCCAGGACAAGTGCTAGCCTTCCACGTGTCCCAGTCCAAAAAGGGACAAAGTCGGGGTTGAATAGTCAAAGCAGAGGCAGGCCAGTGGAAGGAGCCAAGTGTCAACACGACACTACTTCAAAAGTAAAATTCAGAGTGGGTTTCCAAACAAGAGCGAAGCCTCCACATGTCCAGTGGTCGATTTATGGCCTTGCCAAACAAAAGGGGCTTAGCAAAAATACAAAGGAATAGGGAAAGCCGTGGAAGGCACCATGTGTCTCTTCGATGCATCTTCAAAAGCAAAATCTAGAAGCAGTCCCCAATTACACGCTAGCCCTACATGTGGCCATGCTTCAAGTCAAGGTGAGAAGGTGGGTCGTCGGAGGCAATTCAAAATTTTTGGCTCAAAAGGCGTAAAGTATAAAAATGAACCGCACCTCCACTAACACCCAAGGAGCCACGTGTTAGGCCTAAATTACATGTGGGCCAGCGGGCCTAGGGAGGAATTTTCACCCAAATGGAAAATGCGGACCGTTGGGCCCGAAGTGGTTTTTTTGGCAAAAGTGAATTGCGGGCTTGTGGGGCATTTTTGCATTTTTGTTTTTTTTGTGCCAAAAGGTGCAAAGTGAATTGTTGGCCCACTGACACATTGCTCGCTTAAACTGGTTTTTGCCATTTTTGTATAGACCCAACTCAAATATTCAAATGGACATATCTTTCGATCCAGTGCCCAAAATTCAACAAATTTGGCACCATTGGAAAGGTCTTGACCTCGTCTACGCCATAGAAACCTAAAAATTTAATTTTGATGAGGTTAGGTGGGTGAAAAATGGGAAAACATCTTTTAGGACATTAATGCAGAATCTGATTGCTTCAACTACCAGATCTGATTTGATTTAATCTGTTGTTCTTCCTTCTTCAACACACCGAACAAACATAGGGAACCAGACTTGACAGATTATGGGCAGATTCACGGTGGGAATTGATGGTTGGTGGTTGGATTTTAAGAGTAGAGTCGAGTTTCTCCTCTCTCTTTCTGGTTTTCATCACCTATATATTGTAACACTTCTCATTTGAGAAGAGGGAGACATTTTGGGATGTGGGGAAACTCTTTCAAAGTTGTTTCCCAACTCCATTTGAGCTGTAAGCCTTCTCCTACGCCTGGAGAGTATATTTGTGCCTATGAGCACCCATGTAATAGTCTGTGCACCTTATAGAGCAATAAATATTGTTTCATGATGTCTTTCAACCCTTGGCATTATTTTGTTGTTTCTCTATGCCTCTCTATCTCGTGTTTGCTCCATGTGTATGTATTTCACGTTTGCAGTGTAAGATGTCGTGCTTCGTGGAGTTTCGATGGAGGATTTAGATATGGGTCTGTGTCACTTATGTCTAACCTCCCTCAGTCTCCTTTTCCCCATTTCATTCTCCCTCAACAAAGTATCTCGCCACTTCCTTTTCTGGTGTATCACCACTTAGTGTAGGCTCTTTCACCCTCTCTCTCTTTCCGTCTCCTGGAATGATTATATTAGGATTATGTTAGATTTTCCGCACCTTTGGAGTAAATTTAGTGGCGGGTAGATTAGGAAGTAGGAACTAAGCTTCTTTGGAGGTCCATCTCAAGTTTTGAAAGTCCCACATCTTGAGATATGGTCCAATGTTGTGCAATCACACCTAATGCCCCACTCGGATGCCGTGCCATTCGGGGGTGCTATGATTCTACACTAACAACTCTATAAGAACCCAAGGGAAGGATATGAAGATCCAAAGTGGTGGTAAAGGGTCCTAGTTCCACTACACACCGCTTTGCTTGACTAGGCGTCAACCGATATATTGGCTCCATAATCCATCTTGATGTCCCAACTAAGGCCCCTCGCTAACTACCACCATCTTGCTATGCTTTACTAAAGATGGTGAAATGAAAGAGTTTGATGAGCTTGAGTCAAATAAAATAGGGATAGAAATACCACAAATGCTACCTGTGGTCTCTATCACTATGCATTGGTGCTATGCCTGATGATTCTCGACCTGCGTATATCCTGTGGCTCGCCATGTCGCCAACATTAGGTTCAAAAGCTTGTGCCTTACCTTGATTATTTGGGTTACGAGGGCACTCTCCAATGATGTCCGTGCATGCCACATCCATAACAAGTTCCTTGTCCTCTCCTCTATGTAGATAGTCCCGCAGGTGGCCCAATAGAACATGTTTATGTGTAATCATAGCACCCTTGAATGTCTACAACTCGATGGGTTGAAACTCTCAGTGTGATTGCATAACATGGAGCTTTTCCCAAAGTGTGGTACTTTGCAATCGGGAAATATCTATGGATGAAGGCCGGTTTCTATTCCTCTGTTAAGATGCACACAATAAAATTGTGGAGGATCTACTCTAAAACCTACTCTAACTTGCCAAGGAGACATGGTTAAGAAGATGCAATAAATTAAACATAAATTAATAGAGGTGATGCACCAAAGGAATGTTGAACACCTACTTTGCCATTAAACACAAACCATTAAAAATGTAATACAACCACCATGCGCAGAGATAACCCAGATTGCAATGAGATATCAAGAAGATGTAATAATAAAAGAGAGGGTTGAAAATCATCCACAAAATTTTATTGTTTCTCCAAAGATTTGATACAATGCATTACAATGGCCAAGAGGAAAGATTGCATTTACAGTTTAGATGGGAGGTTTGAACTCGAAAATTCTCTTGCATACAAGAGAAGAAGGGATGGTGCAAAACCAAAATTTCCAACGTTTATAAAAATTCCCTCCTTACAATATATAGGAAGAAAATGAGAGAAGGGGAGAGAAGAAATTTGAAGTTTTCCTTCAACCTACCAAAAATGCATTGAATTCTCCTACAAAAATGATGGGTTCCATGACAAAACCCATGCCTCCATGTATTGTTCCTTGTTGGGCAAGAAAGGAAGCCCATAATTCATTATGGTGGTAGGTGAGAAGTCTAACACCCTAAAAATGGAGGACTGTATTTATTCAATTTGAATAACTTAGTCTCACTTGTGCAAATCCAAGCTCCCAGTCAAAAGTTATGGTCATCTGAAGGTCGAGGTATCATTCTACAAAAATGGCGGGTGGTTGGCTCTGTCATTTTTCAGAGTCCGAAATGTATGCAACCTCTGAAATCCTAAAATTAAAATTTTTGGACATTTCCATTTCGGATATTGGAGTTCCTGTTCATTCACCAATTTTTCTTGAGAGTTCCAAGAGTCTGAAACTCGAAAGTCTGAAATTTCAGACTTTCGAGTCGGGATTTCAGACATTGAGGGGTTTTTTTGTGTTTTTCTCTACGAATAATTTGAATTTCGAAACCTTGAACCTCCAAAGTTTGAAAACGTGAACCTCCGAAGTTTGAAAATGCCACCGCGTTGACTTGACTCAAATCGAACCCTTTCATGATTTGAATTTTTGGGATTTCGAGACATTTCCATTCATTTTTTCGATTTTATCATCGAGAATTTTGAAACCTTGAATCCCACACCTCCAAAACTCTAAAACCTCGAATCCCAAACCTCTGAAACTTTGAAACCTAAAATTCTAAAATTTTAGACTTTTGGAGTTTTGGATTTTGAGCTTTTTGCTCTCACTGAGATCCCGAAAAA
Organism: Taxus wallichiana var. yunnanensis; assembly: GCA_018340775.1. Taxonomy (NCBI): domain Eukaryota; kingdom Viridiplantae; phylum Streptophyta; class Pinopsida; order Cupressales; family Taxaceae; genus Taxus; species Taxus wallichiana. The sequence goes on along the minus strand of CM031236.1, from coordinate 609,736,731 downwards.
TATCCACCTCCTCCGAAGTCTGATTTTTGGACTTCAGAATTTATTGATTCTTCGAAATAGCTCAACCTCTTGAGCTTCCTTGCAATTTGTTCAAATTGTTTTAACTTTATTCACCCCATTCGAAAATGTAAGCCTCTATGATTGAATCAAATCCTCTATTTTCACCTTTGTGTGCAAGTTCTTGTTTGTCTAATTTTTCCCAAGGGAAAAAATTGGATAACAATATCTGTTGAAGGACCTGATGATCTAGCCATAGATCTCTGTGGGTGCTACGGTAGACGTGCTCCTATTGAATGTGCTTGAGGTGGATCCTGTGTCCTATTGGGCCCCCTAGCTAGAGGTCCCATACTATGCCCTCTTTGAGCATCATGGCGCTGTGGAGGTCGAAAGGGCGGTTGAGTCTTCTTGCTAGTGTTCTTTGTTGACGAGGTGGAGGAGGCCGGAAGGAGACTATGATGAAGTGTTTCCACCACGAGGAGGAGGATCTTGATCCCCTCAACCTACTATCCTGTAGCTGTTGTATGCGACTCCTCACTCTGTCATGTGCCTGTTGAGTCTTCCCCTATTTTTCTCCGTAATATAGGCCTTCTCCATGACCTTTGATAATGTCTATGGGAAATGAATACACATTGCCCCACCCAAGTCCAAGTTCAGGCCCCTGATGAACCTGTGAACTCGAACCTGCTCATCCTGCATGTAGTCTACATACTGAAGTAGATCAGGAACCATCCCTCATACTCTACTACCGTCATAGAGGCCTGACGAAGATCGTGGAACTCATCAATCCGCTGCTGAATGAACCTCTTGGAAATATATCTACTCTTGAAACACTCCTCAAAGAGCTCCCAAGTGACTGTCTCAGAATCTACATGGAGCTTCTGCTCCTCGGTCCTCCACCATACTCCTACTCCATCTCTCAGAAGGTGGATGGAAACATGAGCTTTCATGTTGCTAGAACAAGGGCATAGCTTGAAGCATCCGCTCAAGCTAACCAACCATGCCTTGGCCTAAAATCCATCCATGTCTCCAACAAAAGAGGTGGGTGCAACTTGAGTATCTCTCTAATGTGCTCTGCTGCAGATGATTGTCGCCCTCTAGGCCTCTCTACATGATCAACTCTTGGCCTAGGGATCCTAGACCTATCCCTATACATCACATCTCGATCTCTGAGCTCTCTAGGAGGTGAATCATGTCTAACTGACTCCATATGGGAGTTCTCTGCCATCTCCTCTACACTTTGACGTGAAGGCGCACAAGCCTCCACTTATGGCTCACTATCTTGCTTGCTAGGTCGCCCTCCTATCGATCCTCTACATATAACGACATTAACCTCTTGTAACATCTATAATATCTTAGGCACGACATCGAATATTGCCTGATCTAGGTCCATGTGTAGAAACCCCTCGTCTGGTCCGCACCTCCTTCATAGACTAAGGTGAGAGTTAGTTTATAATCATCTAAGCTTTTGTTTTTAATTTCCTAAATTTTCTATGTTTCAAAACATCATGCATAGTTGTGTGTACTAGGTTTAAAGTTGCGCTACGTTTATTTTATTTTATTTTGTTTCGTGTTTTCTAGGTGGGCCTAAGGTCCAAGAGTTGAACCCACGGCTCTGATATCAAGTGTAACACCCACAAATTTTCATGCATGAAACCCAAAACCAAACATAAGTTATACTAGATAAATTATGGAATATTTTTTTGTTGTTAAAAGATGAATGTAACGTTTAGCTAAACCCTTAGTTAATAACCAATCAACACAAAATTAAATTACTAGTAATATTAAATAAAAGAATTAATTAAGTCTACGATTGGGTTTAAAATATTTTATTCAATTAATAAATTAATTTAATACCTAGGTTTCTAAGGTCATGCAATAATTTAATAATTAAAGTCCAAGTCTAAACAACCCTTCCATTTACAGAAGGATAATTATTTAATTCTCTGGTGTAAAAGTAATCTAAACTAATAAGGGAAGGGTTTATTTAAATTAAAAAAAAAAAAACTTAATTACTTTCAAAACACACAAGTGGCCCCATTCAAAAAGGGGACCCATGTGATCAAATGATCACCTCACTTACCCCACCTAACTTTTGTAGGAGACATTTTGGGCCATTGGATGAATCCAATCTAGGCCATTGGATGAAGGAATTCAAAACAAACCTAAAAATCCTTAAGGAAGGCTTTTATTCTTTTCTTTTGCTCATTTCTCTCATTTTGGTTTTACAGGTTAAGGGAAGATGGAAGAGGAGGAAGCCATGGATGGGAGGGAAGAAGCTTGGGGATGGATACACACATCCCCCAATATTATTTTTTTGAATTTTAGATCTCTAATCTACCATACTCAAGGGATTTGTTGAAATTTCTATTATTCATATGTTGAGAGCAATTTTTATCCAAAAATACCCATTTGGGTATTCTCCATTTTTCCAAAAGATCTACTTTTTTGTAATCTTTTTATTTCACTTCTTTTGTAAAAACTCTCATTTTGAGTATATGAACATAAATATATGTATCTCCTAATATTTATTTTCTTATTTAAATATATATGTACATGGTTGTGTAGATCTTCCAAATCAAGAACACACACACACACACACACACATGCATGCATTTACATTTATATACACTTTTGTGTGTGTATATTAAAAAAATTACTAATAAATTAAAAAAACCGAATTAAAATATATAATAGCTATATAATAATTGTATTACCAAATGTATGATTGACCGCGGCCATGAGAGACTCAGATTGGAAAACCTATTGGAATGACCGCACAAAAAGGAAAGTGAATCATTTTATTTTATCTTTGTTAGAGCTTGGTGAGGGTCTTTGCCCCCACCCACCATACCGCACAAAATTAAGTGGTGGGGGGAGGCGGGCGAGGGGTCGCCGACCCCACCCCCCATCCCAATAAATAATGGGGTGGGGGGCGGGGTCAGTGACCCCTCCCCACCCTTTTTCCTATAAGCTATAAAAGATGTGGCCAAGCCGCTTCAAGACAAAACTTAAGATTTCCTTTTTTTCTTTCTTTTTTTATTATTGGGATTTATTTAATATTATTATCAATAAAAGGGAAATTTAATATTATAATATTATTAATATTTAATTTGATCGTTATTAGTAAATCGTAGCTTTATTATTATATTAATACATTAGTAATAATAGGATAATTGCACTTTCATTCCATTATATTAAAATATGTAGATTTTTATTTTATCTTAGTGTTTTTTTGTGTTTAATATTCACATTGTAAAATATTACCATTTATTTTCCTTTCTACAAATTGCAACTTTATTATATTTGATATATAATAAGATTGCAATAAGTTATACAACTAATTACATCCATAACTTTGTGAGTGTTTAAATGTTTTTCCCCTTCTTTTTTAACTTAGTTTAAAAGTGACCACTACGAAATAATACAAGTAATTTAGCAAATCAAGAAATTGAGGTATTTTACATATTACTTCAAAAGTGATTTGGGCAAAATTGTGATAAGGGAAAACTTTCTTATTCTCTATCATTTTATCCTCCTCAAATGCGTGAGTTTCAGTCCGAGCTTATTTTACCTCCTCAAATGTGAGTTTGAGCTTGTTTGTTTCATTTTTTTCATTCAACTGGATCTCAAGCTCAAAGGATCATTTCTGGATCACCGGGAAGATCTGAATCGATGATGGTGCCACAGAGAAGAGGTAAGCACAATTCTTTTCTCAAAATTGCATTGAAATATGATAATTATAGATTAAAATTTGAATTGAATACATATTTTTTATTGTTACAGTTAGAGGTCGAGGGAATCAACCACAACCAAACCCTGTTATTCCTGACATCCCTCCCGACACTCCCACAATTGCTCAACATCCCTGGGTAGTCAAGAAGATTTAGCAGCCCAAATAGTTGAAAACAAAATTGAAATTGAGGATTTAATCAAAACAATGAGGGATGCACAATCTACAAACCCCCACCGTGCCTCTCTTGCAAACACATCGAGGCATTACTTGTTCAAATTGATGGAAACGGGAAAATTGATCATTGGACAACTTACGAGAGAGGTCAGAGGGTTTATTATTCCAACAAATTGTCATATGTGGATGTAAAGAAAAAAGAAATTTCAAAAGAACTCATATGTGCCTTATTCACGGACCCCCACACTAATTTTCCTATTCCGTTGACATGTAAATGATTTCCCATCCATCGGGTGCAATAATAATTTGATTAAAAATATTTTTGGGACCGATGGTGGATGGTGTTTGATTTTCCACCTGTAATAACAACGAGGTGCCACTATACTTTCGAGGAAACTCTATTGAGTTTATCCTCAAGGAGATCCCAAATTATTTTGATTTCTGAGATTTCCAAGGCCGAGGAAAAGGATCTACACAGATCGACTGTGTGCACAATGTGCACCTATTCAACAGGTAGATTCCCACACGTAAGCCCCCTCACCCTGAGATTGTCCCTCAAGAAATGAAGGAGACAATAGAGATTGATACACTCCACGCGCTTCAGAGGGCTATCTGCGACCCTTGTTCGACATACGAGGGAGATTTCTGAGCCAGATGCTCACGGAGGTACATAGAGTATTCCCTCAGGGAGTACTAGCATGAGGCCACATTTTTTCTCGTCATGTGGTAGCATATGTTTGGGGCCCGAGGAGGACGATACTTTCATGCGTACTGATTTTGGTGCACCTGGTGCTAGGGGTGAACACGATAATGTCACTATGTCAGATGTCCTTTTGAGTGAGACATTTGGATTACATTCATCGGCATCACCTTCGCAGGTAAATTTGTTATGTTTTGTTATGTGTGTTACAAAAATTTTGGAGTACTTGATTTACTTATATATGTTAAATTTTTGAAATAATTGTATTTGTACATGTACATGCATTGATATTACAAACAGTGCGTGGGAGGCGCATCTTCATCCTAACCACAAGCAGTGAGCACCATGCATACACATACATTCACAGAGGTAATTTAGAATGTTAATTATGTAAAATTTTCACATACATGTGTGTGTGTGTGTATATATATATATATATATATGTGTATATATATATATATTAGTTTTGAAGTCAAATATATGTATGTTCTTGTATGTCCATCTAACTCACGTGATATACATGTTTGATAAAGATGTTGACTTCACTAGACACCCCACCATCTCTGCGACAAGTAGATAAAGGTGTTGCCACTATGATTTCATCTGCGCAACAACTCACTGAGGTATTCAAACAACACGTAAATTTTGTTAAATTTCTGTGTAATTCATATTATGTTAAATTACATGTTAGTAATGTCTTTCATTATAGAATTATTAAATTATGTTAATAATGTCCTTCATGTGTATATGCAGGAGTTACTCGTGATGAAAAGTAAAGCCCTATGTTCATTTGATTCACAGTGGGGGGTAAAAACAATAGTTCTATATTGATAAAATTAGTTAAAATATTGTCATTATGTAGATACATGTACTTAGCTCTATTTTCGCTAATTTTGATGTTAGATTTTCTGATCTTATGTGTATGTAGGGAACTTCAACCCCTCCATTTTGACTTCGAGGGCACATGACTCCTCCATCTCATCATCTTCGTACCCCGCTCGTATCAGCAGAGCTCCCGATGACTCATCGAGCGTGAGATGCAAATTTGGCGTGATCGACAACTTCATGTAAGTTTGTGTATTTATGTAAATACTTTCATTCTAGATGGTCTTAAATACATGTTGAAAACATATATAAATTAAGTTTTGACAAAAAAACATTGTTTGCATTTACAAGCTCATCTACAAGTGAGTATTCAGTGGAAGAGGACTCGAAGCATGGGCTCGAGATGATCCAAAGTCATCTCATGGATCTCCATCTTCATCTAAGGGAGGGCCTTCTTCGAGCAAGGCCAAGAGAGGGATAGATTTTGATGAGTAGGAAATATATATGTCTTACATGACATTGTTTTTGTATGCCTATGTGCATGGCATTGTATGTACGCCTATATGGCATTTGAACTTGATGGTATATGACCTATTTGGGCATTTTTGTATTTATTATGCACATTAAAATACTATTTGGAACTTGATAATTTTGTATGAGACCTTACATTTCTGAGATTATTTTCGCATGAATCTAATATGATGTGCACTTGACAATATTTAAGACATTATGGATTATTTTTTCATTTATTGGTGATGTACATGTACTAGCATTTTCAATGTATAATATGCATCAAACTTTGGAAATCAATATTTATATAATGTATGTATATAAAGAGTTACCTAATCTGAGTAATTATTCATTCAATTTATCAATGTGTATATGTGTATTTACCTTACTTGCGCTTCTTCTTGCTCATGGTCTCTTTATACTGGTTCCTATCTTATCATGCACTTACTACATTCTTCTATGCTTCGTAGTCTTCTCCCCTGTTAAAACACCCGAGAGTCGTCACAATTTGATGCCTTTCATCTGTTGATATTTTGAGAATGTCTCTCCATATACATTACTCCAATGCTTGAGAATGTCTCCAGATGCAATGACATTCTGATTCAGACACTCAATGATTCTTGATTGTCTAATCCTGTCCAATTCATGTTATTACCTTTAAATCTGTAGGCATTTCAAGTTATTTGGAAATCACATCACACCCTTCACTAGGCTTGATGACTACCCCTATCCTTTTTAAGGCACTTTTGAAAGCATCCATGGGTTTATCATAACATAAATTATCAATGAATGGAAGGTCACTAAGCCGTAGGCCAGCTGACTCCCATCCAGAACTAAACAAGAAAGATTTACTAGGTGATTGATAACTCCCATGTGTTCTTAGACATACCCCTATCAAATTCATTCTTAAGCCAATCTAGTCATTCAGGGCTCTTAAGCGACTACACCTGATGAGGTAGCCCTGAAAGCATGGGAGCATAGGGAACCAAAAAAATGCTCCACTAGCGTTCACCTAGCCACCCCGACGTGTTGGTGTAGTTGGTTTGGTCCCACGAGCTTCCGTTTGCAAACTACAACCTCTCAAGCAACCCTACACTGACTCAGACTGCACTATTTCATGCATGTTTGCAAACAATAGCACAACGAGAGAACCAGATGGAGATGGAGAAAACCATGAGAGAGGATTTTGTAGAGGGCCCCAACATGGAGGTCTCAGATCTGATGAGACGTCTCTAGGTGCCATGAGTTTCTGAGAAATCACCGTCAAAGATATGGCGTGTTTGGGCCTCATGGCTCTTAAGCGACTACGCCCGGACGAGGTAGCCCAAAAGCACAGGGAGCGTAGGGAACCAAAAAGAAGCCTCCACTAGCAGTTCACCTAGCCACCCCACGATGTGTTGGCATAGTTGGTTTGGTCCCACGAGCTTCCATTTGCAAACTACAACATCTAACAACCCTACACTGACTCAGATTGCACTATTTCACGTGTTTGCAAACAATAACACAATGAGAGAACCGGATGGAGATGGAGAAAACCATGAGATTATTTTTTGTAGAGGGCCCCAACATGGAGGTCTCAGATCTGACGAGATGTCTCTAGGTGCCACGGAGTCCGAGAAATCACCCGTCGAAGATATGGCGTGTTTGGGCCGTGGCTCTTAAGGACTACGCCGATGAGGTAGCCCGAAAGCATGGGGAGTGTAGGGAACCAAAAAAAATCCTCCACTAGCATTCACCTAGCCACCCGATGTGTTGGCGTAGTTGGTTTGGTCCCATGAGCTTCCGTTTGCAAACTACAGCCTCTGACAACCCTACACTGACTTAGATTGCACTATTTTCACACGTTTACAAACAATAGCACAACGAGAGAACCGGATGGATGGAGAGAGAAAACATGAGAGGATTTCATAGAGGCCCCCAACATGGAGGTCTCAGATCTGATGAGACATCTCTAGGTGCCACGGAGTCCGAGAAATCACCCGTCGAAGATATGGCGTGTTTGGGCCTCATGGCTCTTAAGGACTACGCCCGGACGAGGTAGCCCAAAAGCATCGGGGAGTGTAGGGAACCAAAAAAAGCCTCCACTAGCATTCACTAGGCCACCCCGATGTGTTGGTGTAGTTGGTTTGGTCCCACGAGCTTTCGTTTGCAAACTACAGTCTCTAGCAACCCTACACTGACTCAGACTGCACTATTTCACGTGCATTTGCAAACAATAAGACAACGAGAGAACCAGATGGAGATGGAGAAAACCATGAGAGAGGATTTTTCATAGAGGCCCCAACATGGAGGTCTTAGATCTGACGAGATGTCTCTAGGTGCCATGGAGTCCGAGAAATCACCCGTCAAAGATATGGATATGGTGTGTTTGGGCCTCAAGGCTCTTAAGGGACTACGCCCAGACGAGGTAGCCTCAAAAGCATGGGGAGCATAGGGAACCAAAAAAAGCCTCAATAGCATTCACCTGGCCACCCCGACATGTTGGCATAGTTGGTTTGGTCCCACGAGCTTCCGTTTGCAAACTACAACCTCTGGCAGCCCTACACTGACTCAGACTGCACTATTTCACACGTTTGCAAACAATAAAGACAATGAGAGAAATGGATGGAGATGGAGAAAACCGTGAGAGGATTTTGTAGAGGGCCCCAACATGGAGGTCTCAGATCTAATGAGACATCTCTAGGTGCCATGGAGTCCGAGAAATCACCCGTCGAAGATATGGCGTGTTTGGGCCTCAGGGCTCTTAAGGGACTACGCCCGGACGAGGTAGCCCAAAAGCATGGGGAGCGTAGGGAACCAAAAAAATCCTCCACTAGCATTCACCTAGCCCCCCGACATGTGGTGGCATAGTTGGTTTGGTCCCATGAGCTTCCGTTTGCAAACTACAACATCTGACAACCCTACACTGACTCAGATTGCACTATTTCACGCGTTTACAAACAATAAGACAACGAGAGAACCAGATGGAGATGGAGAAAAAATGAGAGGATTTTGTAGAGGGCCCTAACATGGAGGTCTCAGATCTAACGAGACATCTCTAGGTGCCACAGGAGTCCGAGAAATCACCCGTCGAAGATATGGCGTGTTTGGGCCTCAGGGCTCTTAAGTGACTACGCCCAGATGAGGGTAGCCCGAAAGCATGGGGAGCGTAGGGAACCAAAAAAGCCTCCACTAGCATTCACCTAGGCCACCCCGATGTGTTGGCATAGTTGGTTTGGTCCCATGAGCTTCCATTTGCAAACTACAGCCCTCTGCAGCCCTACACTGACTCAAACTGCACTATTTCGCGCGTTTGCAAAACAATAAGACAATGAGAGAACAAAGATGGAGATGGAGAAAACCGTGAGAGGATTTCAGTAGAGGGCCCCAACATGGAGGTCTCGGATCTAATGAGACATCTCTAGGTGCCACAGAGTCCGAGAAATCACCCGTCAAAGATATGGCGTGTTTGGGCCTCAGGGCTCTTAAGCGACTACGCCTGACGAGGTAGCCCAAAGCATGGGGAGCATAGGGAACCAAAAAAAGCCTCCACTAATGTTCACCTAGCCACCCATGATGTTGGCGTAGTTGGTTTGGTCCCATGAGATTCCATTTGCAAACTACAAATCTCTGGCATCCCTACACTGACTTAAACTGCACTATTTCACACGTTTGCAAACAATAAAGACAATGAGAGAACCAGATGGAGATGGAGAAAACCGTGAGAGACTTTGTAGAGACCTACATAAATATAACCTAAATAGTCTCTAGTGCCATAGAGTTCGAGAAATCAAATCAAGATATCAGCTTTTATTTCTCAATATAAAATGAAAATGAGATTACCTTTCAAAAAGAAACTATGGGTGAATGTTCAATCAAAAAATAAATTGGATTCTAAATGAGTTCTAAATGGCCTTTCATGAGGGCCCCGAACTATGGAGGTCTTCTGGGATCTATGAGACATCTCTAGGTGCCAAGAGTCCGAGAAATCACTCATCAAGATAAGGCATGATTTGGGCAAGGATTTCTAGAGTGGCTCTTAAGGCTGCTCGCCGACGAGGTAACCATTGAAAGCATGGGAGAGCATAGGAACCAAAAGGAATTCCTCCACTAATGTTCCAAAGAAGCACAGGAGGCCACCCCGATGTTTTGGCGTAGTTGGTTTGGTCCCATGAGATTCCATTTTCAAACTAATCTCTCGAAGCATCCCTACACCGATTTAAACTGCACTATTTCACACGTTTGCAAACAATAGCACATCAAGAGAACCAGATGGAAATGGAGAAAACCGTGAGAGACTTTCGTAGACTACATAAATATAACCTAAATAGTCAGAGTAATAGACTAAATCAGCTTTCTATTTCTCACATATAAAATGAATTTCTACCTTCAAAAAAGAAACTATGGGTGAATGCTCAATCAAAAAATAAATTACAATTCTAAATGAGTTTCAGGCTCAATTATCAATACTTCATTGCAATTTTTCTTTCTAGTATGATGCTTTTGGAACTACCTGGTTTGATTTGTTTGATTTGATAAGTTGAAGCAGCTAGGATTAAAAAAATAATCAACTTGGCATGTTGTCCTTAAGATTATCCATGATTCTATCGACAACATCACATAGATCTTCCATTCCAGTTAAGTTGTGATCCTTCCACGCTTCCCATTTTTCCTTTTCTTATTTGTATCTTCTCTTTAAGTTCTTCCAGATGTTTTTGGGTAATCAAATTGACTCTTTATGACTTTCAGAGGCATTTCTTCTTGAATCATAGTGACATATTCACCTAATTATTTTTTTCTTCATGATGTTCATTGTCATCTAAAGTTGAAGACTGAATATTTATATGGCCTTCGGCTTTTTTTTGGGAACAAACAACTTTTTGTGAAATGTCCAAAAAAATTTAGGCTCTTCATTTCTTTGTTTGATCAAGATATTCATTCTTTCAAAATGAAAGCTAATGGAACATTGGTGGTCTCCCCAACAAAACTAAGTTCATAGTCTACATAGTTGCATCATGTCAAAAATCATTGAACATCATTGGTGGTTTCCTCCACCCGTGTGCTTTTAAAGGCTACCTCTCTATGGTCGGTGTAGTCGCTTAAGAGCCCCCGAGGCCCAATCATGCCATATCTTCGATGGGTGATTGATTTCGACTCCATGGCACCTAGAGATGTCTCATCGATCCGAGACCTCCATGTTCAACCTCTATGAAATCCTCTCGGTTTTTCTCCATCTCCATCCGGTTCTCTAGCTTGTGCTATTGTTTTCAAAACGCGAAATAGTGTAGTGAGTCAGAAAGTAAGAAGGCTGCATAGATGTTGTTGTTTGCAAATGGAAGCTCATGGGACCGAACCAACTATGCCAACACATCGAGGTGGCTGGTGAATGCTAGTGGAGGATTTTTTTTGGTTCCCTATGCTCCTCGTGCTTTCAGCTACCTCGTCTGGGCGTAGTCGCTTAAGAGCCCTGAGGCCCAAACACACCATATCTTCGACGGGTGATTTCTCAGACTCGTGGCACCTAGAGATGTCTCATCAGATCCAAGACCTCCATGTTGGGCCCTCTATGAAATCCTCTCGTGGTTTTCTTCTCCATCTCCATCTCGGTTCTCTCTTGTGCTATTGTTTGCAAACACGCGAAATAGTGTAGTTTGAAAGTCAGCAGTAGGGTCTGCAGAGGTGTAGTTTGCAAATGGAAGCTTGTGGGACCAAACCAAACTATGCCAACACATGTGGGGTGGCTGGTGAACACTAGTGGAGGCTTTTTTTGGTTCCCTATGCTCCCCGTGCTTTTGGGCTACCTCGTCCGGCGTAGTCCCTTAAGAGCCCTGAGGCCCAAACATGCCATATCTTCGACGGTGATTTCTCAGACTCCGTGGCACCTAGAGACATCTCATCAGATCTAAGACCTCCATGTCGGGAGGCCCTCTATGAAATCCTCTCATGGTTTTCTCCATCTCCATCCGGTTCTCTCGTTGTGCTATTGTTTGCAAACACGTGAAATAGTGTAGTCTGAGTCAGTGTAGGGTGCTAGAGGTCTGTAGTTTGCAAACAAAAGCTCATGGGACCAAACCAACTATGCCAACACATCGGGGTGGCCTGGTGAACACTAGTGGAGGATTCTTTTTTGGTTCCCTACGCTCCCCGTGCTTTCGGGCTACCCGTCCGGCGTAGTCACTTAAGAGCCCTGAGGCCCAAACACGCCATATCTTCGATGGTGATTTCTCAGACTCGTGGCACCTAGAGATGTCTCATCAGATCTAAGACCTCCATGTTGGGGCCCTCTATGAAAGCCTCTCTCGTGGTTTTTCTCCATCTCCATCGGTTCTCTGATGCTATTGTTTGCAAAACATGAAATAGTGCAAGCTGAGTCAAACAGAGGGCTGCCAGAGGTTGTAGTTTGCAAATGGAAGCTCATGGGACCAAACCAACTATGCCAACACATCAGGGTGGGAAGGTGAACACTAGTGGAGGCTTTTTTGTTCCCTACGCTCCCCGTGCTTTCAGGCTACCTGTCCGGCGTAGTCGCTTAAGAGCCCTGAGGCCCAAACACGCCATATCTTCGACAGGTGATTTCTCAAACTCCGTGGCACCTAGAGATGTCTCATCAGATCAAGACCTCCATGTCAGGCCCTCTATGAAATCCTCTCATGGTTTTCTCCATCTCCATCCGGTTCTCTCTCGATATTCTATTGTTTGCAAAATGCATGAAATAATGCAGCAGCATTTGAGTCAACAGTAGGGTCGCCAGAGGGTGGTAGTTTGCAAACAGAAGCTCGTGGGACCAAACCAACTATGCCAACACATCGAGGTGGCCTAGTGAACACTAGTGGAGGCTTTTTTTTGGTTCCCTACGCTGCCCGTGCTTTTGGGCTACCTCGTCCGGCGTAGTCCCTTAAGAGCCCTGAGGCCCAAACACGCCATATCTTCGACGGTGATTTCTCAGACTCTGTGGCACCTAGAGATCTCTTAGATCCGAGACCTCCATGTAGGCCCTCTATGAAATCCTCTCATGGTTTTCTCCATCTCCATCCGGTTCTCTCGTTGTGCTATTGTTTGCAAACACACGAAATAGTGCAGTCTGAGTCAATGTAGGGCTGCCAGAGGTTGTAGTTTGCAAACGAAGCTCGTGGGACCAAACCAAACTACACCAACACATTGGGGTGGCTAGGTGAATGCTAGTGGAGGCTTTTTTTTGGTTCCCTACACTCCCCATGCTTTCGGGCTACCTCGTCCGGCGTAGTCCCTTAAGAGCCCTGAGGCCCAAACACGCCATATCTTCGACAGGTGATTTCTTGACTCCGTGGCACCTAGAGATGTCTTGTCAGATCTGAGACCTCCATGTTAGGGCCCTCTACAAAAAAAATCCTCTCATGGTTTTTCCATCTCCATCCTGGTTCTCTCGCTGTGCTGCTATTTTTGCAAACACGTGAAATAGTGCATCTGCAAGTGAGTCAGTAGAGGGCCAAAGGTCGTCAGACACGTTGTAGTTTGCAAAACAAAAGCTCATGGGACCAAACCAACTACGCCAACACATGGGTGGTGGTGAATGCTAGTGGAGGATTTTTTTGGTTCCCTACGCTCCCCATGCTTTGGGCTACTGTCCGGCGTAGTCCCTTAAGAGCCTCGAGGCCCAAACACGCCATATCTTCGACGGTGATTTCTGACTCCGTGGCACCTAGAGATGTCTCATTAGATCCGAGACCTCCATGTCGGGGCCCTCTATAAAATCCTCTCATGTTTTTCTCCATCTCCATTCAGACTGAGTCAGTGTAAGGTTGTCCATTGCCAATCACCTGAATAATATAGGTGGTTCATACAATATAGGTGGTGAAATGAGAATTTTAATAAGATATTTTTACAATATAGGTGGTGAAATGAGAATTTTTGTTTGTTGTTCCTTTCTAATATTTAATTTCTCTTAGCTTCACTTGGCTTCGAGAATAATAAATTCTCTATTGATAAAGTGCCAACCACGTGAAGGTGGAAGCTTTTTTTGGCACCACTAACCTACATAAACATGTTAGTAAGCAATTAAATAGAATTTTAAATCATACAAAATTTAAACAAAATCATTTAAGTAAATATTCAAATTAAATTCATGAAGAACATACCTTTGCAAATTCAATCCAATGAACCGCAAGGATCAACTCTATTCTCGATAAAGAGCAAGAATTGCTTCATGATCTGATTCACGAACCTTCCATAGATTTTTTTTTGATGGCCGACCTTCGATATTTGATCAATTTAATATTTGTTGTAAGGACCAAATGTGAATAGTGAAGTATCTTCCGATGTACTTCATAGTCTTCAAACAACCAAATGTTTGATTTTTTGATAGGATATCATCGAAGCCAAGTTCCAAGTGACTACCACTGATCCAGTGGGATACTCAAGGTCTTCACCATCAATGACTGTGGAAGTCAATTTTTTTCCCCTCTACACAATGAGATAAGAAGTAGTATGTTCCCTCTTCGTTAAATTCCATCGCAATAACTACAAAAACGTGCCCTATGTATCACAAAGTAAAATTGTTCAGTCAATTTATAAATACATTAAGAGTTGACCATTTAATAATTTATAAATCTAAAACATGGCATGTACATATATGTATGTACCTTGTTGCACTAAATCAGAGACTTGGTCAAAGTCAGGTGATGTTGTCATTTGATCTGAAGACCCTGCAAGTTGTAATGCTCATGGAACTTGATGTGTGTCGAGTGGAATTAGAGGTCTACAAGTCCATTCATCCACCCACTATTGTGACTCACATTCATTCCACATGCAAAATCAATGCATGATATACAAAAACATGTCATGCACCTAGTATAAATAGTCCAAGCATTTGCATCTGAACTACATGGAATGAGTGCATATCACTTGATCCTGCAACTATCATACAATCTTCAAAGTTTTCCAGATGTTGTTGCTCTATCAACCAAAAATATCTACGAACCATTGATCTCTCTTGAGATTCATGGCCCATATTCTTAACACACCAATCAACAATATTTTTACATCTGTAAATTTAGCACCATCCTTGAACTTTAACTCTTCTCTTGCAAGTGCTCTTTTCACACATGCTCCTGCACCATCATGCTCTCCTTTTCCATGCCTTGCCTCAGTAAAACTCTAGATATGTTGTACATTTTTTTTTTGTGCATCCTGCTTAGCCAATAAAACATCCGTGCATTCTTGAATTGTGATGTGTAGTTGTCCGACCAAATGTAATGTTGATCAAAACTAATGTTCCTCTCATTCAAGTTCGCATAAAACACCTGGAAACACCCTTGTACATATTCTGTAGAATGTGTCCGATCATCACTGATGTAGAAATGATACTCTCTTAATATTTTTGATCTTGCTCAAGTGCTTTCAGAGAGTGCATGAATGTTATATGCACGAAAATAGAAACTTGCACTGAGTTATAATATTGAGATTGAACCTCCATTTGTGGTCTGCAATGTGTAATTCTCTGTGAAGTCAACTACTAAAATAATAGTACCAAGTGGGAATGTGTCCTTTCTTAACTTGAATTGTTCATCCAACCATCGAGCTCTATGTGTGTGCCTTGCATACTCATAAAAATTTCTCTCTGAATTTGACCATATATTCTGATATGTAATTATTTTCTAACAAGCTCACACCTCTTAGATTCTTTTCCATCTTTTAATTGATATGCCACCGATTTATATTTGGTGAAATCAACCAATTATTTTCCTATTGAATATGTACTCTCCTGGATACAACTTTTCAGATTTGGCAAGCCACCGCATATCGCACGCTCCATCCAAACATGTTTTGTTATAAAAAAATTGTCTTGTTGATTTTTCACAAAATATTGTCAGAATAAATTCCCTTGAAGATTTTTGTGGGACATTTATTCCACACTCCTGCAACATGATGTCAGTATGCAAAACACTACGTATTTGACAAAAACATCATAATGCATTGAAAATTCAACATGATGCCTGCAACAACAAGTGGTACGTGAGTGATTGATTTTCACATAAAAGGGTTTGCTCATTTCAAAGAATCTTTGGCTAATGTTAATTTGTGGATTTTCATTTTTAAACTTAGAGAACAATTTGTTTGAGTCATATCTAAGAAATTTTTGCACATGATTCATGATTACGAGAACCTATTCTTATTTTTATTGTATCTCTTCTATTCGGTGACACCCTTGTGTTCTCATTCCAAAATTTTACAATTAATTCTTTTAGAATATCAGATGTATTCTTGTCTTTTTTTCGTGGAAGTCTACTAGAGAAAGCCCAATAGTCAGTGTTATTGACTAACTCAAGATGTTTACATCTCTCTATTGCTTTCATTAGTGTTTTTCTGTTTAGCTTCAAAGCACTGCTTGTTTTTCTAATCAAGTGTTTATTAACTGTTTTATCACTTACTATACAATTAGTTAGTGCACGTCATGTAGCATTACTATCTTTGGTGCATCTTTTTCCACCTACAGTTTGGTATGCTTTATGTATGTTTTCAACAATTGACACATTTTGATCAACAACATTAGATGTTCTTAACCCTAGGGTCTTCATTATAGGTCTCATCTTAATTAATTTCATCAATGAAACAAATAATTGACATCTTTGTGTGTCATTTAAATTCTCAAAGTAATTATCCCAAATTCCACTAGCTTTTCTTCTCGCATTTCTTTCAGACATTTTGTTAGGCATTGGTTTTATAATGTTTTCATCAATTTCAATTAAGTGAATTGGTTTTCTTCACGAAATGGAAGGAGGTGTTCTTAGAGGTGAAGATTCATTTACAAGGTTACTTTCTTCATTCAAGTGTTTTCATACAAATTTGGGGTTAACATTTGGATTCTCAAGTAAGGGTTCAACAATTGGATTCATATCAATTTCTTCATCCATACCAACATTATCATTCAATTCAATATCATTATTCATTGCAAAATCATTATTCTCTACATTTTCATTATGTATTTCATCCCAATTTTCTAATACATTAGCTACATTTGATATAGCGGATGTACCTTACCCTGCTCGAAGTTTTTGCATTCTCTTCAATTTCTTTATTTTCTTCTCTTCCAATTGCTCTGATGTCTTATTCTTGACTTTCCTCTTGTCCTTAGCTCGACGTTTATCGCCCATGATTAGAAAAAATCAACTAGTGGGGTAGGGGACAAAATGAAATACTAAAAATTTGTGCAAGAATGTAGAGAAAATTACAGACAAAACAGAATGTTTGCAAAATTCCCGTGAAAGAGATGAAAGGGACGTTGGGGGCCACAATATATAAAACAAAGAAAAACATGTATGCGCGTTATGTAATGTTATACGCGTTACATAACGTACACATTTTGCTTTTTCTCTTTTCCCAAGCCATGCCTCAAGGCTTGGGATCCGGTTTGGATCCCCAAGCCTGAGGCATGGACCTGCACAAACACAACAAACAATGAGTTTTTACAAGAAAATGTAAAAATGACACTTCCTCTATGATAAATCAAAATAAAACAATCAATCCATTTTAAAAAAATTATACCACGACGTAGAGCAGAGTCTCTTCTTTCTAAAAATATAATTTTTCAAATTTTTTGACTAATATAAGGTTTCCATATTATTTATTTTCTAACTATGCCTTTTTATAGCTATTTTTTGAAGTGTAAATATGTCTATCTTTCATGGTGTATTTTTTTTTTGGGTGATCGAAATTAAAAAAAAAAATTATACTAGCCCAAACTAGGCATAATTCTATACATATTCAAAAAAAATAATTTTGATATTTTTGAGGTTCTATAGAGCTCCATTATTTTTTAAAACATAAAAATTTGTACTAGAAAAATTATAAATAAAAATATTTTCTAAGAAAATCTAAAAAAGGAGTCCAAACTAGATTCTCCTAGCTATCTTTCTACCAAAGGGTTTTCAAAAATACTAAATGGTGCTCAAAAAATGATGGGGGCACGAAAGTCACTCTATTATGTTTTTTAACAAAAACAAGAGCATCTATTGGTATTTTAGTTGTTTGACCCACTTAAACTTATCTATTTTCAATAAAATTTAGTAGCTTAGAAACTAAACTCAAAATTTTACGATTCATATTTCTACAACATCTTCCAATTTTGAGTGTAACTATTTCAAAAACTCATACAAGTTGAATTTTTTTAATAATGAGTCCACTTAAGAGTATGTCTTCATTCCAAAGATATCTCTAAAGCTTGCATTCTTCAAATCTTCACAATGGGATCACAAAAAAAAGGAAGGGGAGTAGGAAATGCTCTCCGCCTAACCTTAAATCCATTAAGAGGAGAAGCCATCCCCTTAATGGCCCCGAGCCCCAACCAAGGAACCATGAGGAGCATTGAGCAACAATGACAACTTGGACAAGGTGGCTTCACAACAAACACATACAAGGCATTCAACTCAACCATGACAACATAATCCACAAAATTATAATTTCACAACAACACAAAGGTTTGAGGATCAAACCAAATAGAGAAAGGGCTATGGGAGACCACCTCCTTATGCCTCCCAAGTGAAGTGGGAGTCTTACCCTAAGCCTCCAAGTGCATAAAATAATCACCCAAAATCCTTATCTCTCCCTTGCAAGCATGCAAAAATTTAGGATTTCCTTTTCTCTTCCCATAGGTAAGACTCCCATTCACACTCCCACCAAAAGCATGCCTCACATAAACTTCCTTTTCCCTCCCCAATGGTCCCATAAGCCCTTCTCACACACCCAACTAAGGCCAACTACCCAACCAACCCACACAACACCATTACAAGACAAAACACTTTTAACAAGCAAAAAATTGCTTACAATAAAAAAATAACATAATAATAAAAGGTGGAGAGCCTACCTATCCAACAATATCTGAGAGAAAAACTTCACAAGCCTCTTTAAATCCAAACCAAGTAATTTCCAAGCACTCCAAAAGTCGAAATCTAAAAGCGCACAAGAAAAAATGAGCAAGTAACCCCCATTCCAACCAAAAATCACCAATAAATAGAAATGGAATGTGAGGATGATGAGGTAGCTCCATGTAGGATGCCACTTCATCATTCCCCATCCCCACACTCAAGTCAACACACCAAGACCAAGAAACATCAATGCACAAGCAAGGACTATGACAACCCACATGGCTCAAAACTTGCACACCTTGTTTTTAAATGACCTAATAAATTGGTGTAGAAGAAAGTGTACTAAGTTTTTCTGCTCTTACACTAAAAAATAGACAAAAGTACCCCCAAGTCAAAATCTGAATTTTGAACTTGGGGTGGAGTAAAACACTCCCAAATCAACATAAATTTTACTTACACAAGGACTACAAGATCTCATCATAACTATTTTTCACATCTCTAATTTGGTTAAACAAAACAAGAAGGGTTAAGTCTAATAAACACACATTTACACATGCTAATAAAGTGACAAATTTTCCAAATTTTAAATACACAAATCATAAATAAAGCACATGTAAAATTTAAAGAAAGGGAAACAATTCACCCCATGGCCACACATGTGAAGTCACCCCCATGGGAGACTTCCAAACAAGACAAAAAAACACACACTAAACAACATTACACAAGTTGTCAAATTTGGTCTCGTTTCTCAATGCCCAACATCCTTCCATGGTTGGTCCCCTATCCCCTTCGATGTATGTGATAAAAGTCCTACACACAAAATAAAATACCTCTCTGGCCTTTCGGCCGTATTAACAACATCGAGAAATCATATTCATCATTCGACATTAGCAATTCTATTATCCATCAATATACCAAAATCTAACCCTAACATCCATGAGATTACAATTATATTCCAACATCCCAAAAACATAACATGTCAAAGTATAAAATCCACATAATGAAAAAAACATACATCCAACTATCTAACATCACTATCTAGTGCATCATAATAAAACATAAACATCATAGTGTCAATAATCCACATATTAGTATAATCTATCATCTATTGATCAATGTATCATAATCAAATGTTTGAATATCAGTCCAATAGTATCAATATCAAGGTAAAAATTTTTCGAAAGAGGAGTGGGTACTACACCTTTTCCGTAAAGTGTACCTATTTTTGGCATCTTTTTAGCAACAACCTTTTTGGAAAGATTCTCTTTGCTAGTGGCATGCATTGTGAGAGGGTAGGTAGGGGAAGGTAGAGTTGTTGTGCCTTCACTACAAATTTCTTGGCATCATCTAGATCCTTTAACCCAAGATTCCTCTATGAAATCTCCACAAATTGCTTTGCTTAGTCTTTGTTACTCTCCATATTTTCCTCCATGATAAAAAAACCTAAACCTATCCTTTTTTTCATGACACTAGGTTTGTTTTTCTCTTCGCCGCACCGACCAAGGTAGAAATTAGAATTAATAGGAATAAAATATCAAACTTTCATGCTTTATCATACAGATTTAGTCTAGTCTCATTAGGGGATTTTGTCATGATTTCGGGAGGGGATCCATAAATTTTCTTTGGTGCGGTGCTTTGAAGAGAAATGGCCTTCATCCATAATTGTGGCCCATAAATGATCTACTCAAGAAAAAATGTTTGTTGTAGCATATGTGGAACAACCTTTAGAGTACCATAACCTATGGTGTTTACATATATGAATTTACCATGGCTTAGTTTTGGAGATTTAGGATCCTCATTCTAGACTGTAAAATTTCAAATTTAGACCCATCCATACAAGTCATGGAGGGTGTAGAGGTGTTAGTGTATTTTAATTGAAGTTCTCTAATGTTGGTCTTTTTGTTGATTATAGGTTTTCTTTGGAGAGATTGGTCACAACTAAGTTAGTTTTGCTAAAATTCATCATATTTAATGGAGAAGGTATTATTATCGGTTGTGTTGCAAGTGACTGGTAGATATGTAAGCAAAATTCCTTAATGAAATGTGATCTTGTGGCTCTGCAATGAATGTAGGATATGCACAAAACGGTTTCGCTAAAAAGGCCTTCAAAACTTTAAGGAATACTGATTATTTCCTTCCACGAGATTGATCTTGTCTTTCTCTAGTACAAAAATTTAACAAATAAACTTCTAAACAAGGAAAGAATGACGAGAGGTTGTGAGAATGATGATAATTGAAGACAAGGGAAATGAAACGTGTTTGTATCTCTCATTGACGACCCTGTTGTTGTTTCTCGAACGAGATGTTTCCCTATGGAATATCATAATTGTAGCTTACAAAAGACACACACATCTTCACAAAGCATTGATAATGCTTCACTAAATGCCACTACCGGGTTTCCAATGATGGGTTCACCTTTGCTAGCATATTTCCAACCTCTTCCAAAAATAAGAGCATTGAAATAGGTATGGATATCCACCAAAGCATTATGGAGAAACATTCACTATTAGATGTTGTAGGTACAAGTGCCTCTGGGTAGATATGTGTGTAAAATGTGGAAGCATTAATAAGGCATACAAACTGTTGGAAAAAATGCCTAAAAGAAATGCAGTTTCTTGGACTACAATTTTGACAGGATATGCACAAATGGGATTGTTGAAAAGGCCTTGAAGTTTTCTAATGAATGCATTGGCAACGTGTCACATCCCATTTTTGGGTTCCCCAGATTTGATGTCTATGAGGTTGTATTATTTGGAAAACACAATTATTTTAATCTATTTTAAACATTGATTAATGGTGTAAGTTTTCATTCGATGTTGAGTTTATTGTCACAATTATTAGCTCGCAAAATCATTCTTATGCAAAGTGGTAAGAGCCTTGAAGAATTTCAGGTTATATCTTTTGAACTCTCGTTTCTTCTCTTTGATGGCCATGGATATCCCTAAGAGCACCTTTGATTATGTGATACAACACTTGATATATGGAATATGGTTGTCATAAAAATGTGGTTAGATTATGTGAGATGCATAATATTATATGAATGATATTGGCATCCATGATTTCAGCTCTATAACTCTACACCATGACATTACTTAGGGGCATTATGAATATAATGATTTAGGATCATTATTCCTTTAAATGTTTTGGTAGGCTTAGGGTCTCTTCTTTATGCATAATTACTTCGTAATGGTGTGATGGTCATCATGACCACGACATTGATATCAAATGAATAACAATACTTTGGCTTTAGATCCTTATAGAATGTGGCATTGTAATGTGTGTAAGTGACATTCAATATTTGACCTTCACATGCAAGAATTATGGGCCTTGTTGAACCTTTTTGACCTTAATGATATGATTATTTAATAATCATTATATTGAGATATTAATTGAGTATTACCTTTGACTTTATTGTTATCATTAAACATTGTTTGCATTGACCTTTGAGTGGATTACATTTCTTATAGCTATTTAAATTTGAATGGTTATATGATGAAACTTGTTGATGGAAGGTCAATGCTCATTTTAATCCTTTGTGTGAATAAAGGTTTGCAAGGGGATTATCCATTAGGATGTTGTAATTGGTTGGAATCATAGCATCATATATCCTATTGTATTGTTTTACTCTAAAACATTTAGACCATGCCACGAAATGCTTGATTAACATCATCATTGGCTAGAAATTGTTTTATTTAACTTGTAAGAAATGATGAATCCAACATGGCGTCGAGACTCGAGGGTCTCAGACCCGACAAGTGGTTGAAAAGAATTTTGAGTTTTCTTGGGATCCACTTAAAGGAGAGGTTGACCTTTTCAGCCTTTCATTGTGCATTGTGGGAAACACTAGATTTTGTTTTGCAAAATGTAATGTGATCGTTGGCCATTTAGAGGAGAGAATAATGATGACAAACCAGTTAGTTTTCTATGCAGGAACTCTTTTCTATTTCGTGGTTGTTTCATTATTAGTTACATTACGCAGAACCCCTTACATGTGACCTTTGCATTGGAACTTCAATTGTCGCATTCCTTGGTGATTCTAGTTTATGAAGCTGTATTTAATTAATAATTTAATCTAGACATGGTGGAAAAGATAGGGTTTTATTTAGCTAGAAAGTATGGGGAATTTGAGGAACTCATTGCATTCAATGCAAATCCAAGTCAAATGTTGTTGACGGTGGTATTTCTTTTCAAAAAACCAACTAGGGTGTGCCCACAAAGTTGCATTGTGAAGGCATAATGGAGGAAGCCATCTTGGACTGAGGAAAATCTTAACTTTGTGGTAGAACTAAGAGCTTCAATAGAGAAAGCGGGCAGTAGATAGAGTTAAATTTGGAGCCTATAGGGAATTGGTTTTATCTTTTGTTACAGACATGCTAACCCTCTTCACTATCTTGAAAAATGTTATGAGTTCTTGATTTCAAAGAGTGAACTTGTTGGATGAAATTATCTCATGCTATGGTGTAAGTAACATGGTGGTGGTTGACATATGTTCAAAGTGCTTAAGTATATAGATTCATATGTTGTTTTGTGCATGTTTGTGTGCTTCTAATAGAAGGTTTCCTGGTTGATCACCTCTCAAATGAGGATTTATCGACTCTCGTGGTGTGATAGTGTTTCCATTATTTGATTGTTTGTATGGGTTGGTTTGGGGCTTGGGTAAGAATATAACATGTCATCAACATGTTGGTCATATGGATGCAAGCACATATTCTCACCCAAACTAAGGTTTTCACCGTTTTGAGCAAGGTTTGAATGTAATCTATGAAATACGTATGAATTGATTCCTATAGAATAAGGCTTGCTATGGTATTTTTGAAATACTTAAATGGTATGTTGAATTTACTTAAGTCTTGATTATGAAAATTTTATATTGCAATATCAATGGGATGTTATAATTTGATTGAAAGAGCTCTACTCATTTGTGATGACAACATTAAAGGGAAGCATACCAATGATTGTTCACTATCTTATATTTAACACATTTTGTAGGATCTCACAAAACATTATAAAGGAAATTGTGAAATGATTGTTTTCTGTTAAGAATGCTTTCAAGAGTATAAGAAAATTGTTATTTTTAGAAGTTTGTTTTGCACCGCCAACAATGTAAGAAATGGAGAGATTACATTATGAATCTTCTCATGAGAGAAAAATTCCCCTCTTTGTATTTTACATATAATTACTTGAATAAATGCAACAAGCTGGAAGTTGTTTCTCTCGTGTCTCCCCTATTTTATCCTTGCCATACTCTTGTTGTAATGAAAGACAATATACTGAAATGAATTCAAAAATAATCATCTTGTTGAATCCAATATTGATTATAAGGACTTAAGTATCATGTATCTTTTTTATTTGGCAGTTCATTCTTATCACATTGAAGTATGTGAAATATATATGAGAGAAGACATGATATTATATTATATACAAAAACCCTCGTGCATACCTTCCAAAGGCTACCACAAGGGTATTTGTATATAATATAATATCATGAGATGACATGATATTATATTATATACAAATACCCTCCAGGCTACTTAAAAAAATCTCTAGGATTCACTTCTAAGGGCAAACATCCTAACATGCTCCTCTCATAGCACACTAAAATAGGTTACAACCCTATGACTTACCACCACTCAAGGTTTGATAAGGTTCACCAATAACACAATTAATGACGCATAAATCCAATTTGGGAAACAATTTGGATAACGGGTTAAAAAGTGATTCTAACTCTTAAGGTGGTATCCCGGAGTAGTTGACGGTCTTAGAAAAAAATAGGTGGTTGGTCCAAGAGGGTTTTAAAATATGAAAGAAGTTGGTTTTCTGAAGGCACTACCCTAGAAGACGTCATTATCCTTAGTGCACACTCAACATCCAAACCTAAGGGGAAACAATATATGCCAGGGTAAGGTATAATTATGCCATCTCTAAAAGACGGGTTTACGGCGATGAAACCAAGCATACCGGCTATAAAAACCTCAAAAAATTGGACCCTTATTTGCTTAAGGTAGGAGGTGCAATTAAGCGTAAGAATAAAAGAAAAATTTGTTAATGATTACAATTTAGAGTTTATAACTTGATAAGTTAGTTTGTGATGTTTTCCTAACCAATTACCCCATTTAGCATGACCTCGTTAACTTTTAAATTTACCTTACATTAATTTACAACTTAATATAATTTGCATCCCAACAACTCAGAAGGTGAAACTACCAACATAGGTTGAGAGTAATAAGGTATATATTTTTTTGACACAAGACGATAATTTCCTTTATTCCACTTAAGAACTCTTTACTTCACCAACTTGTTTACAACATTGTATATAATTCAATGCATATATTTTTAAGACCATTATAAGGATTGTAACAACATCCTATTATGCCTAACATTACATTATTGCCCTACTCTAGAAGGGTTTACCACTCGAGTTATCATCTCTAATGTGTTTACCATTATTATTATTTTTTTTTGTCATGAAATCCAAGTTCCCTTTCCAAAAAAACTCACACCAAAGGTAGCTAAAAGTATTGGGCACCTTGATTCAGGTTTAAATAGGTAGAATAATATTGGTCATAACAACGCTAAAACATCCTTCAAAAATTGGAGGCATACAACAAGATACTCATAACAACAAAGATTTCATTTTACGCTCTTCACCGAAATGTTTCACAAGTTGTTACCTCAGTAAACAAAAGAAAAGACAACTTTACATCACAATTACACAATTACTAACACACTAACTCCTTATAACTTTTCCAACAATTTCTATAGCAGGACCTTTCGATAGATTAAGCATTTGAGAAAAAGGGCTTCGTTATCAACACCGGTGCAAATTTTCCACTAGATAGTTCCTCCCTTTTTTTTCTACTCATGGAAGTCATCTGCACAATTATTACCCTAGGTCAGTTCACGGGAATTGAGCATGATAAAGACTACACATTGGATAAGAATGCTACCATTAACAATATCATAAAAGGAACTTCTATTTAATGAAATGGTGATATGCTCAAAAAAAATTCACTAACAACATCATTAATCATGCTAGAAATTATACCAAGTCAGAAGTCAAGAAAGAAGCCATAAGAACCTATTATGAACATTATTTTAAGAACAAAAGTTTACCCATCATTCTAGTAGGGGTCAAAGACCTGATAGGTTCAAAACAAAGTGTCAAGCGTATTGGGATTTTAATCATGTAATCATATAGATTATATGATTGAAATCCAATACTCAAACATCAATCAACAATTCCCTAAATAAATCATCTGATCTAATAGATTTAAAGTTAGAATTCCAACATTACTTACTTAAACACTATTCACCACTTTCAAAAAATAACCCCAATGATCGACACTTATTTACTTGCAAGGGGATATGAAGTAAACACAAATGAACAGGTTCAAATAACTGATTATCTTACCATGCCATGCATAATCTACATCATGGACGATCAAATAAATAACTTGTATTTAGCTAATCAAACAATTTAACTAAATCCATAGCTTCTAAATTACCAAGGATGTAGCCCTTTTCAGTTGCTACGATGAGCCAACCCAATACACGATTTTACATGAGTCAACAATTTGTATTATAGTGAGATAATCACATGCTCGACATGGTTAAGGTAATACTCACTTCCTTGTAATATTAACCAAATATCAACCGAACTTCAAACTTTACCAATTGTAATGCCATGCCCTTGCAAATGTAAACACTTTCCCCACATCAATTACTCAGCAGATTTGAGGATAAAAGGGGGTAAATATTAATTTTCTTGAAGTTAGTCCTCTCTACAGGGTGGCCCAATGAACCAGTAACTTCCAACCCAGATCAACTTGTTGGTAAACTAAAAAAATGATAAGCCTTTTACCTTGATAAAGCAATCAGGTTACTTCCTCGATTTGGCAAGGGTTGAACTCATAAATGCTCAAAGGCAAGAAAGAAGAATTATATGGTAAAACGTTGTTTCCCAAGTTTAATCATTTAATAATTATTTTATTTAGAGGGGAACCCCAAATGGATTCATGAGATGCAAATCCCAAATTAAATACTTCAAACCGACCATAGACAAGTCTTAAAAGATACCTAGGTCGGCCCCCAATCATGTTTTTTTTTAATTTTCATTTTTGATGAGAACACGTTGTGGGGACAATCACAACATGTTAACTACTCGGGCATTAAAAATACTTAATTATATAACCTATTTCTCCATGACATTAAAAAATAAAAGTATATCCTCCGCTAATATAGATTATTGACCCCATACCAAAGTTCACAAAGATGGCCAGTCGACATCAAGAGCACAAAATAGAATAGTCCCATAATCCAAACAAGGACTATTGTGAAAATTTCCTTAAGTAAGAAGTAAATAGAACAAGCCGTAATGTAAATAGGGAACAATTCCTACAGGCTACGAGAGACTGGGAGACAACCAAAGAACCCAAGCAAATTTCCATTTCAGCACATAGAAGCAATTCATTTCATAATATTGTTAAAGTTGGCATAAAAATAGAATAGTAGTGTTTAACATGCCTGATTAAGCTCCTGGGTAGCAGAAATCTCCACAAGGATCTAACAATAGTACACTCTTTGGCAACGTTCCTAGCTTTAGCTTGTTGGAGGACCAAACTCCAAACACAGTCACACTTTCGCATGGCGGGGAAGAATGTGGTTTCGGTCATGGAGGATGCCCTTGCTCTTGTCCATCGCATTTGCTTGGATGTGCAAACCTTATCAGCTACCCCTCCATAGTAACACTTTCCCCCTAAAGTAGCTCACATGGCCAGACATGGCGCAACTAGACACCACATCCCAGAACAAGAACAAAATAAAAAAGTGAATGAATAAAAGAGGGAAGTGGCCATCGAGCAAGAAGAAGTGATGCGAACTTGCATTTACAAGATAGATCAGGGTTATAATGAGCTAGCAATAAAGGAATGGCAGGTGGCCATTGATTCCACCTACCTCCCTCCAAGAAAGGACCAAAACATGTAGTTTGGATAAACTTCTTCCCCATGCCAAGCATGACTTCCACCAATGATAAACATGTCATAAATAAGCAATAAAAGTAGAGTGAGTGGCCAGCAAAGGATATTAAAAGGTGGGCCACCTTCAAACGTGTCCAAGGAGGTGGTTACATCCACAATTTTACCAATAAATAGCTATTTAAAAAAATTAAGGAAAGCGTGGAGCAAAGGGGAGGGGGGGGGGTGGTGGTTAGAGTTTTGAATGCAAACACGTGACAAGGACCAATTCTCATAAACCATGGTGCCACTAATGGGGTATCCTCCTCCTTTGTGTGAATCGAGGCTCGCTCGACAAGAATGATAAAAAATTAAATAAAATAGCTTAAATATAATTAATAAAATATTGCTATCAACTCGACAATAAAAATAGTCATCGATCGACAAAAATAATAATAATAATAATAATTATTATTATTATTATCATGTTTACAACTTAACCATAATTATTAACAATAATAATAATGTTGATATCAAGATCGACAATTAATAATGATAATCAATGATCAACGATTTATAATAATATTATATATATATATATGTATGTATTTCTTTAAAAGAACACACCCTAAATATCCTAATTTTTTTGGATATTCTATTAGAGCTATGGCACCAAAACGTCATTTAAGAAACCTATAAAGGTTTAAGAACACATTTTCCTTTAATAGAATAATCGCAAAGGATGCTACGAAGGCCCACCACTAGAAGCATTGACAACGACACGAGGAGGCAAGACAAAGAGGAAGGATGCTAATTTTTCCTCTGTAACGAGGTCGAAGCCAACTAATGAACCATGAGAGCACACACAAATGTTCAACGCTTAGCAGCAGGTCAACAAAGCAAGAACGAGAGTAAACGTCAAATGAGTCATGCAAATCCAAAGATAAAGTTAAAATAAAACATCCTTATGAGGTTGGTCATGAGGGAATACTCTCTTATTGGTTTGACACCACCAAAAGGGTATAAAATGGGTCGTTCGGACTCCTTTTGGGCATCATCTTGTCATAAAAATATACTTGCTTTGTTTTTGGGCTTATTGCTCAATTTATTTTCACTAGAGGCTACAAATCCTTTGGTGTGGCATACAAGGAGGATGACACCCTCTTTGTTCAATTGAAGAACAAAAACTCTTCAATTAGTAGTTCTTAAGGGCCTTAAGAAAAGTGATGTTGGTTTTTAGTTAGGGTTTGATAGATGAAGAGCTACTAAGGCTCTTACATCAATTTTTGACTGTCTCCTAAGGTAACGACTTGGTTAGAATAGGAGTTGAGTGTTTTCTAGACCACATCCTTACAATTAGAGTTGATATTCATCTTCCTTATAATTTATAAGATTAATTTCATAATTTTATAATATTTTTGGGATTGGAATCTCCCTTTGTAGCCCTTATTGTGAGTTGTATTTATGTTGTCATTGATTTAATTACAGTTGGGTACAATTTCATAATTTACACATGTTTTGAATTACTTTGGCTTAGTGTTTATTACATTGATTCAATATAATATTTATGAGGATTTATACACCTATTTTTAGCTTGTTTGGAGGATGTTTGAAGCCCTAAAAGTGTACGTTTAATTTTCTACAAGGGTTTCATATGTTATAAAAATTAGATTACTCTCATTTAGGTTTGTGCTATTTCCTTTATTTTTCGGTTTCAACGCTAGAAAGGGACATTACAATGATATCATATATTCGATCCTCACATCCTGAAGGATTTCATGTAGAAGGAGAAGATAAATGGTGAACATACATTTTGATGATGTTAGGGTGTAAAGGTTTTCTTGAGGGAAAGAAAGATTTGAAAATAGGATGACATAGTTGATTCATGCCATGGAAAACCTAAATAGTGAAGGAAGTTCTTCAAGGGCAAGTAATAATATTCAACCACTAAGAATCGTGTGTGATTATTCATCTAGATCATTTTGGCCTACCTTCCTCCCAAAAATAAATTCATTCTGGTGGTTGAAACATGAAATTCAAGTGGGTCACAAAATTTTGGGCATCTATGAAGAGTATAGGGCTCTTTCAAAGAAAATTTGTGATGTTATATCACTCATTGAGTTCATAGGGTTGAAGAAGGTAAAGTGGGAATCAGACCAAAGTCTAAACCTTGAGGTATGCCCAAGGAAAATGGGAAATATGTTGTTGTCCTAGAGGGAAAGAATCCATCCATTATGATCAAGGAAGAAGAATAACACTTTGAGTTGTTGGGCATTGAGAGGAGCAACCCATAGAATCCCTAGAAGTACTTATCACCCTTCCTAGCAATGAGTCATTGAATAATTTTCAGGAGAGTAGTGTGAAGGGGCATGTGTTTAATGAAGAAACCATGAAGCACGAGCCCAAGAAAAATGGAAATATGATGTGCTAAATCATGGACGGGGTTGGTGGTTGAAGCCCAATCTCGGGTGATAATGAGAATGCTTAACTTGCTAGATTTTTCATAACAACATTTAATAAGAGGTGAGTTGATGATGTACATGACTTGAAAAAACCATGAAGATGTCCCATCCATGTGTCAAAAAAATGTTGATCAAACCAAGGTGGAAAGAGCTTCATTCGTTGAATCTAAGGTGAAGGAAAAGGTTGATTCTAACTCAAAACTTATGAGTCACAAGATTGGAAGTGTAGAAGATATCTCAATCATTCCTCATATGGAAAAATAAGGTGAACATGTTGAGGACAACCTAAGGTATGATAGTAATGATCATTTTCAAATTTGTTAATTCCTCTTATATCGCTGGGATAATTTTTTCATCATGGGAAATACACTCAAAAGCATGTTAGAGACAACTATGGGAATGTTGTTTCTTTTATTCAAGGTCAAGATTACTTTGATATGGGTGGTCTTCGGAAGATCAAGGTAAATATCATTTCTTGCACTTGGATTGAAAGGAAACTTATGAGAAATCATAGAGGGTTTTTTGTGCATTCTAACCACACGGTGAATAATAAATATTTTTGTTTATAAAACACTCTTGGGGGCTAAGAAACACTCATGAAGACAAGATCATTGACAATTCCTAGAAGAAGACAATTTCGAGTTGGATGCTTAAGGTGTAAAGGTGATAAGTGAACTAGATGTTATTTTCAAGATTGTATGAATAAAATTTCCATGGCTTTGTGGGACTCAATTTACTTTCAAGATTGCCACTTTTGGATGTATGTGAAGGTTATGGATGATCCATCCACCGAGAAATATAATTCAATTGCATTGAATATAAATTCAATGTGGTACAAGGTATGTAATAATTCATTTTTCAGGAACTAATATGAAGTAATGTATCATTCTATTTATTTGGATTGGTTCTATAAAACAAACCTAGCAAGAATGCCTAATGAGACATGAATTCTATGGGATTTTTGTGGTGTAAGCCATATTTTTAACATGCTGAAGATGATTTTGGAAAATTTAATCATGGACCCCACATCATATAGATACATAATTATGTTTTCAAAATGAAGGAACAAGAACAAAGAATTACTATTATTACCTAAGCTTGCATTCAAAAGGAACCAAAAGCATTTCAAAGCATCCATCAAGCATCCATTCAAGGGACAAGGTATGTATACTATGCATACACCGCATAGGAATGGAAATTCAATTCTAATCCATCCACACATACTATTACATTGCTACATCCTAGATCTATCCTATTATCATTGTGTAACTTGCACATGGGAATCCTAGGGCATAATTTCTACATACACTCACAAGAACTATGTGGATACTGCGATGTAGTGTAGCACTCGGTCATAAGTTAACTCTTCGAGTGACCACCGGGGTCAATATGACTCCCCATTCTACATTTTTATTTTTAGGTTTGATGTAGTTTGTGGGCTTGTGCAAGTGAAATTATTTTTCAAGTTATAGGTATAATCAACAACCAAGGAGGGAATATCATTTGATCAATAGGGAAAAATAGCAAAAGCGTTATGGATACAATGAGAACTTGATTATGAGCATTTGTGCAATCATAGGTTCTCGAAGTAGTCTCCAGCACCTAGGTGCCCCTATCTAGTTATAGGCACCCATGTTCGAAATTATCTATGAGCTCCAGAATTTATAGTGACTAGTTATGACCCTATCTTCTATATTTTCGGTTGTCACACTTACCCAGATCACTTCCTATCCATTCAAAAATAAGATAAGTCCTCTTAATTCTTAATATTTCTTAGGGTTATATATTTTACATGCTTTATTACTCATTTCTTTATTGTACCTTAGCATTTTAATATCATACATTACAATATTTACTTTGCAATAAGATCTAATTAAATTTTTATTACACTAAGAAGGGAAACACACAACCTAAAATCAGCTATGGTACATGCTACTGTCCAAGTTAATGCACCAAACTAAACACAAAAACCCTGAAAAAATCCAATAGACGGATAAGACGGATAAGGTCGATGTAGATAAGGCAGGCGCACACGAGCAATTCGCACAGTAGATCCGAGTAACCTGCAAGACACCGATGCTTGACAGAAAAAGACCACGTTAAAAGGTATTTAGGTGGACTGCCCGAGAAGCGGGTCCGGGAAGCGATAAGCTTCCTCGGCGGATGTCAGTCCACGTTTTCAATTAAGCAGAGAAGCATACATGATAAAAGATGTACGTATAAGACTAGATTTTCTGATTACAGTAATGAAACCGAATTTAAGCAGACAGAAAGCTACGAAAACAGAAACTATGAAATAAAGCTGGATTTGTGTTACCTGTGTCCTTTTACCTGTCTGCAGGATGATCGGCGTCGATTATGTAGAATCGGCGTCGATTTATGTGATCGGCGTCGACTGATGTGATCGGCGTCGACTGAAACAGATCGGCGTCGACTGAAAGCAGATCGGTCAATCGGGGACAGTGCGAGAAGATTCGGAAATTGGAAAGTGAAGGACGGATCGTCAACGTCTGCTGGATGTGCCGAAGTTGGTGAGATACTGGAACAGAGTCACCAGAAGATCGATGGATACGTGCGATGTTGATGTGATAGGAGCAGAGTAACGGTGCTCCTCTCAGGGATTGATTCGGACAGGATCCTATCTCATTTGATACACTTGATGCTAAAAGATCTCTCTTTCTTACAACCTGTGTCTCTTTCGCGATCTGTCTCTTTCTCTCTCTCTGTTCGTGCGCGTGTTCTTCCTCCTTTTTTTTTTTTTTTTTTTCGTCCCTAGAACTGAGTTCTGGGTTTGTATTTATAATCGGCGCCGCTCCTAAAAAATCGGCGCCGACCGTATAGGTCGGCGCCGATCGCGGGACAGACTCCCGAGATGGCCAAAATGAACGATTTCTAGAAAGATAAGAGTTACCCCAAATACGGGAAATATCCCGCTTGGGGAAGAGGAAAAATAGGGGTGATACATAGATAGAATAAATTTGGGGTAGATAAGTGGTTAAGATACATGGGAAGAGGTGTAATTAAATATTTAATATTTAATTACTCACGGGTAAGATACAATGGGGTGAATTAAACTTAAGATAGGTGTTTAAATCACAAATCGGATAATATCCCAAGGGGATAGTGGTGACGTAAACGTGCCCCAGGCTACCTGAGCAGGGAAACGAATGTGAGGGACACTAAATTGAGTAACCAATTTTAAGTGTCTACATTTTGCCCCTTTTTGTCAAGTAACTTGCGATGAGCAAGGTTATGAGACAAAAACAAGGAGATGGAAGAAGGGAAGAAAAAGTGATGATGTGATCCCCCTCAAACTAGGGATGGGATGGATGATAGAACAGACGATCCCAAGTTTGAAAGAGGTAGATGAAAACGCAGGATGCCCCAGTCGGATGTCTCGAGTAGATCTGATCATTAACGATGTACAAAAATAAATAAAAAGCGTGACCTAAGGAACTCACATTGGTAGGGCAAACTAGGCGGTCTCCTCATGAGGCGGCGTTAGTGCCCTCTGAGACCGCTTAACTCTAAGTTGCCAAAAAGTACGAGTGTCCCACGCAAAGGGAACAAAACCGAAATAGACGGTGATATCGAAAAGATGCGCCGAAAGGCAATATTCAGTGCACAATAATGATCAGATGGATAAATAAGCCAAGCATCAACACTATGGCAAACAGATATGGAAAATCGACGGCGATCACAGTAATCGGCGACGACCAAGATAAACGGCGTCGATCAAAAAAATCGGCGCCGACCAAACGTAGCGCATATAAATATGCGAACGGAAAACGTAAATGATTTATTTTCATCGTGACGATTGATTCAGAGAGAGTCGAAATTTGATTTGAGCACCATGGAAGCCTCTGGGAGCGGTCAGAAGCGCAGGAGGACACGACCTAGGGTAAGTGGTTCTTCTTGAACCCGTTGTATTTCATTTTTTTGTTTTTTTTTTTTTTTGTAGGAGGCCAGGGTCCGATTTATGTCCGGACAGTCAATCGGCGTCGATTGGTATAATCGGCGTCGATTGTTGTTTGAGCGGCGTCGATTGGTATTAATCGGCGTCGACTAGAAATAAACGACGCCGATTTTATTAAATCGACGCCGATTGGAAGAGATGAGATTTTTGTTGTTGTTTTGGATGTTGTGATTTGGGTAAATACGAGACTAATATTGCTCTTGATGTCGTGGGTGCAGGCACGAGAGGCTCTACACATGAGGGATGCTATTCCCGAGTTACTGGAGACTATTCTCCCTGATGTGACTGATGCAGATTGGCGGCATTTAGAGTTAGCCGGGCTCGGGGGCTTTAGATACTACAGACGAGTGCCGCGAGATGTAGAGCTGATGCGGGCACTAGTGCGACGGTGGGACAGCCATACGTGCACTTTTTGGTTCAGGACGGGTGAGATGACCATCACCCATGAGGACATATATAGGATTTTGAGACTGCCGATCACTGGGGACCCGATCGAGATTACACCGCGAGAGCAGCAGCAGAGGGCCCTAGTTCGATTATAGAGATAGGGCAGATGATTCAGAGATAGTGTCTGGGGCAGTGCGGATAGCCTCACAGTATAGACAGGATAGCCCCCGGAGTAGACGGATAGTTCTGATTCAGATGGCGATATCCTATTTTGCTCTGCCAGATTCAGGAGGTGGGAGATTCCCCTTTATTATTATTAAGCTGCGTTTGCGACATTTGCGATTGAGCAGTGTTTGCCTTCGCTGATGCCTTGATAGCTCAGATATATCATGAGCTATGGATGTACACCACAGGCCGGAGGACAGGTATCGATGTCAGTTTTGTGCTCCATTGCTGGGCATATGAGCATATAGCGGTGATCAGGCCATCCGGGCTTCCTTGGATGCCAGCAGCAGTGGGAGGTATCGATTATGGATTCAGGTGATGGCGGGCTGACATGGCCGCTGGGGATACAGGGAGATCGGCCGATTGGTACACCGAGCGTTTCAGGACGCTGACACCGGATCAGGTCATCTGGAGGCCATATCGGGTATTTCCGACATGGGCGGGTCAGGATGCTCACTTGGTGGCACTGAGACGGAGCAGGGTGGTTAGGGGCGCGTAGGCGGATATGTGGGGAGCGAGTCCGTTTGTGAGTATTGAGCAGTTCGGCCTAGTGCGAGCAGTGCGACCACGTACACGCCTTATAGGCGAGATAGCGAGAGAGGCCCGATCTGCCGATTTTGATCCCGGTGAGATCCATTGAGAGAGGCCCCACCCTCCTGAGCAGCGATGATGACGCGGGGTGGATGAGGTTATGCAGCATGGTATGATACAGAGTTACCACGACATCTCCCGGCATCTATAGATGCAACGAGGAGGACATAGCTGCGATGCTGGATAGACTGGAGGGAGAGCATGCCACCCTGACACAGACACATCAGGTAGCTCTTGAGGAGATCAGGGCTCTGACAGAGGAGAGGGATGCCCTAATTTTGGAGAGAGACACCGCTCGCCAGGAGCGAGATACAGCGATCCAGCAGAGGGATCGCTATTATCGACATAGGGAGGCCCTCAGGGCCAAATATGGGGAGACAGGTACCACGTCGGAGTCTGGTACACAGGGTACGACCCTAGGAGGAGCACCACCAGCAGCGCCAGCAGCCCCAGCAGCACCAGCAGCACCATTACGAGCACCGGGTACCGTGAGCTTGAGCACATATCAGTCTCTCCTCGCTGAGGTGAGATACTATGAGGATGCCTTAGCGCAGCATGCCCCAGATGTGCCTCGGTACGGGGCGAGGAGGAGAGCAGCGACGGCCACAGCGAGCGGGGCCTCAGGTGGAGGGAGCACCGGGAGAGACTGAGGTGTGCAGAGACCTCCAGCAGTAGGTGCGTCTAGCTCGATAGGCGGCGGCCAGGAGAGACAGCCTGGTCCAGAGGAGGGTGGAGGAGATAGTGTCCTCCATGCATCGGATTTTACTATATAGGGATTGATAGATTTTGTATCCATGTAGTGATGTAGCCTCGATTGGAAGGCATTGTATAGATGGCTTGATTGAAAGCCTCCCATTTTTGTTGTACAGATACACATGTATATATAGATTCATCATTTCATTTGTCATATAATTGTTCTCATGCTTTTGATTTTGATATACATGGATAAATGTAGCGTAATTGTGATGGATATAGATATAGACTGATAGATGATGAATAGATGTGATTGGATAAATATAGACTGATAGAGGATAGAAATAGATGTGATTTGATTTGATGTGATTGATATGTGGATATAATTTTGATGAAAAATAGAGATAGATAGATGTAATGTAACTTGGATGTGCAAGTTTTTAAATATTTTGATGGATAAATAGATAGATGTGATTGATGTATGGATTTTATTTTGATGAAAAATGGATATAGATAGATGTAGTGTAACTTGGATGCACCAGTTTTTAGATATTTTGATGGATAGATAGATAGATGTGATTGATGTACTCGGCATGTTTGAGATGTTAATTTAATTTTGATGAAAATAGATGGCCAGATCCACATGTGTTGATAATAGATGCTTTGATAGGTAAGATGATATTAGACAGAGGATAAATTTTGATTGAAATGTGAATTTGACTGGATGAAAAACAAAGAATAATGGGGAATACTCTTTGCGAGAGCCAAGGAAGTAATGAAAACGACCTTGACTAGAAATAAAGAAAATATGCCCGGATAAGAAAGAAAATGATAAGTTGGACTCCCAACCGACCATAGATAGAATCCGGATAGGAAATCACAATATCATGCATGTAAGGCCCTACATGAGGTTAAAATAAACCTGACACTAACTAGCCGCAAAACAGATCTAGGAGGGAAACGAAAGGAACAGTAAGTAAGTATCTTATCGGAATTTACAAGGGACAGAATACATGTCCATAGTGGGAAAATAGGATTCTCCATATGATCGACAAAAGGTCTTAAATCTCAGCTTCATGATTTTGGCAGAAGAGCAAACTGATCAATGCGGGAAGTTTGCTTGATATGGAAAGACTGATCAATACGGGAAGTCTTTCAGTGATGCTAAAAAGTGGATAAACTGACTGAAAGGCTGATTAATTGCAAGAAGCCTTGAATATGTCTTTGAAAAACAGCCGTCCTTCCAGGGAGCGGTCTGTATTTTGAATTTTAATGATAGCCATCCTTCGAGGGTATGGTCTATATTTTTTCTTTTTGATCTTTTTTGATAATGTATGGATATTTGTCCTTGAGGATCGAGTCTATCTTTTGGATAGCATCTTTTTTTTTTTTTTTTTTTTTTTTTTTTTTTTGAAAATCTTTTTGGAAGAAGCTGAGTTTAGACCTAGATAGATTAGATGGAGGGGAAGAGAACATAAAGGAACATGCACTCATGCCCCGAGTAGATCCGACTAAGATAAGCACTTGGGACAGATGAAGTGGTGATTAAGGTATTCCTACCATGAGGAGGAACATATCCAAAAGAAACATGCAATGAGTAGAGCCGCGATACTCATATTTTAAGGTAAAAGAGGCAATAGGCGGAGAACCACATAGTTTCGAATCACCATGAAAGTATATGACTGGTTGTTTTAGACGGATGAAAGATCTGTGTTGCGACTAGACTTGTGTAAGATAGATTTTAACAGTAGAAGGGCCGTAGATGCAAGGCATTAAGAGGTTCCGCTTCAGGTATACCATCCATGGAAGATAGACGATAAGCCCCAGACCCATATTTATGAGTGATAACGTACGGGCCCATCCAGTTGGGAGCAAACTTACCACGTTGACTTCTTTCGAGTGTAGTGACATTTTGATTTTCTTTAAGAACAAGATCCCCAATTTTGAAGTCACGGTGCTGCAAGTGCTTGTTATAAGCACGTTTGACACGCTCAAGATAGACTTGATGATGTTAAGAAGCGTTGAGCGCCGCTCATCTAATAATTCAAGTTGTCTTTAGGCGATTTTGGCGATAGTCCTCATCGGAGACAAATTCTCTAAGAGAAACACGGAGAGATGGGATTTGGACTTCCAAAGGAAGGACAGCCTCAGACCCATAGACGAGGGAAAAGGGAGTAGCACCAGTAGGAGTACGAATGCTAGTCCGATAAGCCCAGAGAGCAAAAGGGATATGTAAATGCCAATCCCTACCAGCTCGACTAGTTACCTTTGCGAGGATATTACGCAAAGTTTTATTGGAAGCTTCGGCCTGACCATTAGCTTGAGGATAGTATGGAGAAGAAAAACTGAGTTTGATATTGAAAGCTTTGCGAGAGGTTACGCAAATCAAGCGTTCTTGAAAGACTTACCATTATCTGTGATGAGTTTGTGTGGAACGCCAAAGCGACAAATGATGTGTTGATAGACGAAATCAACTATGGGTTTAGCCTTTGTTGAAGAAAGAGGGATAGCCTCCACCCACTTAGTAAAGTACTCAGTGGCAGTAATGATAGAATGATGATAGCTGTGAAGAACGGGGATTGATGAGACCAATAAGATCAAGACCCCATTGCGAAAAAGGCCACAAATCCGCTGTAGGTTGTAAAGCTTGACTAGGGATGTGTGTGAGATTGGAATGTTGTTGACACTTGACGCATTTCTTAGTGTATTCACAACAATCTCGATTAAGAGAAGGCCAATAATATCCCAAACGTAAGATGCGTTTAGCTACAGCTAAGCCACTAAAATGTCCACCACAGATACCATCATGGACCTCCTGGATAGCTTTAGATGATTCATGGGTTTTGAGGCACCGAAGCAAAATGCCATCAAAGCCGCGTTTGTAAAGAATCCCGCCTAGGATAGTATAGCGATTAGCGCGTTGGATAAAAGATCTTCTACCATTGGAAGTTAGATCTGGAGGAAGCACCGAATGAGATAGATAATCAACAATCTGTTGATACCACTCATCCTGAGTATGGGTTGTGACAGCATGGATTGAAGTTAGTTGCCTAAGATGAGATGGTTGATCTAATCGTTGTACAGCCACATAAAGTCGCGAGTCCTCGGTAAAAGGTGGGATAAGTGAGGCTAACGAAGCCATTGTATCCTGCGAATCGATTTGCAGTGCGAGGAATAGCTTGGATAGTGAATTTATCGAAAGATTGGAGTTGAGCAAGAACGATGTCACGATATTTTTGAAGGATATCATTCTTGCATTGATAGACACCCGTGACTTGATTAACGATGAGTTCAGAATCACCAAAGATGTCAATATGATGAGCGCGAGATTAATGGCATTTTGAAGACCCAAGACAAGAGCTTCGTATTCAGCCATATTATTGGTGCACTCAAAGTTCAATTTGTGTGCGACTGGGATAGGCGTACCCCAAGGAGGAATCATCACGAAACCCGCACCTCCCCCTTGCTGACATTTGGATCCATCAAAGAAGAGCTTTACTTTAAATGGAGATAGACCAAAATCAATTTGTTGGATATATTCATCGGGGAATTGAGCAAGGGGGTCTTGAGTGTCCGGAAGAGGAGCATCAGCTAATTGATCTGCAATAACCTGACCCTTGATAGACTTTTGCGGGATAAACTCGAGGTCAAATTCTGTCATAAGCATGAGCCAACGAGTGATACGATCATTGTGATAAGGCTTTGCATGAATTGTCTTGAGTGGATTGACACTTGTGACAATGTAAGTTTTGTGATTAAGGAGGTAATGACGAAGCTTAGAAGTCGCGAAGAAGAGAGCACAACACAGCTTTTCAGCTTCGGAATAACGTGTTTCATACTCATGGAGGGTGCGACTGATGTAATAGACAGCTTGTTCTTTACCACAAGTGTCCCGATGCGAAATCATGGCTCCCCAGAGCATGGTCGATCACGAGAGATATAAAGATAGAAAGGCTCCCCCTCGCGTGGAGGTGTAAGCATAGGTGGAGAAAGAAGATAAGCTTTGAGATCATCAAAGGCCTTTTGGCAATGTTCATCCCATTCAAAATGAACATTCTTACGGAGGAGATGGTGAAAAGGTTGACAACGGTCCGACAATTGTGAGATAAAGCAGCCTTAGCGATTGAAAGGCGTCCTTGGAGAGCTGCGGAGTTGCTTTAAGTTAGAAGGGGGAGGCATCTCAAGGATAGCTTTTATTTTTGCGGGGTCACTTCAATACCCCTGATGGAAATGATAAAACCTAAAAGTTTACCAGTGAGAACGCCAAACACGCACTTAGATGGATTTAGCGAAGACAAAAGCGGATAAGCCTCTCAAAGAGAGGTGCGAGGATGAAAAGATGATCGGCGGCGTTTGGATTTACGAGGAGATCGTCAGCGTAATCTTCCACGTTTTGTGTAAGAGATCATGGAAGATGTAGGTCATTGCTCGGCGATAGGTTGCTCTGCGTTCTTAAGACCGAAAGGCATGACGCGATAACAAAAGGTCCCCCAAGGAGTTATGAAAGAAGCCTTATGTTGGTCTTACAGTGCGATGAGAATTTGATTATATCGGAGAAACCATCCATAAGAGAAAGCATCTCATGACCCTTGATTAAATCCACGAGTTGGTCGATATTAGGTAAAGGAAAATCATCTTTTGGACAAGCAAGATTAAGATCCCGGAAGTCGGTACAAATTCAAATTTTCCCAGTAGCCTTAGTTACTGGTACTACATTGGAAACCCATTGTGGATAATCGATGGGTTGGATGAAGTTAGCGAAAGCAAGCGCTTTGTAATTCTTCTTAACAAGAAGGGCTACTCTAGGGTGCATTTTACGTAATTTTTGTTTAACTGGTTTGATGTTGGGAAGAGTAACGATATTGTGGACCACAATATCGGGATCGAGTCCTGGCATATCCTCATATGACCAAGCAAAGGCTTGACGATGGTTGGAAAGAAAAGTGGTAAAATCTCCTAACTCCTGTGGATTAAGGGATTGGCCGACCTTAATGATGCGAGGGTCTTCAGAAGTCCCTATATTAAGGTCGACAGTGGCTTCGTTGAGAAGCGTAGACGTGTCAGAAGGAATAGTCTTGGGAGATATGAATCCTCTGCCCCCAGATAGGTGAGGACAGAATCATCATCCGCACAGTGGATAGTGTTGATAGTAGGAGAGTCGTCTCCAACTATTTCAGGGAAGATTAACGGTATGGAAGCGGACCGGTTGTTAGTCTTATAGGCTAGCGGCCCTAAGGAAATGGTATTGATCAAAAAAAAAAGTTAGGTGGGATGGAAATGTCATCGTCCACATCGAGTGATGCTTCTGACTTAGCGGGAGAAGATGGTTCCTCAATAGGAAGAGGCTCATCGAGAATAGTGATAGTGGCTTTTGAAAGAGGTTTAAATCCTAAACCAAATTTTTGATGTGGCATGAGAGTAGGAATGGATGTGAGGTCATGCACACCTTGTTCATATTTTCCTAGGCCAAAACCCTTCCACGCGCATCGATATAGATAAGTTTTTGCAAACGTGGGATTTTGTAGATAATCGAACCCTGTTAAGTAAGGTTTGGTCCTAGGAGGAGAATCTGGGCGATAATGAGGCGTATCAAGACCACCATAGATGAAATTAGTACATTGATTGGGCGAGACCAATGGTGACGATGCGGCCAGAGACTGGTTGATATTCGGGTTGTTTTATGCGGTCTACCATACTCACTAGGTTTGAGATGGCGTCGAAAGAAAAGAGAGGAAGCTCTCCCAGTGAGAAACGCTGCAATGTCTCTTCTAGATTTTGTAAATCCGGTAGTTTGGTTGCAGGTATGGAAGAAGATGAGGCCCCGTCAGGAGAAGAAGTATTTTCCTTTAGAGGGGCAGACCTTGTGGTCATGTCGCATTGTGCGGAAGGAAAAGGATCTCCTGGATGAGTATATATTTTACCCTCATATTGATATTTTAAGCATCGATGGAGGGTGGATGGGACACAATGCATCGCGCGAATCGGGGAGCGTCGAGGATCATATTATAGTGGAATTTTCCTTGACAATGTAGAAGAGTTCGTGAAGCAGCTTCTTACCTACTCGAATGGGTAAGACCACAGTTCCTAAAGTAACTGCTAGCTGATCGTTAAATGATCGAAGGGCGAAAGGGGGGGGTGACACTACGTTCTTTGGTAACTTAAGTTGCTCGAATGTGTGCGAGGAGATGACGTTGAGTGCAGCTCCTTTATCGATCATAGCAGCGTTTTAATGTAGTGTTGTCGATTTGGGTGTGATAAAGAGGGAGTCTCAAATCCTCTGAAGAAAGAGGAGGAATTTCGAATCTTCAAAAGAAATGGCGGTTGATGGTCTATTCAATCCAACAACCAACTCGAAGGGTTGGGGCTCATCTGAATTTACTGCGATGCGACGCAGATTATCAATCAGAGCCTGGCGATGTTGTGGAGAGGATTGGATGAGGTCAAAAAGAGACATTTTGACCGGAGCCTGGGTGAGTTGTTTCATAACACTCTCCTCAACTGACACGGGAATTTGAGCCGAGGTGCAGCACGAATAGAGACCTTAGGTCATGGGGCTAATGAGGAAGGAGGAACTCCTTCAGGGGCTGCAGAAATGACAACGCGTGGTCGAGATGTTGTAGATGAAGATGGATTATCATAGTGTTGGGTTCTAGTGGCGATATGGATTGTGTCAATTTGAGAAGGTGGAAGATCAGTTGGAGTGGAATCACTAGAGGTCTGAGTGGATCGTTGGGGCTCAGATGGGGCTAAGATGACAGGAGATACTTGTTCCTCCTCCTCCAGCAAAAGATCACTTTCTTCCAAAAGGTTGTTGACAACAGCTTGAAGAGCTTTACATCCCTCAGTATCATGACCCGGGGTACGGTGGTAAGCACAAATTAGATCAGAGTTAAACCAGGTAGGTTTAACTCCTTTAGGGTTATAGGGTTTAATCGGAGGAAGGGATATGGATGAAGATTGGATAAGTTGGCGAAGGATTTCGGTGTAGAACCCGGTAGACGAAGATGAGGACGATAGAGGTGATGAAGGTGCCTCTTTTACTTTAACAGACTACCGAGGCAAAAGAACCTGCATGTCAGGTTTGACAGTCTTTTTAGGGATCATCTTATTTTTTTGGACACTTGGAGGAGTAGTCTTGGGCACTTGAGATGGAAGTAAGTGAGACATGATTGATTTTGGTGGAGGGGGAGCCCCTAAAATAGATTTTGAAGATGATGGAGATGTGACAAGTGTTGTGGTCTTCAAAGATAAAGGAGGTTGCTTGGTCGAATTTACTGATGATTTAGATAATGTCGATTTAGATGAGGAAGAAGCTCCCAAAGTAGGTGTAATCGGAGGGACATAGGGTGTCCTGGCTTTTGGTAATGAAGATGATGATCCTGATAGAAGAGGTGACGTCCTTTTAGTAGGTAAGTCGGCTTTTCGGGGTGTTGGTGAAGGATGTGTTGTAGAAGAAGATGATGGTTTTGATAAGTGTGTAGAAGAAGACGCCTTCTCAGCGGACAAATCCAATCTTTTATGGGGCGTAGAGAGAGATTTTTGTGGGAAAGCACCAAGGGTCTTGATGGTTCGAAATATGGGCTTTCCTTTTTCAGGGATGGTGACAACTTCAACGGCATAAGGTGATTGTAACCTTTTCGGGGGAAGTAAATGGGGAGGTACTGATGGCGCAACGTTAGATTTTGGTTGTCTCGGTTTAAGTTCAGGAACCGAGCGTATAGGTGTTGGTGCTACTTCTTTTGATTTTCCCTTAATAGGCGAAGTAGCATTAGTGGTGGAAGAAGTGAGTGATGAAGAAGCAGTTCCTTGCGAAGGGACGACTTCTGGTGCAGTAATTATGGGTGGAACTACTGTAGGAAAAGAGACGGGAAGAGTCAAAATCGAAGACGCTTCCGTCGGAGTCGGCACAATTATAGGTACGTTCACCAGGGGCATAGTTGCAGCGAGAATGGGAGCAACAGAAGTAGATGTATCTGCAGTGGAAACTCGAAGGGATGTAATTGCCTCGAGCATTGAAAGAATGTTTGACGATGAGACAGATGAGGATGACACTGTCTCGGGTATGGATGGAAGGTCGGACAAAGGAGCGGAGAGAGATGAACCCGTATCTAGCGATGTAGGAATATTCAAAGACGGGCTATCTGAAGATGGTGGAATTCCAGTGATTGACGAAGTGGAAGGAGGTTCTAATCCGGTTGATGTGTTCGCAGATGGCTTGGTTTCAGAAGAAGATTCTTTAGTAGAGATGAAGTTGATAGTATGAGTGTTTGGTTTTTGAGACTCTGAAGCATTATGGTTTGGGGAATGATTGGGAAAAGGTTGTTTAAAAACATCCAGTGCCTGATTTGGGGGAGCATTTGGGTTATCCAGAATGAGCTCGCCTTTATCAATGAATTTCTGGACAAGATTTTTAAAGGTCTGACATCGTTCGATGTCATGACCTTTGGTTCTATGATAATGACAGAAATCATTTTCCCTATACCAGAATGGACGTTCTTGGCTTTCATCA
The DNA here is from genome assembly GCA_018340775.1 of Taxus wallichiana var. yunnanensis. Taxonomy (NCBI): domain Eukaryota; kingdom Viridiplantae; phylum Streptophyta; class Pinopsida; order Cupressales; family Taxaceae; genus Taxus; species Taxus wallichiana. The sequence goes on along the minus strand of CM031236.1, from coordinate 609,692,174 downwards.
ATATTCCTAATGGGGGGAAGTTCGATCATGCGAACTTCCAACATTTTCTCTAAGATAGAGGCATATGATTCCCCCAATGGAGCGAAGGATCGAGATGATGAAGTCCCTTTTCGAGAAGATGAGGGTCTCTTCGTGGTGTTTGATTAGAAGTATTATCGGCTCGTGATGTTTTTAATACGATAGCGTTGGTGGATCCCTGATTCTTGTCTTTAGAAGGGGAAGAATTTGGTTTGGTAAACCGAGAAAAATCGGGTTTAGATTTAGAGCGAAGTTTTAGCTTCCCTTGTTCAATGGCGCGAGATTCAAGTTTGCGTGCCATCGTAAAGGCTTCTTCAAAGGTATGAAAAGTTTGGATCCTTAAAGTGGAAGAAATGTGATTAGCACAAGATCGAGTAAACAACTCGATTTGTTGGGATTGAGGAAGGGAGAAAGACAATTGGTTGATTATCCCTCTCCAACGAGCGACAAAGTCTGCAATAGACTCATCATCGAATTGACGAATGTTATAAAGATCTGTAATCGAGATCTTATGCGATATTTATTGAAAAGTTTTCAACAAACATCTGGGCCAATTGAGAGAAAGAAAATAAGGAATGTTGAGGAATGTTATTGTACCAGTCTAAAGCAGGACCTGCTAGAGACATAGGGAAAGTACGGAGCATAAGCTCCTGATCCTGGACTATGAGGTAGCAAGCATGTTTGAATGCTCGCAAATGTTGTTGAGGGTCCTCTCGACTATGAAATTTTGAAAATTTAGGAAGTTCCCATTGGGGAGGATAAGGCTTAAAAGCCACTGAGGGGTGAATGGGTTCATTACACACTTCTTCAAAGGAGTATGAAGGTCGAGCCCCTTTTGTGGAGGCTTCCAAGTCTGCGATTTTCTTGAAAAGAATTTGAACCACGTCAGATTGAGGAGGAGGCACACTGGCATGTCCTACATAAGAAGCAAATGGTGGATGTTGTTGAGGTGTCAACGGGGGATTCATCTGTTGATTGGTAGGATGATAAGAGGAGTAACCAGGGGTTCTGGGTGACACCTGGTGGGGTATTTGTTGTGAAGTAGCTTGTGTATAGGCGGGCTGTGAGATAATAAGTGGTTGAGAAAATGAAGGTTGGATGACGGGTGGAGCCTGTGATTGGTGGACTCCTATGCTTGTTGATTGAATCGGGACAGATTGAGGAACATGAGTGCCGACTTGATTGGACATATTGGGGAACAAAACCTGAAAGGGGCCTTCTACTGCCGGATTAGGCATTAAGGGTGCCGATGCTAGAGGATGGGCGAAGGTCACTTTTTCTGGAACATTGGAAGAAAGACCCACTGGAGGACGAGAAGCAGGAGCCAACTGACTATTCGGAGGGGGTTGGCTCATAAAGAGGTACTGACCTTGGGACACGATGGAGGGCATAGATGAATTAACAGCAATATGCGGGTGCGCAGACGCATTCATTATAGCCAGGGCAGAGGACCTCTCAGAAGTAGGTTGTGGAATATTCGAGGTAACTGCGGTGTTAGGAATAGGTAAGGCTATTTGAGAACTAGTCAATATGGTCGGTGGAAGAGAAAAGGGAGGCACAGGGGCCTCGCCCTTCTCCGTGACTCGAGGCAAGAGAGATGATGCAAACTGTTCTACCAAGGCCTGGGATGGTTCATGAGAATAATCGTACACTTGCTGGATTGGTGGTCCTTGATCAGATATCTGAATAGACTTGTGTACTAGGTAGTCCATGAGGGCTACCGGATTGCGATCGAGGAGCGCCTGAAATTCAGGATCCCCGCGAGGAACATACTCTGAGTCAGACGTAGATGATATTTCTGAAGGACTAGGGGAAGCTGGACGTGATGGGGTTACTTTGGCTTGATAGAAAGGATTATATGACCAGGATGGGGAACCAACTAACAGCGGTCCCGAGGAAGATTTGGGGGGTGCCGAAACATCCACGCTAGTGGTAATCTCGGAAGAGGAAGGGGCCAATTGAGCCATTCTTCTAGATTGTAACCGAGTGATGACCGTCATAAACACACAGCAAAGAAGATTGACCTAACTAATGCACAGACAATTCAAGCAGCGCAGGTGATTATCTCCTTTAAGTTTTGATGCTTTTAAGAAAGAAAATATTAGGGAAGGCTTTTTAGAACAGGAACTACTCAGATAGCCAAACTAAGGATGGTTTGGGGAATGTTTGGTGAGGAGTCGAAGGCACTTGATAAAAAGAGTGCAGTCGTGGCTTGATATAGGGGCCTACCCCGCACTTCACACACCATTGCGATAAGGGAGTCGGGTGCTTTGCCAATATATACCAGAACTTCCGTGAATTTATAGCGCGGCCTGAGTACCGCGTAGGCTCTTCCTCTTGGATGTCACTTCCAAGTAGGCGAGGCCAGGGAAGGAATTTTTGTTTAAATGCTTTATACCTAGTGATTTTGGCTTTGTGTGCAAGGGTGAAAAATAAAAATCAAATAGTGTCACTACCGATTTTGATCAATTTTCCAGCCTAATTAAAACTAGATGAAAAACATGTAGCAGCAATGACAAAGAAAAGGTTCTTTTTAAGCACTTAAAAACGAAGTGTTTGATTTCGATGAAGACAAGTCAAACAGATTCTTTCCCAAATGCGATTAAATTCTTTTTAAGCACCAAAAATTGAAATGTTCGAATGTGATAGACAACAAACAAAAAGATTTTTTTTTTTTTTTTTTTGGTTCCTAAAAAGGAGAAAACACCGTAAAAGAGGAATACCTGTAGATTTAGCTCTCCAAGGTGTGTGGACTTCAAAAAGCGCGTTGTTGAGCTTTTCCCTCGAACAATCCCACGAACAAGCAAAGTGCTCCGCAAGAAGAGGTTAAGCAAACACCAAACAAAACCCAGAAAGATATATCCGGATAATGGTGAAACGGAAATTTCTATTTCAAGGAACTAGGAAAATTCCAAGGAAATAAAAATTTCACAAAAAGAGCAAGATTAAAACGATGAAAGGAAATGCTCAAGCAGAACTGATAGAAATCAGTGAAGAAAAAGAACAAAGCTCAAAACTAAAAAAGAAATGAACTTGCCAATAAGGGACTTTGGTTAGGTCCCACCGGGCGTGCCAGAATGTAGATCAAGGATTTCGCGCTTGTTACCTGTCCAAGTTAATGCACCAAACTAAACACAAAAACCCTGAAAAACTCCAATAAAATTGATACCTGATGGACAAGATCCGAAGATGTAGACGGATAAGGAGGTCGATGTAGATAAGACGGGCGCACACGAGTAATTCGCACAATAGATCCGAGTAACCTGCAAGACACCGATGCTTGACAGAAAAAGACCACGTTAAAAGGTATTTAGGTGGACTGCCCGAGAAGCGGGTCCGGGAAGCGATAAGCTTCCTCGGCGGATGTCAGTCCACGTTTTCAATTAAGTAAAGAAGCATACATGATAAAAGATGTACATATAAGACTAGATTTTCTGATTACAGTAATGAAACCGAATTTAAACAGCAGACAGAAAGCTACAGAAAACAGGAAACTATGAAATAAAGCTGGATTTGTGTTACCTGTGTCCTTTTACCTATCTGCAGGATGATCGGCGTCGATTATGTAGAATCGGCGTCGATTTATGTGATCGGCGTCGACTGATGTGATCGGCGTCGACTGAAACAGATCGGCGTCGACTGAAAGCAGATCGGTCAATCGGGGACAGTGCGAGAAGATTCGGAAATTGGAAAGTGAAGGACGGATCGGCGTCTCTTGGATGTGCGAAGTTGGTGAGATCTTTGGAGCGAGTCACGGAAGATCGATGGATACGTGCGATGTTGATGTGATAGGAGCAGAGTAACGGTGCTCCTCTCAGGGATTGATTCGGATAGGATCCTATCTCATTTGATACACTTGATGCTAAAAGATCTCTCTTTCTTACAACCTGTGTCTCTTTCGCGATCTGTCTCTTTCTCTCTCTCTGTTCGTGCGCGTGTTCTTCCTCCTTTTTTTTTTTTTTTTTTTCGTCCCTAGAACTGAGTTCTGGGTTTGTATTTATAATCGGCGCCGCTCCTAAAAAATCGGCGCCGACCGTATAGGTCGGCGCCGATCGCGGGACAGACTCCCGAGATGGCCAAAATGAACGATTTCTAGAAAGATAAGAGTTACCCCAAATACGGGAAATATCCCGCTTGGGGAAGAGGAAAAATAGGGGTGATACATAGATAGAATAAATTTGGGGTAGATAAGTGATTAGGATACATGGGAAGAGGTGTAATTAAATATTTAATATTTAATTACTCACGGGTAAGATACAATGGGGTGAATTAAACTTAGGATAGGTGTTTAAATCACAAATCGGATAATATCCCAAGGGGATAGTGGTAACCAATTTTAAGTGTAAATTCAAGGAGATAATTTGGAAGATTTACTTCATCATCCCTAAAGGTCATTACATTTCACTAATTCTTTGTGGTGGGAAGTCTCATCTCTGAAGGACTCAAACGATCAATACCCCATCAAAAAGAAATTATTGGTCCTATCAAGATAGAAATTTCATCCTTCTGTTTGAATGTTATGAAATAATTCCTATTCCCGATATCTTGGTATAATATGTTAGCTCCTAGATTTCTTGACTTTTGCACCGTATATCTCATCTTTTTTTCTAGAAGTAACTTTTCCATATATCCCTTAACAAAAATGGTCACAGAAGACCAATTCATCCGGATTTTACCTCCCAAGTCTCAAAGCAGGTTTCTACTCAACACCATTATAAATTATGTCGAATGTCTCGCACGAAGATAGTCAATAACACCTTCTTACTCAAAAATTCAGAGAGAGCCACCTATAAATCCTTGAAATTCCCCACAATTAGGACTTACTTTGACTCTATGGACTAACAAGAGTCACTATCCTGTGTCCAGGTAAGTCAAAGAGAATTGGAAAATTTTATGAGAATTAAATTTGTCAGAAGCACCTAAAATTATAATACAATTATTCAATAGGTAACTTCCCATGAGAAGGGAGAGATATAAAAGTTCAATATTATAGGTATTTGATGCACTCACAAAAAAATGGTTCTGCGATGGAGGAGTAGGTGGAATTGGTAGTATTCCTTTAGAGTTAGTAGTCATAGCATTGGGCTTTGAACCAATACCCTTGATATGACAGACAAGGTTGCCAAATTATTTTATGTGATTCTGCAAATAATGAGATTCATAAATCTGAACTTTGGACTTGTTCATATGTTCTATGATATCAAAAGGGGTGTATGAAGGTAAGGTAAAATGAGAAGATTATTGAGGAGAAAAGGTTGATTTTCAAGGCACACCAGAATATCTTAAAGGATATCTCTCATACAAACCGAATCGGGAATTGTAAGGAGCACTAAGAGACTTACATGGAATAACATGTGGCATATTACTTACCACGGGATCCGGTCTCTCCATTTCAGACTCCATGGAGGGTGGAAGTGGAAATCCTTGACCTGATTATTTTGTTTTGTAAAGTTGCCACATGAGGATATTATTTCTTCGTCATTTTAGGAGCAATAGAGGAGGAAGCTCCTTTTTGGGATTGAGAGTGGGTGAATACTGCACAAGAGAATCTAGGTGCATCATTTTCATCATCTTCTTCACATCCTAAATATTAAAAAAATATGATTTGTGCATCCTCTTCCACTTCTTCAATCTCTAGGACATTGTTTTCCTCACCTTCTTGTTCAAATCCTTATTCATCTTCTTGGGTTCAACAAATTGCATTTACTAGTGGAGCTTCCAAGGTAAGTATTCAAGGTGTTTCTGTCATTTTGTTCATTATCCGATTTTGATGGGATGTTCTTGGGAAGCCTCCTTATTTAATATTGTCAATTCATTCATCAATATTTGCAATAATGAATCAATTCTCTCATCTTTGGGGTTCTCAACCTTATTCCTTATTGAATGATTCTCGATCTTTCTTGACAAGATGAGGTCACCTTCCTCATCAATGGAAATTTATTAAGCATGGTCAAAATATATTGGTTGAACTCTCCGTAGAAATAAACTCACTTTAAGAATGGGCATTCACGAAAAACCTTTTAAAATTAACTACAATAGGAAAATAGATGGTAGGAATCTTGTTGATTAGCTTGTTGAACTCTTCCACAAAGTATTTCATGAATTCTTGAGGTTATTTATTCATTTGTGTCAATTGAGCATGGAGGGAATGAAAATATTCTACTGATTGAATCTAGATTTGTTTTTATTTTCATTTGAGCCCAACATGTAATGAATACTCTTGGAAAATGATAAAACTAATCAACAACACCATCTTTAAATGATTTAACGAACAAGATAACATAGACATATTAATGAGAAACTACCAACACACCACATGTAGTTATAAATGCAATGATATGTTCATCTAGATGTTATTTACCATCACCTCTAAATTTTAGGATATTTTTAATTAAACCTCCAAAGCAAGTTCCTGAATAGTTGAGCCAAATCCAATAGGCCGAGTGTTTTGTCCCCAAGGGAGAATTCGTTGTGCTGCCATGTCAAGTTCACCTTCTTCTTATTCTTCAACAATTTCTTCTCCAAATTCTTCCTCTTGCTTTTCTTGTTCTTCCTCACTTAGGAATTCAAAATTCAATGGTGGTTGAAATATGGGAGAATCAAGAGGGTTTGTAACATGAGTATCAATAGGATTTTGGATAGGATTTCGGGAGTACCACTTGACGAATGAAATGAGGATGGAGATTGAGCTCAAAGTAGTATGGATTATATCTAATTTTTTCTTAATGATTTTGTAATGTCTCAAAAGTAAGGTTAATAATTACTCTATATCCACTAACTCGATATATCTTCTTTCAACAAGTTTTGAAATCTTGAAACAAGAATATGAAAGGATGCTATGCAATACGAACTGTCACTTGTGAAAACAAACATTGGTTTTTTAGCAATGAATTTTAAGTTTTATTTTCTTATGGTTTTTTATTTTTCAAATATAAAATTTTATGGATTTTGTGGAATAGATATTGCATGCAGATGTACTTAAGTCCACACACACGGTGGGTACAAAAAAATATTGGCAAAATAATTTGCCACAAGGAAAAATTAGGATATTTAACCAACTCGTAGGACTAGGTCCTCTATTTGAATGGGGCAGTTCCATTTATTGAAAACAACAAAAATATGTACACTATTCTATAAAACGGGGTGGTATTTCAACTGGGTATCACACAGGGGTTCTTCGCTACACATTTGGTAAACTGATTGTATAAACTACAAGGAGGAAAATAACTTGAAAGATAAAAGTGAAGAGAATAACAAAGTGGGGGGTTTGCAAAATAAATAGTACATTAGAGTTTATTGTTTCAAAACCATAATATATCCATGAATTCAATGAGAAGACACCATGAGAATAAATAAGAAACAAAACACATAAAACATAATATCTCAATGCATAATATTCAACAAGTTCATGGTCATGGAGTGTAGTTAAGATGGATAAAAACATAGGAAAACGAGTTAGAGGAAATTTTATCACTTATTCCTAGAGAGAATATGGAAGCTTGTAAACAATAATAAACATCCTTTGAAATGAGGAGGCTCTACCAATTTATACATTTACAATGCAACTCTTGATATTATCCTATGAATTTTTGAATTAAAGTGCAATCATCAATTAAGAAATAGGACTTTAAATTACTTAAAGTCACTTTTTACAACTTTATTCTCAATGAAGAAATATAATCCTAGAGAGAGAAAGAGAAGAAAGAGATAGACTGAGAAGATCCAAGATTGAATGAAGAAGGATGAATAAGCTTTGATTGTGAATAAGATCCACTCGAGATGAACCAGTTAAATGATCTAATCAAATGATGAACTTTAGATCCTTGAACTATTCTACACCGCGAGAAGTCTCCTTTTGAATGGTCAACAATTACACCTTGTGTTTGGTACAATGAGAGAAGAAGTGAGAATAAATTGATGAGTGGACCATTGATACCAATGAAGAATTCCTTCCCCATTGAAAAAACCTTCCAATCTATAAAACACTACCATGCCGAGTCTTGATCAATCAATTATGTGAAATGAACTTGATGTACTTATGCACAATGCAACCATGATGATCCTTGATTATGTCACCTCGAGAAAATTGATGACCAATATGCACTTTGAGACCAAAAATAGGAACCGAGAGGCCTTCCCTCTCACCCGAGTCACAATTCAAATTCCACTCCTTTGTAAGCATGAATTTTTCCTCCTCGTTTCTATGAGGAAAGATCTTGAGACTTTGTCACAATATGACGCAAAGGTTAAAAATTATCACGTGTTTTGAAAAAGGTGACCATTTACTTTGAGATAATCCCAGACGAAGACAAAGAGAAAATTTCCATCATGTTTCTCATTATCAAATATTTCATACAATCCAATTTATTATTTTGTAATAAAAATTCCTCCCACACAAGCCGACAAGCCCACAAATGAGCTTTTTTACGGAACAATTTCCTTTGAATCATAGAAATTCATGTGCTCAATAAAACTAAAACCTGCCCGTATTTGGAGTAGTGAATCTTCATATTTAATTTTTATGATCTCATTAGCCTTAGGAAGTAATAAGAATTCTATTTTTCAAGCAAAAATGGATTCCATAATCGTTCGGGAACCCGTAAATTTGAGTGCAATTTGGTGCTCACTCGCCATTGATTTCGTAATTCGGGAAAAATTGAGCAAATAAAATAAAAATATAACACGACTTGATTCATTGGAAATATAATCCCAAGAAGAACAAGTTATCAAAATTTGGTTGGATTATTTTGTTAGAATCATCGGAAAATGGAAAACAAGTAATGGTTATGAGAAAGGCTTAGTAAATTGTGGAAGTGGGAAAATACACAAATATTCAAATGATAAATCCACGAGAAATATAATTTTTTTGATCTCATGTATGGATCATTTATAAGCTCTTTGGGATAGGAAAGGGTGCTCCAAATTTTAAGAGATTCTCTCGTTGGGTTTGAGAGAAATAACTAGATCAAATTTGCAAGAGTGTGGGGTTTTGAAGGGATTTTAGAGTTGTAGGATTTTTTTCATGTATCTTTGGATTTATTCAACTTGAGATAATGGGTGGAGGCTAAAAAAATTGGTAATATAAAATAACCTCCAAGTTTCAAATTGATCATTTGTGTGATTTGAGAGAACATTGTCTTGCAATTTTTGGTTTTTCAAGTGTTAAAGCCAAGTTTAACAAAAAAACAGTCACTAATATATTTTTCATGGGGTTTTCATAGGGTATGATTAATTTATATTCTTAAATTAATTCCCATTAGGAATATATGGTCCAAATTCACAGGAAATGAAGCAAATGGCTAGGATTTATGAGAAAAATATGATCTTGGAAACTAGGGCATCAAATGGATTTTTTTGGTTGTTTGGATGGTAACACCATCTTGGAAAATATATTTAATGGCTTATAATACACTTTTTAGTTTATGTTTTGAGTTTTGGTTTAATTGGAGAAAGGAGGGATGAGTTATAAGGTGGGAGATGGAAAGATGAAGCACATGGTGGAGTGTGGAGGAAAAATGAAAGTTGGGGATTTGAATGTCCCATACACCATAGGTGCACATTTTGGATGCACATGCAATCCAAAAATTCACCCAAGGTGCATGGTAGAGTTTTTTTACACCATGCACTTGGGGATGGGTGAAAATGGCACACACATGGACTTTTTCAAGCCATTTTTATGTTTTTGAGTTGAGGATAGTATGTATGCATACAAGTTATGGACCAATTAGAGCATGGTGGAGTTTTGGGTGTATCTGAACCTAAAAATAGTTCCTTAGGTGTATTAGGGGTGAAAAATTCTCTTGGAGGAAGAGAGGGGCCCCACCAATACATAAAACACATAGTTAAGCCATAAAGTGCACTTTTAAGAAAAATGTCTTTTGTTCCTTCATTCAGAAAGCAACCAATGAGAGTGAGGAAATGTTTTGGGTGAATATGCATCTAAAAAGTGTGCCAAGGGTGCATGGGGGTTAAAATGTGGGCCTAATCACTCAAATGTTGCATCCGAGCATGGTTTGGACTTGAAACTTGCCTCGCTAGAATGTTTCCTTTGCCCCAGAGTCAATACTTCATGAATTTATTCCAACCAATATATGAATATTCATGGAAACACACCAATGAATCCAATAATACCATTTGTAAGAATGAAAAATTATTTATTCAACTATTCTTACCCATACCGTAACCTTTTTCCTCAAGTTACGCACCGGTGAAAAAAACTACCACCAAAGTTTAGGAAGATCAAAATTATAAGCAACAAATTGTATGAAAAGAGGTACTCAAATATGTCACATTTTCCTTTAAATAATGTCTCAAATATTCTGATAACTCCCAAAATGTTTTGTTGAATCTCCACCAGGATCGAAAATCTTACTTGTACCAGGCCAATCTCCACAAATTCACTACATAAAATATCTTAGAACCTTTTGCATTGTAAAGTAGGTTTTCTTAGATTTCCAACAAGTATCTAATAACCTTATGAATTATCCCAAGGATCTTGAAAGTTTTGAAACCTAAAAGGTTTCTTTTTAAAATAATGCAATTCTTGTCTCTAACTAGAAATAACCCGGTTTTGAAGAAGATTTTCTCGAGGTTCCAAATATTTCCTAAATTTACCTCAATCAACATAGGGAATATTGTAGCTCCATTTCAAAAATCCTAGGAAGGTTTTTCCTTAACAATTAGCTTTCGAGGGGTGTTAAGTAGTGTGAAAAATCCTCGAAAATAGACCATTTTAAGCCTTTGGGAGAAATTCCTTCTAAATGTTTCTTAATGAATAAATGAATCACTTTTATACACATAAAACACACTTGATAATAAAATTAAAAAATTCCTCCTCACCATTATGAGGGTAACAAAGTAACCGAGTTTTCCGGAGGAAAAGTTTACACGATTGACTGGGAGAGGGATTTTCAAATGAGGTCTAAGTTGTCATGACAAAAATTTCAAAATTTTCATATGTAAGACATTTTGCATGATAACAAGAACAAAAATATCAAAGTGAACAAACTATAGTGGAAAATGAGCTCCCATACAGAGTTCCTTTGGGAAATATTTTTCTTCCATGTTTGTTTTTATATGAACCCTCAAAAATGTGTTTTTCTCTCGAACCTTTGGAAATCCATAGATTAATTCTTGTGATGTTAGTAACATTGAACTTTGATAGCTAAAATTTCCATATATGAGATGCCACAACCAACTCTTATATTTACATGGCATGTTGGTAAGGCTATTATTATATTCTTATAGATACAAAATCATGCACTTTGGGTAACTATATAGTCCCGATTACATACTACTACTCATATATGATTCATAAGTAAGAAAAGTACTAATTAAACCATGTATTTGGCCATATTTTATTTCCTTATATTTCCACTTTTGGTCTTGCACTTTTTCTAGCTCAGTCTATCTTTTAATACATCACCATTTCTCTCTCTGACACACACGCGCCACCAAGACACCAATTTCGAGTGCACCCCCTGTCGCCTCTAGGAACCTCTAACCTCTTTGTACTTTGTTTAAATCTTTGGGTCCTTTCTAGCCATTTGATCATCTTATCATTTTATTAGTTGGATTTTTTAGGGTTAATTATGAAATTTGAGTAAGGAACTCATATAAAATATAAAGTTATGTGATCATAATAAGGGACCAAGCACTAAGCATTAGCTATAACCTCCTAAGGTTGCATCCAAAGATTATTCTAGAGAATTCAAGCATCCATCTAGCATCCACACAAGGGAAAAGGACTGATTCTTATGCATACACTTCATAGGAGGGGAATTCTATTCTATTCCATGCACACATCTACTTACATTGCTTACATCTAGCTAATTTTCTCACTATCAAGTGCGGAAAGCACAAGAGCCACCTATGTCACAATTCCTAACACACACACACCTAAAACTACATTGGGTCTGAAATTTAGTGTAGTGATATGTTGTAAGATCACTTGTTTGACAATTGAGGACAATCCAAACCCTCATTTGCATTCTTTTCTTTTTTGTATTTGATGTACTCTTGATGGTTTTGTAGGTCATTCTTTCACCCAATATTACCAACGACATTGGAAATCATTGTGCAACATACTAGAGAAAATAAGCGAAGGACAACGAACATCTCATGACCCTGCGAAGGAGGTTTTCTAAGGTTTTGAGTAGTCATGGGCACCCAAAGCAGGTCTGTGGCACTCGCAGGTGCCCTTGACCCATTCCAAGAGTCCCAATCAAGGTAGATCCTTTGGTTACACATTTTTCTAAGGAACTGTAAGACACTTCTTCTTTGTTGTTCATCAGGTCATTACTTCAAAGACATGATCCAAGATTAATTGCGAATAAACTAAGTATTCTTATCCCTTATTTCTAACTAGGTTTTTATAATTTTTAGCGTAATTTTCTTGGGTCTATTTTATACTTAATTTTTAATCCATTTTTTAATTAACGGTGAAAAAGGGTTAAAGGACCCTACCCCATACAATAATAGGAGAAAAATATATTACATTGAGGAGCAAGACAAACCAACCTCTACCAGCAAAGCACCAAAGATCAAAACAACAACAAAAACAAACAAACAACAATACAATAAAACCAACAACAATCTCAACAAAGCCCCTTCCCTTTGGATCTTAGCTACATTTTAAGGGGGGAGATTGTGCCTTTATTTTTCCGAGTGACAAATTTCCAACCCTCTTCCATATTAGGATTTACATTTTCAATATTATGGATTGGAATCAAAACTTCAATATTTTCCCCAAAGTCTTAGGAATCAGATGGATGAGCCTGAACATCCTTACACACATGTTGCACTTCCATCACTTTTGGATCAGCTGATTTCTCATAAATAGAATCAGAATCACTAACCAATGGATCATTCACAACTAGATGATTAGAATTAGATTTCTTCCACCAAGAGCTTCTACCTTTAGCATATTTATGAACCAAGTGACAATCGCTGCTAAATGGCCAAGAGAGAAGCATGTTCTACATCTAAAGGGAAACCCTTCGTAATCTAGGTTTTGAATCCAAGTTCTATCTTCAACTTTAAGTTCAATAGTAGTAGGGAAATCCACAGAAGTATCTATATCAACCAAGATTTGAGCATAAGTGGTGTGCTCAAAATATTCGGTTTTGGGTCAATAGCTAAACATTTCCCTAAAGTGTTACCAATGGCAGTTAAACAACTCTCTAACCAGAATTAGAGGGGAAAGTAGGGAAGACGTATCCACACTGGTTTAATAAGAAAGGTGTCAAAACCAGGTTAAATAGAGGAAACCAGGTTTCATCAATAGCATATGGGTGTCAAATTCCCAAACCTTCCCAAAGATTAAATCCCTATCAACAACACTAGAAAAAGCAACAATGAAAAAACCACATGCAGTAGGAAAGATATCCAACCTACCTTCCAAGCAAGGACCCCAATGACTCGAAATCTAGGCATGAAGCACACGAAACCCCAAAAGTTGTTGAAATGACATATCATACCATTCCTCTTGAATACCTCTTCATATTAAACCATCTCATCCCTAAAACTCATGGAGGGTATAGATTTAGCAGAAGTCATAGGCTTATAATGTTTGGAGTCCATTAAACCCCAACTCCTATTACCTCCCCCCTGAATTGCATCCTTGAAAGAAAAAAGAGAGGGGGATTTATCAATCAACATATTTGGTTGGGACTTAGACAACATAGGACCATCCCTAGGTAATGCCTCATACACCACCAAGCTTCCACGAACCGATGCGCGAGATACGTGAACAAGGGACTCGATGACTTTTATATGAGAGAAGGGTTTTCTTATCCCCCATTAGAGCACACTTATTAGCCAAGACTTTACCCAACACATACCGAACCTAGGTTAAAATTCCCATATCCTTAGGGTTATGGCATGCATCCTTTGCATCTCAAACAATATCCAAGGTAGAGGTAAGAATAATTTTCCCCATTTTCCCAAGATTCGAGATCTAGCCCCAAAGAGGCGCTAGAACCACCAAAATCTAGTTGTTTTGTATTAGAGCTCTCAAAAACTGCTCCGCCAAAGCAGAAATGATTCTCCCACAAGAAACATCATCCCTAGAAATAGTGCTTCCGCCATCCAGAACCACCATGCAAAGCGAGATAATTTTATAGGAAAAATACCCATCACCAAGTTCATAAAGGGAAGTGAACAATACAAGGGGTAGATCCCCACCATATTTGAAAAAGGCCAAGCCATTTTTGGTCCATTATGTAATGCCCATTCGGATCCATACAATGGTGTTGGTGCTCAAAATAGTCTCGCCCCATTTTTCCTTTTAAATATGTCCTTTTGTGGCCTCTGTCATATTTTATCCCCCTGTGTTGTGCCTGGGAAGTCTCTACTTTCCTTTGTTGCCATAATTAATCTTTCCTTGAGCTGATGATCACGTATGGGTCCATATTTGTCTCCTTGTTTCTCTAATCCTCTAAGGGGGTCTGTAATTTGGGTCTCCTGTTCTCTGTTCATTCAAAAAACTTAGGCTTTCCCATTCTTTCCATTTTCCCATAATTGGGATTTGTTGCCCTTGTCATTTTTGCCCCAAATACTTGATGAAAAATGAATGGATGTAGCTCAAGAGCGTATTTGAGCCTTGTAACATTTCTAAATCTTCTATCCTTGGAAAAAATTTCATCTCTAGGCTCAAATGGTCGTTTTTCTACATTTTATGGTTTGACGAGTGTTTCTCCTAGTCAAATTTGCATCCTTACATTTAGCGGTCACGTGGCTTCTTTTGGTTAGTCGAGGATGACAGCAAATGCTTTAACTTATTGCTTTTTAATTTTTGGCAAAAAGGAAAATTTGGTCCCGTGGCTCCGCTCAATTCTGATTGGTTCTTTTGGTGCTTACGTGGCTTCTTCTAATTGGATGGGGTGTGGCGGTTTTTTTGAACTTGTTCCTTTTGGCTACTTTGGAAAAAGTTTGAACTCACCCCGTGGCCTCGCTAGCTCTAATTAAAGAAAATTTAAGTGGTGGGGAAAATTTCTTGTTTTCACCCCGAGGGTGTCCACGTGTTCATTTTTGATTTGATGCGGCTTAGCGAGGCACTCCTAAAATTTATGGAAATTTTTAGCCCAAAATTGGTCCACTTGGAGGAACGATGCTCATTTAAAGATTTACTTTTGGTTTGGCCTTGGAGTAGCATCGGGAGGACACATGGAAGTTTCCATTGCTTTTCCCAGACTTAGAATTTTTTTATGCAGCTAATACAGTTTGGTGGGACAGGGACACGTGGCGAGCCCACACTATTTCAAGGTCTCAAACTTGGGCATCATTTTGAAATTGCACCAGGGAGACACGAGGAGGTTTCCGCGGGTCTTGCCATACTTAGTCCTTTTTCAAAAAAGTTTTGGGAGATCTGGGACACGTGGAAGAACCGCACATGTTTGGGGACTCGGCCCTTAAGTTTCATTTTAAAGAAGCACGAGGAAGAAGCTTGGAGGCCTCCACTCACTTTGCATTTTTCTTAGACTTTTTAATGGCTAAAGGAGACTACCTCGGAGCATGACACATGGCACCCTCCACTGCGCTTTAAGCCTTTAGACAATTTTTTTCGGGCCAGGACATGTGGCAAGCCCACGCTCATCCAAGGTCTCAACTTTTGGGGAACATCTCAAGATGTGCCATTATGACACGTAGCAGTTTGAAAAGTCAAAGGGGTGTGGAAGCGGACCATCAGAGGCAACTTGGAATTTTTTCCTCTTATTCTCAAAAGGATTAAAATCTCAAAAAGGCCTGCGAACCTGACAAGAAGAAGATTAAAGTTGGCATTGAAAATGTCAAAAGGTGGAGAGGCGGGCCATTGAGGGCAATTTGGATTTTTGCCCCTTAATATTCAAATGACTAAAATCATCAAAATGACCCGCAGGCCTGATAGGGAAAAGTCAAAGCTTTCTCCAGTCAATGGCAGAGGTGCAAAATCTCAAGGGAAATTTGGAAAAATTTCCTTTGGAAGAAAAGAGTTAAAAGTGAAAAAGGAAGCATGGTTCTGCTGGGACCCACATTGGGACACGTGTCAGGCTCATTTCTCAAGGGCGGAGGTGTGGAGCAAAATGGAATTTTTTTCCATTTTTTCAAAAGGTTGTAAAAATTCAAAGGAAACCCCGAGCCTATTTTTAAAATTGAATCTTCCACGTGGATGGCCCAAATTCAAAGTGAAGATCAATGATAGCTATGTGTCTGAATCTGATTTTCCCCCATTTTATTGAAACACTCTTAGAAGTGTGAGTCTTCATGATTTCTTGGTGTTTCCTACACGCCAAATAGAGAGGAGAGTTAATTTTGATATCTAAGTTTGGTGGAGGAGATTTGGAGACATATTTCACCATTAAAATGGTTTGACTATTAGGCTCGATATGATTTTCCATTTTTCTTGTCTTGAGCACCCAAGGAACTAGATTTGATAGATTAGGGGTGGAATTGGTTAGTCAAGGAGGAGTGTTCTACTAGATGAAGGAGTTGAATGCTAATATTTTCGAAGAGATCTACCTCATGAGCACCTGAAAACATTTTACAGATCTGATTTTGGGAATCGTGATTGAGATCATGACGAGTATAAGTACATCAAATGTTGTTGCCGTTTGGGAAAAAATGGGCTCTGTTGTAAATGTTATAAATGGCACAAATTTTTCATGCAAATGGTTGGAGTATTAGAGGTCAAAGAAAATTCCCAAGAGGAAAATTTGACAAAGCCTATCTTTTGAGAAGCCATCTAAGAAGCCTATATATCTCTTTTGTATTAAGTTTGATCGTGTCAAGGTGGTTACAAGTGTACATCCATTAACAAAGCTCGAGATTGTTCTAGAAACTTTCCCTGCTGATAAATTTAATCAAACTCAAGTTATTCTGGGTTGATCTTGAGAAAAATGTGTTTATTTCATTTTTGAATGTCTGCAAATAGTTTTTCTTGTTCTATTGCAATCTTGTATCAAAATCTGTCTTAATCACATAGGTCTCAATCCTTGTGACAATTTAGTGGCATCTGCAATCTCATTTCTCAGAAGAGCTTTCATCTGGGAGTGAAATAAACGATTTAAAATCACTTTTCTTTCATTTGTTGACAGAGATTATTTGTAAGCCTCTAGGTGTACCTTAGGCATGATTGATATTAGATTTTGATGTTTTATTGGGTCTTCTAACTCGAGCCTTCATGTTAAAATCTCATAGATTGTGTGAAAAAGTGCTAATTTGGGCCTCCATTGAAGTACATATTCTAGTTAAAGGAACATTTTAGCTATTCTGAAGTATTATGTTGTTTAGACTTTCCATTTTGTAAGAGTTCTCAGAGATTTGGAAAATCAAGTTCATTCTACCTCATCTCCCATCAAATTTTATTTTAAAATGATCAATCCTACCCATACTACCCCTATTTGTCATGTGTGTATACAAATGCATAAATTTTACTATCAAAACATGTAGAAACAATCAGGATTCCAAATGTCTTTAGTGGCTTGAACCTTTCTTAGAGAATATCTCCACTATCTAGAGTGACAACTCGTGAGAGTTAGATTTTGTTGCATTGATCATATTTTCTTCAAGGTCTCCTTAAAACTTCATTAGGAAGGACATCTCCATCTCCTCCATAAACAACAAGGCTATAAAAGGGTTCTCTTACCTTGGTTGAAAGGCACAACCTAAAATAGTGAGGATAGATCAAATCCTCTTAAGGTGCTACCCACTCATGTTCAAATCTTGAGTGCTAAAAAGTCAGATAGATTGCTTCCTTGGCTACAAAATGATATACATGATCATCTATTTACCTCTGAGCATCCTATCAAATCCATGATGTTGCTTGGCCTTTGAAGGAGATTAAATTTGGGTACCAACACCTAAATGGCACCATTTCTGGGGACATAGTGGTTATAATTCATGTTCAGACCTTGTTGTAAAACACTTCTTATATCCTCCAAGTGTTGTGTGTAATTTTTTCAGTTTCTACACCTAGTGCACTAGATTTCATTAATAAATATGGGTGAAGAAAAGTCAGTTCTTTCCATTTCTAGTTTCTAGTATTGACATATCATATTTTAGTGAATTTTCACAACTAAGGTGGAAATCCTTAGTGCCGACTCCCGTTGATCTAATTCTTAATGAATAATGATGTCTTAACTCTCATCAAGTGAGATTTGTTACTAACCTTTGCAAAGCTGGAAGGAAGAATATCTTTCTTTGCTAGGGATCCTACTAGGACATTATTTCCAAAGCTAGGAAAAGCAAAATTAGAAGGAATAAAATCCTGGAGAGTTGTGGGAAATCAGTAGACAAGAAAGGGAATCTCCATTGATGAAAGTGACTCGGCCTTTTATTGAAGACTGCAATTCAAGTGCTTCGAATCGGGTAGCCTCTTTATGGAATTGAATTCTCCAACCTGGAGAGGGCCTTCATTTGATTTTGAAAATTTTTCTTCTCATTCTGCCCCTGTATTTTCAGAAGTTGATAGGGATTTCCTGAGTAAGTGCACCAAGTTGGGGGACAATTAAGTGGACATCAAATCCTCGAATTTTACATTAAAAAGACCTTCTAACAAAACATCAAATTTAGTCTTCCGCGGACTTGAACCATGCCGAAAAGTAAAAATATGTCATAAAAATGGTAGTGGATTGCATAGGGAGACTATTAGCTTTGTATAAATACTGATTTTAAAGTGAATAGAAGAGGATAAATATCATTTTATAATTTTTACTAATAGTAGGTCTTTAAGACACTTTTTAGTGCATGTTTATGTCTTTTAAGAATGGCAAAATTTGTTTCACTTATCGAATGTGATAAAACTTATACCATCCCAACCATGGTGAAATTATATACATGTTCAAATATTTTTTTTATTTTATTTCAATATTTTTGATGAAGTTATGGCGGGCAAACGGAAAGTTTATATTTTTTTTTATGTTTTCATACCACTTTATGAAAAAGTCATAAAAATAAAATATTACTCAAAAAATACAAAATAAAATCCATCCCAAGATAGATAGTGGCATATAACTTCTAACCAAAAAAAATATATATAACAATTTTTTTTTGGTCATCCAAATTGTGGGCAAACGGACTATAATCTTATCGGCATTTTAAAAAAAAAAAAACCAAGTCATTGAATTTTGAGTGTTTAATATAGCTAATCTTGTCCATTTTTACAAAAATTAGTATTTTAGAAACTAGATTCTGGATGCTATGATTCATATTAATATAATTTTGTCTAATTTTGAGTGTATGTATTGCTAATAATCCTACTACAAGTTGATATTATGTTGTTATTTGCAATATGATGTCCACGGATGACCCTATATTTGTCCATCAACTTCCCGCACTTACCCTTCCAAGAAACAAGGCCTTTGGGATATTGTTGTTTTGAAAGTTATACCCCGTGTTTCCAAGACCCTCTGCCTCTTATCAATTTCCCCCCTCTAAGGTCACCTCCTCAAAACAACATGGCCTTGCCCCACCCAAACTCCATTTTTTAAATACCTTTGGACCTATAAATTTTGTAGGGATGGCTGGTTATCCAAATGCAGTTCCTCAAGAAGTAAGGAACAAAATGCCAAAGTTCCAAGGAAACAATGTTATAACTGGTGATCAACATTTAAATCTTTTTATCAATATGATGGAAGAATTTGAGATTGAACATGAAGATATGTATATCAAGTTGTTTATCCATACTCTAGAAGAGGATGCAAGGGATCGGTATAAAGCTTTTCCAGATAATTCAATTGATTCTTGGATAGAGATGAGCAATGCATTAGATTGAAGATGGTATGGTAATATAACTAACCCTAGGTTTTTTTGACAGAATTTGAAAACATCAAAATGAATCCTAATGATTCTATACATGATTTCAACACAAGGTTTAATAAGACCTTGAGGAAATTTCCTGTTAGGATAAGGCCATGTGATGAATCATGTTTTATCAAATATTCAGATGCATTTGATAAAAAAATGTTGCTTACTACTTGAGGGAAAAACACCTCGTTAATTTGAGAAAATCCTTCAACATGGCTTTGTAAATTGAAAAAAATATCAAGGCGATTGGAAAGCCTCCTAAGAGGGATGGTGTGAAGTTGGTTAACCCGGAAAAACCCCAAACAAGCAAGGTTACTGATTTGGAAGAAGTTGTGAAGAATTTGGCAGGGGCTGTCAAAGAAATATCATACAAACTAGCCTAGGTAGAAAAGGGGATTGGGAAGAGCTCACAAGGTCAACACAAGCAAAAAGGCCAAGAAAGTTTCAAAAATCACCAAAGATCTGATGATAGAGGCAAAGGACCTATTGGATTTGGAAATAAGCAGCCCCAAGGCAGGGAAAATAGAATGGTGCCTGATCCTTTGGTTGCCATAGTTGTTGTTATGGAGGAGACAAATGTAATTGATTGGTGTGATAAATGTTTCATGCCCCATGCTCCTTGTGAAGAAGATAAGCAAGAAGAAGAAGAAGTGATGATGACAATGATGATGATGTATGCATGATGGGTTGTTCCATGAGGTCACAACAAGGGGAAACTTCAACTAAGGTGATAAGTTCCGGACTTCTGCCACTTTTTGGGATACTACATTCATAGGGTACCTATTCTTCTTCTCTCTCATACTTTAGAAGTAGATACTATACAAGCATTTTGAATTTCCCAATAATGACTTTAAATATTTAAGGCTTTATGATAAAGAAGTATGATGGAGGAATCCCATCTGAGGAAGATAGATAGTTATTGATGAATGTTGTTGTTGCTCAAGAGAAGGAATATAACACAAGAAGTAAGGTTGTCAAAGGGACAGGGCCTCAAGCCAAGCCAAAATATCCCTTACTTTCAAACATTCCTAAAGAGGCTCCTAAAAAAGATGCACTTGCCAAAAGCCCTACAGTTCCAAACAAAATCATACCCTCCTCATGCCCAAGTTGTCAAAAATCTTGTACCACCTAGTGAGTGTGTTAGCTTTCCTTCCAATATTGCCTTGCCAAAGAGTGTCCCATATGAAATTTCCCAAGTTTTAAGTCAAATCAAAGTCTTTGTTCCAATTTTGAGTTGCTTAGGATTCTTGAGCACAAAAAGAGAGCATTTGAATACTTGGGATTGAAAGAAGAGAAGACTACCCTAGGCAGAAATGTAAACATTATGGAGACTCCACCAATCATTGAAGAGTTAGAAACACCACCAACATTGGAAGAATTAGGTGAACCACCTGAGGTCTATTTGGGGACATCCTTGGTGGACTCTCAGCTAAATGTGGATCCATTCTTCACTACCCTGATCATTAAGGATAGACTATTACACAACTGCATGTTTGACTCAGGGGCATCATGCAATGTCATGCCTTTGGAAGTCATGAATGAGTTGGATATTAAGGTTACAACAACATATGGGAAGTGTATTGCTATGGATTCTCAAGAGAGGTGCCAGTGGTAGGGTGTGTGAAGGGTTTGGTGGTGCAACTTGCAACTTACCCAGGTAAAAATTTAAAACTTGATGTTGTCATTGTTGACTACCCAGCCAAGTGGGGCATGCTATTGTCTAGAAAATGGGCTGCAAGTGTTGGTGGGAGTGTCCAAATGGACATGTCCTATGCTACCATCCCAATTGAGGGCAGCCTTGTCAAGTTGTATGGGAAAAGAAGATGTTGCACCTTATTGAAGATCCCAACAATGCATCCTATGAAGTATTGTACACAAGTGTTGATGCTGATAACTTTGTAGGATTTGTTGATGGAAAAGAGCACAAGATTGAAGAATTCAAATTCCTTGAACAAACAGGATCTCCTTGGAATCTATTGTTTGATGGAGCTTGCTCCAAGTTTGGGAATGGTGATGGTGTTGTTTTCTTTCTCCAGGTCAGGAAAAATTTGTTTTTTCTTCAAACTCAATTTTGAAGTGCACTAACAACATTGTTGAGTATGAGGCACTATTGTTGGGTTTAAGAATTGCTTGGAAATATGGTGTCAAGGACATCATTGTCAAAAGAGACTCATAATTAATTAGTAAACAAATTAGAAAACTAGTATGCCACAAAGAATCAACGAATGAAACAATACAAGCATGTAGTTTGGGATTTCATTGAGATGTTTGATTCATTCAACATTATGCATCATGATAGGAAGTTCAATGACTTGGCGGAAAAAAACTTACAGTGTTGGGGTCTCGTTTTGACAATTGTGTAGTGTCCCCATATTGTGAATATGATGTGGAAGTATTGACAAGACCCTCTGTCCCTGACAACATTAAACACTGGTAGGTATTTGATGATGATGCTTAGATCAGAAGATTTCTGCATAACAAGGGAGAATTTGTTGATCAATGTATTGATTTGGAGCCAATGGTATGTGCCATGAGAGAGGGAAGGAAACCTTTTTGGCAAGGGCATCATCAGCTAAAGACTAATACCATTCCTAGAGGGTTGGTTGCTCTTGAATCAAATTTTGATAATGCTGATTGCATTATTAATAGACATATGGTAAAGCCTCGAGGGATGTTGAGGAGCATGATCTTGGTACAAAGGAGAAGCCAAGGAAAATTTGGTTAGGCAGAAATCTCAACAAGGAGGAGAAGCATTCATACATCCAATTGTTGAAAAGTATTAGGATTGCATGGCTTGGACATATTATGAACTAAAAGCATACAGAGAGGACCTGTTTCAACATGAGATTCCCTTGGAGTCTAATGAAAATCCATTTAGGTAGAAAAACAGAGGCCCATCAATCCACTCTTATCCCTCAAAATGCAAAAGGAATGAAGAAGCTAAGAGATGGAGGGATCATCCAACCCACAAGATATTCTTCTTGGGTTGCAAACCTAGTACCAGTTAGAAAGAAGAATGGTGACATCAGGTTGTGTGTGGATTTCAGAAACTTGAACAGAGCATCAATGAAGGATAATTATCCTTTACCAAACATGGAAAACATGCTGCAGCTAGTGATTGGTTCTAAGTTACTTTCTACCCTGGATGGTTTCTCTAGTTATAACCAAGTTGTGGTGAAGGAATCAGAAAGAATCAAAACAACCTTTACCACTCCTTAGGGGACTTATGTATATGTTAGGATGCCCTTTGGTTTAATGAATGTTGGAGCACCTTTCAAAGAGAAATGGACGTTTCTTTTACTAGTTACATCAATGATTTTATTGTTTTCTACCAAGATGATGTAACTGTATTTTCCAGGAAGAGAAGTGATCACTTGCACTTGGAGAAGATGTTGATAAGATGTAGAGAATATGGCATTTCACTCAATCTAAAGAAGTGCCATTTTGGAGTGTAGAAGGAAAAATTGCTTGGTCACATTATGTCACAAGAAGGGGTGATGATTGATCCAGAAAGGGTAGAGGCCATCAGCAAGGTCCCAATTCCAAGGACCAAGAAAGGGATTCAATCTTTCTTTGGGAAGATAAACTTCATTAGGAGATTCATATCAAACTTTGCTGAGTTGACCATTCCAATCACTTCCATGCTAAAAAGGACCAAGCCATCAAATGGGAGGAGGCTATCATCCAAGATTTCAATGGGATTAAAGAGGCACTAAATCATGCACATGTTCTAGCAGCTCTAGATTATAAGAAGCCCTTTCAACTATTCTCTTTTGCTTTAGAGAACACTATTGCTTTTATGTCCTGTTGCAGAAGGATGATGAAGGGGTTGAGAGGCCAAATGACTTTTTCAATAAGGCATTGTAGGGTGTTGAGTTGAGATACACTATTATGGAGAAACAAGCATTTTCCTTGGTAAAAGCAACAAAGGTTTTCAAGCCTTACATTTTGAGTTCTAAGATTGTTTCTTATGTTCCCCACACCATGGTGAAAGACATCTTATCAGAGATGGAAGTCTCAAGCAAAATATGTAGATGGGTGAAAAAGTTGCAAGAATATGACATGGATATCCAAACCATGAAGCTGGTGAGAGGTTTGGGCTGGTTGCTTATGGATGAGATAAAATTGCAAACTATTAAGGTAAATGAGGTAGAAGAAGGTAGGGTAGATGTTTTTGAAAAATTGGTGAGTTTTGAGTGGTACAAAGATATAATTTTTTATCTCAAACATCTGAAATTCCCTGAGTATTTAAGTAAGAACCAGAAAAGAGCCCTTAAGTTGGATTCCCAGAAATATGTAATTACTGATTATGGGTTAGCTTGGAAGAACCTAGAGGGAGTCCTCTTAAGGTGCATTACTGAAGAAGAAGCCCCAAGATAATCAATGATCTCCATGGAGGAGTTTGTGGGGGCATTTTGCTGTAAGAGTCACAACACACAAGATCCTGAGGGCTGGTTATTGGTGGCCAAATCTCTTCAAGGATACAACTCTCTTGGTTAGAAGATGTGAGAGTTGTCAGCATTTCTCTAGAAGACTGAAAGCTTCAAGCTCCCTTCCTTTGTAGCTTGTATCAATTGAAGCCCCATTCAAGCAATGGGGATGGATTTCATTAGTGAGATTTTAGACCCTTCAAGTGTTAGCCATAAGTGGATTCTTGTAGCCACTGATTACTTTACTAAATGGGTGGAGGCAATCCCCACCAAGAAGGCAACACACCAAGTTGTCATGGAATTTATGCTAAACACATCATCTATATGTTTGGGGTGCCAGTCAAGATTATAGTTGATAATGCCATGAGCTTTAAAGCTAAACCTTTGGTGGCAATGTGTAAAGAATATGGGATCAACTTGACATATGCATCTAATTACAATCCCCAAGGAAATGGACAAGTTGAGTCTAGTAATAAAAACTGCTGTGAAGATTATCAAAAGAACCTTGGAGCTGAACAAGAGAAAATGGGGTGAACAGTTGAAGTTTGTTGTTTGGGCTGATAGAATCACTGTTAAAAGAGCCACTGGAAAGATTCCATTTGAGTTGGTGTATGGAACTCAGGCCCTGCTGCCCCTGCATATGCAATTATCCTCATATCAGTTCATTCAACAACTGGAGGATCAAGAAGTAAGTCCTTATGATGCTCGCATTAACCAGATTGTTGAACTTGATGAAGAAAGGAGGGCATCCCACCAGAGGCATGTAAAGTTCAGAGAAAATGAAGAAGTTATTTGACAAGAAGGTCACTCCTAGAGCTTTCAATATTGGAGATCTTGTGCTACTATGGGATAGTAGGCATGAAGATAAGGGAAAACATGACAAGTTTGACTCATTATGGATGGGCCCTTACTCCATTGATATTAGAATTGGTGAACATACCTTCTTCTTGAAGGATTTGGATGGTGAATTGCTTGAGCTTCCTATTAATGGAAGACATTTGAAGCATTTCTTGGATTGATTCCCCAGGATCAAGGTAAAAATATTTTGTACAATGTATAGTTTGTTTTTGTTTCCTATCTTTTGTGTTTTTGCTCGCTTTGGTCCTTGGTGACCTAGTTTTTGTTGGTTTCTCTATTTGTTTTTGGAAGATGGCTCTATTTCTCTACTCTGCAAGCTGACTCCTTTGCCAATGGATATTTTTAGCACTTGGTCTACTGTTTTTCTTGTGGAACTCACAGGGAGTGCCCATCCCTGAGTCGGAGCTGATGTTGGTGCTCAAAATAGTCTCGCCCATTTTGCCTTTGAAATTTATACTTCTACCTACTGTCATATTTTATCCCTTGGTGTTATGCCCGGAAAGTCTATACTTTCCTTTTTTGTTTCCATAATTAATCTTTCCTTGAGCCGATGATCACGTATGGGTCCATATTTGTCTCCTTGTTTCTCTGATCCTCTGAGGGGGTTTGTAATTTGGGTCTCCCGTTCTTTGTTCATTCAAAAACTCAGCTTTCCCATTCTTCCCATTTTCAATCACAATGGTTTTTATATTTTTACCTCAAATACTTGATGAAAAATGAATGGACGTAGCTCGAAGAGCGTATTGAGCCTTGTAACATTTCTAAAATTTTCTCTGGAAAAATTTTCATCTCTAGGATCGAATGGTCATTTTTCTCGCATTTTACGGTTTGATAGGTGTTTCTCCCGGTTAAATTTGCATCCTTACATTCAGCGGTCACGTGGCTTCTTTTGGTTGGTCAGGGGACGATGGGAAAATGCTTTAACTTATCACTTTTTGCTTTTTTGGCAAAAAGGAAAATTTGGTCCCGTGGCTCCACTCAATTCTGATTGGTTCTTTTGGTGCTTACGTGGCTTCTTCTCATTGGATGGGGTGCGACAAGTTTTTTTTTGAACTTGTTCCTTTTGGATACTTTGGAAAAAAGTTTGAACTCACCCCGTGGCCTTACTGCTCTGATTAAAGCAAATTTAAGTGGCGGGGAAAATTTCTTATTTTCACCTCGAGGGTGTCCACGTGTTCATTTTTTATTTGATGCGGCTCGGTGGGGCACTCCTAAACTTTGTGGAAAGTTTTAACCCAAAACTAGTCCATATGGAAAGTTTTATTTTAAAGAAGCGCCATGAGGACACTTGGAGGCCTCCGCTCACTTTGCATTTTGCTTGGAATTTTCAATGGCCAAAGGAGACTACCTCATAGCATGACACATTGCGCCTTAGGTTTTGAGGTCACTAATCTTCAAGCCTTCAGATAAATTTTTCTTGGCCTGGACACGTGGCAAGCCCACACTCATCCAAGGTCTCAACTTTTGGGAACATCTCAAGATGCGCCATTATGACATGTAGCAGTTTGAAAAGTCAAAGGGTGGGGAAGCGGACCATCAGAGGTAACTTGGAATTTTTGCCTCTTATTCTCAAAAGGATTAAAATCTCAAAATGGCCCGCGAACCCGACAAGAAGAAGGTCAAAGTTGGCATTGAAAATGTCAAAAGGCGGGGAGGTGGGCCATCGGGGGCAATTTGGATTTTTTGCCCCTTGATATTCAAATGACTAAAATCATCAAAATGACCCGTAGGTCCGATAGTAAAAATTCAAAGCTTTCTCCAGTCAACGGCGGAGGTGTGGACTCTTAGGGGAAATTTAGAAAAATTCCTTTTGGGAGAAAAGAGTTAAAATTGAAAAAAAAAGCATGGTTTTGCTAGGACCCACATTGGGACATGTGCCCGGCTCATTTCTCAAGGGCGGAGGTGCGGAGTAAAATGGAAATTTTTTCCATTTTTTCAAAAGGTTGTAAAAATTCAAAGGAAACCCCGAGCCTATTTTTAAAATTGAATCTTCCATGTGGACGACCCAAATTCAAAGCGAAGATCAATGGAAGCTATGTGTCTGAATATGATTTTCCCCCCATTTTACTAAAACGCTCATGGAAGTGAGAGTATTCATGATTTCTTGGTGTTTCCTACATGCCAAACATAGAGGAGAGTTAATTTTGATATCTAAGTTTGG
This sequence comes from Taxus wallichiana var. yunnanensis, assembly GCA_018340775.1. Lineage (NCBI taxonomy): Eukaryota > Viridiplantae > Streptophyta > Pinopsida > Cupressales > Taxaceae > Taxus > Taxus wallichiana. Next base: position 609,664,925 of record CM031236.1, on the reverse strand, counting down.
TGGAGGAGATCTTGGAGACGTCTTTCGCCATTAAAATGGTCTGACTCTTGGGCTCGATATGATTTTTCATTTTTCTTCTCCCGAGCACGCAAGGAACCAGATTTGATAGATTAGGGGCAAAAGTGCTTGGGGAGTTGAAGGAGGAGTGTTCTACTAGATGAAGGAGTTAAATACTGATATTTTTGAAGAGATCTCGCCTCATGAGCACCTGAAATTTTTTTACGAGATATGATTCTCGGGAATCATGATCGAGATCATAGCGAGCACCGGTATATTAAATGTTTTTATATTTTGGGGAAAAAGGGGATCTGTTGTAAATGTTATAAATGGTACAATTTTTTTGTGTAAATGGTTGGAGTGTTAGAGGTCGAAGAAAATTCCCAAGAGGAAAATTTGACAAATCCTGTCTTTTGAGAAGCCGTCTGAGAAGCATGTATATCTCTTTTGTATTAAGTTTGATTGTGTCAAGGTGGTTGCAAGTGTACAACCATTAACAAGCTTTGATATTGTTCTAGAAACTTTCCCCTATTGATAAATTTAATCAAACTCAAGTTATTCTATGTTGATCTTGAGAAAAATGTGTTTTTTTCATTTCTGAATGTATGCAAATAGTTATTCTTGTTCTGTTGCAATCTTGTATCAAAATCTGTCTTAATCACACAGTCTCAATCCTTGTGACAGTTTAGTGGCATCTGTAATCTCATTTCTCAGAAGAGCTTTCATCTAGGAGTGAAATAAATTATTTAAAATCACTTTTCTTTCATTTGTTGACAAAGATTGTTTTTAAGCCTCTGGGTGTACCTCAAGCGTGATTGATCTTAGATTTTGATGTTTTATTGGGTCTTCTAACTCGAGCCTTTGTGTTAAAATCTCATAGATTGTGTGAAAAGTGCTAATATGGGCCTCCATTGAAGTACATATTCTGGTTAAAGGAACATTTTAGCTATTCTAAAGTATTCTATTGTCTAAACTTTCCATTTTGTAAGAGTTCTCAGAGATTTGGAAAATCAAGTTCATTCCCGCCTCGTCTCCCACCAAAATTTATTTAAAATGACAAATCCTACCCATACTACCCTTGTTTGTCATGTGTGTTTACATATGCATAAAATTTACTATCAAAACATGTAGAAACAATTGGGATTTCAAATGTCTTTAGTGGCCTGAACCTTGCCTAGAGAATATCTCCACTATCTAGAGTGACAACTCGTGAGAGTTAGATTTTTTAATATTGATCATCATATTTTCTTCAAGGCCTCCTTAACAACTTCATTAGGAAGGACATCTCCATCTCCTCAATAAATAATAGGCTACAAAAGGGTTATCTTACCTTTGTTGAAAGGCACAACCTAAAATAGTAAGGATAGATCAAATCCTCTTAATGTGCTACCCACACTGCTCAAAGCATGAGTGTCAAAAAGTCAAATAGATTGCTTCCCCGGATAAAAAATGACATACATGATCATCTATCTACCTCTGAGCATCCTGTCAAATCCATGATGTTGCTCGGCCTTTTAAGGAGATTAAATTTGGGTACTAACAGAGGTCCACGCCCACCATTCCTCGATTTTGTAGGAGAAATCTCATCCTTAGCCCCGATGTAGGGATTCCTTGAACGGTCATACAGAATGCCATTGGCAACCCCATAAAAATGGATCTCACACATTTCCAAATGCTCCACCGCCATCCCTAAAACTACTACCGCATCCTCGATTGAAACCAGGAGGTGAAACATTTAATTGTTTATCCATTTACTTGCTACACTACAATCAGATTTAGGCATCTATTTATTCAATATTTTCTTAATCGCTTGGTGAACCCCACTCATGATCGGTATTTTGGATCCCTCTTTGGAATATCATCTTTTCTATCATGGCTTCTAAATATCCTCAAATTTATTTGTATGATTTAATTCAAATGCATCCTATTTACCAAGTTGGTATGATAAAATCCCTAGACACCATGTATTTCCCTAGTGATACTCCACTGCATCAAGTGAGTTCTATTTTTGACCGTCTATTTGATGACCCTAGTCTTCATGATCCTCCATCTAATCAACCCCTGGTGGTGTCAATTCAATATTTTCATTATTTATTTCAAGATAAATTTTAGGTTATGGAATCCACGATCACATCTCTAAAATATGAAATCCAACATCTTAAGGAAGCTTCTCAGGATCATTCTAGCTCTTCTTCTCAACCTCATCCCATGTCTTCTACATGTGCTCATGTCAGTGAACCTCAAACATTTCCACTCTTCATGCCTCTCAAGTTTGATCTCAATTCTAATCAACAAGATATTCTTTTGCAGCTCATATCTCATCAATTAATCAACTTGCCATCTATTCATTTCTATCCTCCTTATTGGCTTGCAAAATATCAAGGTCTTTCATAATGCAATTATCATTGAATCAATGGACATAATGACAATAATTTATATGATTTACAATAAATAATCAAACATCTTGAGACTCAAGGATTTATCTCATTTAACTCACAACATTCTGTTGCATGCCCTTCTACAAATCCTACATCCAAACGAGCTCCTAAATCTGCTTCATCTATGTCCAATGAGCATCATGCTATTACTTCTAATGTTCCTCCTTCGGTCAATCAAGAGTATCCTATTCAACCGATTCCAACTAAGCAATCACCTCTCAATGTTCATCTTCCATCACCTCCTCCTACTAAGTCATCTACATTAAGACACACATCTCCCTCTAGCATTGACTCACATCTTATATCCTCGTCATTTTACATATAGTCTCACACAAACAACATACACATCTTGATACACACTTGTATCATCATTTCCCATGAAAAAATCTCATAATTGGGTTCACACTTGACTGATGAGGGCATAATATATACACGAACCTCACACACTACATACTACACACTTGAAACACTCATATTCATCACTATACCATCAATACATTTACGACACATTCTTTCTAACACACGTACAAACACAAAAACTACACACTCGCGATATCTACAACATAATACACACTCAATGCTTTTATGACATACCTCTTTTACATCACATGACACATATCTCTTATGTACAATCAACACAAGCATATTACAAATTCTACATAATCACAACACGCTATCTACTCGACTCTTTCACAACGTATCTTTCTCATATACTTGTGACACAACCTACTATAAATATGATGCTTTCACAACACATATCTTTCAACACATAGAATTATACACTCAACGTGTTCACCACACTCAAAATATTCACAACATATAACACAATAAACAAATACACAACATCTTACACAAGTGAATCATTCACTACCCCTTTTCTCTCCTATGCAAACAATACCAGACATTACACATATCTCTCACACAACCAACGCAACACACTACCCTATGACACACTCTAGTTCTATGGTCCATACTCGATTGTTGAGGGTATACATATCAAATGGACCTCACCACACTCACACGTTCAATCACTCACTCATTCACTCATGCTCTTACACTCTACACTTTGCGCTTTGACGATCACATTTTTAATACACATAATTCAAACCATTTCCCGATGACACACTCTTGTTCTGAGGTTCATTCTTGACTGCTAAGGGGGCATGTATAAATGAACCTCATCTCATGCATACACATACATATTCAATCGGGGGCATGCGGTCCCTATCAAACTCACTTTGGCTTCTATTTCATCCACACTCCACAACATACTGCATCTCTTGGTCACACTTGGTCTTGCTTACATTTACTTGTCACATGTACACTTTATTACACATGCTAGATAGATATATTTTATATCATTATATTTTCATACACACATGAGCATTCACTTTCTTTCTAGTTGAGATCACATATTCTAGAGATTGATACATATAACATGGATTCTTGGTGTAGTACCTATTACCGTTCCTACAATGCTCCTAGGGGCATCCACTTTCGTACACTATAGGTGTCATTGTTTTATTTTCATAGCACACTACTATATCCAATTATACACACTTTGACAAAAATTTTATCTTTCTAACATGCTAACAGTGCTTCACGTGCAAAATTTGTCTTACATGTCTATTTTCTTCCATGGTTGTTTGTTACATTTCTTGCTATTTTTCTATCATTATTTTCCATTGTTCATGAGATTTTTCCTTTGTCTTGTGTGAAAAATTCTATGCATTTTACCTAGTCAGCCTTGATTGTCTTGCGACATTATGAGTGATGTCTCATTTTTGAAACCCACTTTTTGTAGTCTGCATTGTCTTCTTGCATCTTATCTTACACATTATTTGATTATTTACTACCTTACATTCTAGATGCATGTTTTTCTTACTTGTACTAACACTTGTCTCATAGCCACTTTTTTGGCTTGTGCCTTGGTTTCTACTAAGCACACTCCATCCCCCGTAGGGAAAAGTTTCAACATAATGGTTGATCCAACTTTAGGGCTGCATACTCCTCAACAACTTCACATGCAGCCCGAATGAGAGGGGAATAATTTGGGTGAATTATTCACCCCATACACCATACTACGGTCATCACACAAAACCATTAAGTACCAAAGACAACAACAGAGTCATGTGCATCATACATGGCTCATAATCGCTTGGTTCCTTATTACAACATAGACACTAGCGCCTAGACCCAGACAGAGCGCCCGACACCCATGACCCTTCCTGGATGCCTATGAGCCTGGGGTAGTTACACATCATCTTTCAGTTTAGCACAATCTACAACACTTCATACAACAAATTTTATAGGGCATACAGTCCTTAACACTCAACATACATGCACCATACAACATTTTCTACTTTCACATTGGATTGGAATTGGTTGAACCAGATCAGATTTTTACACACCATATGTAGTGGTGTTTGATACTTTAGGAAGAATTTAAAGGTTGGAGGATAACCCCAAACTTTTCTCCCTACACTTCTTCCAGTTCTTGGGTGATATCTCCCAAAAAAATTATATACAACGCAATGGTGTGACATCATCCAAAAAATCATTCTTCTACAACATCTAAAAGATGCTTTCTAAACTATTTTTCCTCATCACATATCAGTGCACATGTTCCTTTATCACAATTTTGGCATTTTACACACTTTTTTGATAATTTTTACTCATATACATGCGTATTTTATTACTTGTTTGTTTTTCTATTTTACATGTCATTCCTTATGGGAAGTGGTAATTAACATCATCCTACATCACAACAACATCAAAAAAATCAATCACTCCAAAGATCGACATCAACAAGGGGTTCATTAACTAATTGATATCTTACCACGTCCGTTCATATTGAGGTATTAAAAATGGCAAAAAAATATGCCAATATACCGGTATGTGAATGGGGGTGGAAGGGTTTTTTTTTAGAAATTGGAATTAGGTATTGGGGGGTCGGGTAGAGAGGCGGGAGCTGGGAGGAGAGGTAGAGAACAGGCAGAGTCGTGGCAGAGGTTTTTAGCTGCGTTTCAAGCACGTTTTAGGCAGAGAATGACCATTGTTCTGATATCAATAATTTCTTTCAAATCTGAGCAATAGTATGGAGGAGAATTCATCTACGTTTTCTTTCACCTATGACCTATCTGCGCTATATCTCGAAATCTGAATATGGCTTGTTGTACAGTCTTTGACAGCAATTCAGTTTTTCATTGAATCTGGTTGCATTCTAGACACTCATTTCAGAGGGGCAGTGTTTTGATGTTGCATTTTAACTGCTGATCAGAGCTATTTCACACGATGCTATATAGAATGGAAAAATAAACAGGACGTTTCACGTTTTTTGTGAATAGGAAAAGGAGATTTACAGGAGAGAAGGTATTTCCCGTCCCTGCAAATGTGAATGCTTTTTTATCTGGGTTTTATCGGTTTTAATTTTAGATAGTTTGGGTGTTGCAGTCTTACCACTTTACAAAATGTATGAACATCATCTGGTGTGCAGATCTTGTGCTAGAGAGGGTTCGATCATATTTAGTAGTCCCATTTTCCTTTTTTGGTTATTTTTTGCAACCCACGAAGCTTCTTTGTGTAGGATTTCACTTGAGATGGAGTTTCCTTCATATTTTGGTTGTTATATAGATATTTATTTTTGAGGAGTTAGATTCAGCTTAAGGAAGCATAGGTGATGCCACTCTGGCCTAGGTATTCAAGTTGTTTTGGGGGGTAACTGTAGAACAAAGTTACTCTTCCATATGTACAGAAATTTTATGGACCTGACTTGTAGGCCATAGCAAAACAAACAACATATGTATCCAAATAATCATTCGATTAACAAAAGAATCGCATCTCCCTGTGGTTTAAAAACTGGTCGGGGTAAAGACTCTTCACACATATATATGTTAAAGACATTCTTTGTGTAGGGAAAAAATAGTATAGGCATAAATACTGGAGGTGGCAATAATCCTTAAGGGGCGGACACTTCTTTAAATTTACTCTGGACGTGGCAACAAGAAGTGAATTGCTGAATTCTGACAGAGGAGAGGAGGAGGCTCAACATCTGAAAGAGCAACATCTTGTACAGATTTTGATATATCGTCAACTGAAAAGGGAATGCTGCAACCAAAATGACAATTCTAGATAGTGTTATTGTCTTTTAATTTATGAAGCCCTATCATGTTCTAGATATAACTTGGAATTAAATATACCGACATTCTGATCACTATTCACTTAAAACTTGAAAATTTACCTAGAGTCATCATCTAACAAGAAAGAATTGCTCTGCATATTGCTGGAATCTTCTGTCATTACAATCCTCAAATTGGCAATAACCTGGGAAAATTTGGTTGCCTCTTATTAGCCTTGCAATAACAATTTGAAAACCAATATTCCTATGGCCAAAATATCTTACTTATATAATTAGAGATAAGCAGAAAAATCTAGACTTACATCTGGAGATACAATGTGTGTTCCATACTTATCATCCCAGAACATGGTACTGATACACGATAAATTTGTTGTATGCTCAGAACCTGAAAGCCACTCAAATAATTTACATTCAAAAAGATATTGAAATATAGTATGCAAGTAATTGAGACTTTGAGGTGGCAACTCATTCTCAACCCATAAAAATTCTCACCGGACAAAGATCATTGGTAATTTCTTCCAAGGACTTTTGAGACTTCTTCTGTATAACCTGCACACATCAATTGGAAGATTAAAGATAATATTTGGCATTACTTACATCTAAGAAACATAAGTTGGATAAACAGTTCAGTTTTAAGAGTTGAAAGAGACAGAAAACAATATTGCATTAATCAGAGTAGTATACTTACTAGAAATCCCACAGCTTGCCTGATATGCCTGAGTTCATCCCAAGCCGAGCCAGCATACTACAATTTTTTTTAGACCAAATTCAAAAAATTAAACAAATTTGCTACCAAAACTGCCAAAGGCCCACTATGTACGGAAAATTACATTAACAAAGATCCATAAGCCGGCCTCTTCTGTTGCTTCTCAACACCAACGTTCTAGTTCTGCCAGTCCGGCTTTGACATACTCCCCATTGCTGAAGGAGCAGCACTCACGGCGTAACAAAAGGCTGCCAACAAACAACTCATCATTTACTGCAGTTCATATTTGATAAATGTCAAAGAGGAAAATAACATTAGAATGAGCTCCCAAAGGCAATAAGACTTCTAAAATTCTTGATTTAAGTTGATTTTGTAAAGAAAATCCAATCCATGAGAGTTAGTTGACAACTGTGACCTTATAACAACTGAATGGACTGATCCAGAGTGTAACTAAATTAGCACTTCAGAACTTGCACCATAAACACTGCATCAAGATTCAAAGTAATCCACTCAAACAAATTCCAATCAGTGACATACCTGTTGAAAAGGTGCACATTAATGAATGAGTATATGTGTAAATATGCTACGGACAGAACTTGAGGTACCTGCAATAGAGAAAAGTTAACAGCCAGCCCAAATCATTCGTGCTTTCTTAAAGTCCCAAGGTGGGCTTCAATTCCCTATCTTGATTTTTTAGCTGAAAATAAAATTAAAATTGCACTCACATAATTGGACCGCAACGTTTGGAGGACACTGCTTAGGCTTTTGAAAATGCTTTGTCAGTGGCTGCTTAGTGCTTGTTTTACTGTTGTATTTGCTTGCAGAGATCGAGAAGACCCTCTAATCAAGCGAGCTCTTACTATTCTTGGCGCCTGATAAGTAAAATTTTGTTGTGATTATGGTAGGATAAAAATCACAGTTCATCTTGAAATGGTAAAATGAGAAACTAATGTGTCAAACAGTAAACCTGTATGCACAAGATTAGTAAAGGAGATATTTCCTTCTTCAGATTATCATGAATCATGCCATAATTTTTTTCTACATAAGCTGTAAGTTGTTGCTTGAAAAGAAATGTTGGGTACTTAGCTTCCACTTGACGTAAAACATCCAGCCTTCCAATTATCCCACCAGTTCCACTAGAAATACCCATGCTAGATTGGGATGATCGGAATCCCTGGATACAATTTATTAGATATTTAAAAGTCTAATGATTTAAATAACCATACCGGGTGCAAGAGATCTTCGGTAAGAATATCAGATAAAATACTATATTCAAATAATCGTATCTTACTTGAGCCATCCTCCCAAACAAAGAAACGGATGATAATCTGCCACGCTGAGAAGCTATGCCAGCTGCAACATTTTCTCTGAGTGTGCTTTGCAAGAGGAATATAGCAGTGTGGATGTATATGATAACCAATAAGCCAAAACATCATTAACCTCCTGCTTCTGCAATTAAAATATATGTATGAGAAGGGTACCGCCTTTTTCATCTTTCTAGTTAAAGCTTCAATAAAAAATTTGTCGTGGTAGCGAATGATACCGTATACAATTTAGTAGTAAGTAAACTCTACATTCTCAAGAGTTGAGCACATTGTCTCATTTGACAGAACCAAATGATTGAATCATAACATTATTTACATTTTAAAAATAAACTTTGTATCACCTCAATCGTGGAACCAATCATGTGAATAATACGATCAAACACACTGGTTTTGTCAACTTCAAATGACCTCCACTGAAGAAGAGATTTGTATATGATACATGCTGCAACAGGTCTGCCCCGGCTAAAGCCAACATCTTGGGAGACAGATTTTATAAGTGCATCATGATTTTCCTAAGTCGAAACAATACAAGTGGTTAAGTTGTTAAAACATGTAACTCCATTGAAGAAGAGATTCGTAGATAATACATGCTTCAACAGGTCTAACCTGGCTAAAGCAACATCATGGGAGGCAGATTTAATAAATGCATCATGATTTTCCTAAGTTGAAACAATAGAAATGCCCAAAGTGTTACAACATTAAAAAAATGCTCATAACATTATGTTTGATGGATATGCTTTTTAAAATGAATGCTTGTATGGGAGTCAAGTACCACATGGTTCCACTCTAGTACCTCCTGAACCAATTTCCCTTGACTTAAAGGGGGAGGATTCAACCTCAACCTCATGACAATAGCTTACAATAGATGCCTTCATCAATTGGATAAAAAAAGTGTTTGATAAGTCTTGGAGTACTTCTGGGATCAAATGGAGTAATCGTAAAGACTTGTGAATGGGCCGAACATGTGGAATCACTCAACAGTCCTTTTAAACATCCAGTCCCATCATTAATCTCAGCAATCATATCAAATTGAATTTCCCAGATAATCAGAATTGGGCAATCAGAATTTTCAGCTGGATCACAGCTGTTTACTGATGCTGCTCGTCCCTCCATGCTGCTATCTACTTGTGTCCGTCAATGAACTTTTTTTGATTTAAATAAGGCTGCTTATATGACCTTGATTACTGGTCAAGTCCTCCTCTGTTAAGTGCAGTATAAATGATCAGTGGTTTTTTATGTGTAGGTTGAATACCAAATACTGATGCAAAGGCATCGACACCCTCCTTGTTAATCCCCACTTCAAAGAGTGTGAGGATAATTCATTAGTCGGGCGAGTCAAAAAGCTAGTAGAATTGCTGAAACGTGAAAATTTGTTGCCCAGATTGTTTGAAATTTCAATTAACTATTTTTTTTAAGAATTTTGAATTTTTTAATAATAATAGAAATTAAATAAATTGCCAGCATCTACACTTCAATTTTTTGTTGCCAGATAGAGATTCTTGCATTGGCTTAAAAATGTCTGGACATATCACCACAGATGCTCTTGTTGATTTTGGATATTAAGTAAACTTTTGTCACTCGCTACTGGTATTAAAACGGGTTTGTTCTCTTTAATGGGCACTGGATATATCAAATTAGCATCTCAGTTACGTGTGTTGTCTTTTACAGTGATGAGATTTATCTATAAACTTTCTTATCACAATTTATAGTAACTTTGAAATAAGGGAATTGAAGGATACCAAAGATCCTTACGCAGCTCTACTAGGAGATGCAGAAGGAAGCTAATGTGTGGTAGTTTGAGCTTCTAAAGTAGTAGTCTGGAACTAAAACGATACAGGGAAGGAATTGCCAGTCCACTAAATGAAGATAATGTTATGATTTAGATAGATCAAAGCTCAAATAACCCTCAGCAATTATAGCGAATTGCAGGCATAGAGGTTCTCCTTCAAGTAGTGCTCCATGGAGTCTTGGAATGGAGGGATGGGTCTTGGAGATGGGGGACCAAGGACCTAGGTTTGGGGACGGCGGCGGGGCGGTGGCGCAAATATATATAGTACTTGAAAAATTAGTTCTAAAAAAATGTATAAGGAACAACAAACGGAACTTTGAAATACTAAACCTATTGCATTGAATAGTGAAAAGGTCAAATATCAATATATTAACATTTATATTCAAAATGATGATTACATTCAAAATTCAAATATAGTTGGCCAGTGGATCAATGCAATGAAGACTTGGCACTTGCTCTAACTCTTGTTGTTCCTTGTTACTAATGTTATCCCTCTTCCTTGCCAATGCTCTCACTCTTGCTTGCTAATGATCTCACCCTCTCACTCTTGCTTGCTAATGCTTTCGCTCTTGCTTTGAATTTTTGATGGTGATTTGGAGCAAGGGTGTAATTCTTATTTATAGTTTTTTTTGGAGTGCTTAGGGGATTTGTGGGGCTCATTGTGTATTAAGGTTAGGGTTGTGGACCAAAATTTTTAAAACAAAATGATTTAAAAAAAAAAAAAACTTTTTGACAGCCTTATGCCTCTGGGGACTGCTGGGAGTCTCTGGGACGGGTCGAGAGACTTTTGGAAGTCTGTGGGACATCCCCAAAATTTGAAGGAAACGTTTCAAGGACGTCCCTGTACAGCTGGTGGCAGTGGTGTGACGGCAGGGGGATGTTTCCCAGCTGTCCCTGAGTCTCCAAGGCTTTAGTTTTGGCGGGGAGAGACACGTCCTTGTGGAACATTGCCTTCAAGCCATGCAAGGGACTTGATGAAGAGATTTTAAGTCCCGTTTATAGCTTGGACATTTCATCATAGTGCCTATTTGATTCATAATTTTATGATATGATTTTGATAGTACATTAATGCTATATATCATTTCCTAGACATGATCAAGTATGGAAATTCTATAATTTTGTTCCACATGTCAAAGAGCCTCCTATCGCACCTGTAAAATTACTCAGGATGATATTTCATCTCCTCGAAAGCACACTGACAATGGTTTGGAACAACATCCTGCAGCTTCCAAGATACAATTTTCCACAAATTTGATGAATCTGCTGCTTGATATTGGGCTACAGTCTACACACAGTTTTAAACAAACCAATTGGTCTACCTTAACTAACTATTTCTGCTTAAGATTCATGAAAGATGCATGCAGAAAAGAACTTTTGTAAATAAACATATTTCTGTAAAAAAAAACATCTACCATATCCCAAAGCAAAGAGTAACTCAGAGGTTCACTTTAAGATTTATTAGAAAATGTCCTGACCACAGGGTTTTTTGATAAAGTGAAATGATCTCATTTCTTAGCCAATATTTAATTGCCCATTCCTTTGATACGGTATGAAATTGCAGAGTTGAATGGACAAACTGTGGAATGGGAGGAGTTAAAATTTTATAAGCAAATTTAGATTTTGAAATGCACTTGAAAATGTAAAAGAGGCCTTTGTTGCAAATCTAATTATGTGGATACTATAGATGGAGAATTTACATGTATGGGTCCTTGTAGAAGGTGGCTGTTGATGGACAGAAATTTATCCAAAATGGATGTCAGTTGAAGAGGGGATACAATGCTACACAACTTAGTGGGAGCAACAATACCACTTAACCCAAAACATGGAAGTTTGAGACCATGAAAAGGTTTCACGAAGATCTGATAAGTTTTGATGGATTTTGATACTCCGACAATAAGCAGCTTAGCCATTGGCAATCTGTAACTAGGCAGTTTAGAGTAGAAGAACTGACTTTTGCATATAATATCCAAATGAGCTGAAATTTGGTGTGGGTGAGATAAATCACCCTCTTCAAGGTGCATGTCAAGTTTCATGCAGAATTTTGACAATTTGATGGGTAAAATAATTCTGAAAGTCTGATTTACAGAGCAAAGAGGAGGAGGATTTCTGTAGGAGGTCCAATTTGGTGTCCAAAGTAGTCCCATTTGCTCTGCTGAGAGCCACTCTGTAAGTTATGACGTTGATTTTGCTTTTGCGATGAAGATCATGATAGCCACTTTCATGCTTGAGTTTTTGTATATCGGGTATTTCCATGGTAGCTATGATATTTATGTGAAATTTGATTACTATAGTCATTTTCTCATTTAATTTTGCATTCCACTACCGTTATTTCATGTATCCAAGAACTTTATGCCCAGAATTCCAAAGACTACGGTTCACTTGTGATTCATTCATGGGACAGAAACAAATCTGACTTGTTTCAATTTTATAAGCCTCCGTGTTGGTGTATTGATCATTGGTCAAAATAAGTCAACCAAATTTGGTACCAGAACAGATTTTGTGTTCCTTTTGGCATGTGGCGTATTGTGTTGCAGGTGTATGCCTTTGGCAATGTGTGAGTTGGAAAGTGGTGAAGGTGAATTGAAAACTTTTCAATCTGAAATTTCCACAAGGACATGGAACCAACGAGTAAGAACAAGCATGACACAATAGGGAGGCCATACAAACCCTAAAGACTTGCAAGAGAAATGATTCTTCAAGTTAGAATCCATTGTTTTAAGCATGCCCCAATCAACGGAGAAGTTTGACCAATTGGAGAGATGCATGGAAGCTAATGGCAAAAAGCTTGGTGTTCCCATAGACACTCCGAAGCAACACGAGGAGGCCAAAGGAGAATCAAGCAAAGGCAAAGAGGGCTAGCCCCAAAAAGGCTCTCACAACCATCCCTCATGGCAAAAGCCAAGGTGGATGTTCAGTCCTATTGAGGAGAGGATTGTTGCAGTTAAATTAGACAAATATATTTGATGACTTGAAACAAGGAAGATGTCAGGGCAGAGGTAAAAACATTCAAACCCGCAACCTTGATGGAAACAATTGGGTTGACTAAATTAGCCGAAGACAAACATACAGCCCAAGATAGTGATTACATTACTTTTGAAAATTTCACAAAAAACTTAAACAAGGTGTAGTTTTAAAATCATTTTGTCTTCCTTCTTTGAATTTATTTTTATTATAGATGATTTACAAATCTTTGTTAATTTTCATTTTTATAATTTATCGATTCATCTGCAACCCTATAGCATTAATTTTATATTTTTTGGTATGTGCTGCAGTGAAAGGTTTAGATATTAATGAAAATGGTGCTTGATGATACCATCTGAAAATGATGCAATTTTAGATTTTACAGGTTAGTGCAAACATCCTCCCTCTCCTTGAACCTACAGAAATATCTGAAACTCGTAATATAGTTATTTGATACGTGATTTTATATTGTATGATAACCCATGATCATGCTTTAATCTTATCATGGATTTAGACTTCTTAACAGTATGTTCCAATAATGGATAACATCTTGCCATTCTTTTCATGTAATTTTACTCCTCACTCAAGTTATGCACTGTCAACATTTGAACTAGCTTTTAATATTCTTGTTCTTTGACAACTTCAGATGATGTCATGAGTTTCGGCACACTATATTTTCACAATCCTTATACTCTGTTTCAGTATCACTGTATGAATTTTAATTACAGTCCACTTGCATTAACCATTCACTTATGGTATCAACAAACATTCAACCTTCTGAGATCTTTGAAGAACACACACAACCTTAGTTCACACTGATTCCAAAACCTATATACCTTGTTTTTAAGCTTTTTTCCTACTTCTCATACTTTTAATGATCGCTCATACCTATAGGGTCAACTAGACACACATTTTGCAGTGTAAAGCCACTTATAGTCATTAGACTTGCTTTGAGGCACTTTCTCAAGTTGATGCAGGACTCCCTGACTTCATTAGAGACCCTAAACTATTTGATGAACTATGGAGATATGTTTTCAATCTCAGAAACACATTATGAAGTCCTTTAAAGGCGTGAAATTACAATCTCGGATACATAAGAGCATTGATACAGGATTTTGCACCCTATCATAGACCTTATAGCACAAAAATTTGAGAACTTTATACCTGATCATGAGCCCTTCTATACTTGAGTTGTAGCATACTTTTCTTCACAATGAACTGAGATGGACTGAGATGCCTGTAGAGTCACTTTACCTTGATGAGGAGCACTGGAGTATGTTTTCTCAGACCTAACACCCTCTATCTTCTGAGCTCACTTGAACCTCTTCACACTTGAGATAATGACCTCATTCTATACAAGTTCACACCTTGAAGCTATTTAGACTTCTCTATAGAGATCTTGCTACATGATTTAGATTGAAACAGAGATGTTAGACTCAGTAATGGAACTTCAACCTTGCTATCCATTCATCAAGAGACTCACAATTCTGAGTAGTCTGATTCTTGAACCTACTAATGTCTCTGAGAAAGTCAAGGTCACATGTTGTAATGAGGTCATGATACATCATTGAGGATGTCTCGGTAGGTCAAAATGTTGGATCACTTGTTGACATATAGGCTGTGAATGTCCTTGTCAAAGTTTATAATCAAGACTTGTATCTCTGATTTATAGGATTTTCAAAGAGCTTATGCAATGAATCTTGTGGTTTGTATATTCAGAGAATTCTCTCATAAAACACTTGGAAAATGGGTAGATGTTCTTAACAGTTGCTGAAGATTCATTATTCGTAGTTCTGTTTTGAAGAATGTAAACAAACTGTGTGTAAGAGACTGTACACCTTCTCGGGAAGAATTTTTTTGAAGTTTTCTATTGAGACTATTTGGTAAAGTCATAATTTGTCAAATTTCTTGTGATATGAATGTTGTGGAAATGATCTAGGTATTGGCCAAAAAGAAAGAAACTTTTGTGATTCCTTATAAGTGCATGCAAGTATCCTTGTGACAAAACTCGGGGTGTCATGGGTGATAAATGTTT
The DNA here is from genome assembly GCA_018340775.1 of Taxus wallichiana var. yunnanensis. Lineage (NCBI taxonomy): Eukaryota > Viridiplantae > Streptophyta > Pinopsida > Cupressales > Taxaceae > Taxus > Taxus wallichiana. Next base: position 609,649,536 of record CM031236.1, on the reverse strand, counting down.
GAAATAAGCTTTCTCTTATGATTTTACATGTGTATGTGCCATAGGCTCGAATAAGGAAGGGTATCAAGACTCTGATTTGGAAGACATTGAATCTACAGAGCAAGTGATTAGGTGATTTATACTTCATGTTCTAAGTTGTAATTGCATTCCCTGAGTGGCTAGTTTGTGACAGTGGGAAAGAAGAGTTTTGTTGAAAGAAAATGAAGTCTTGAAATAATAATGAGGGACTGTTACACCTAAGGATTGTGAAAAGATCATTGAATGCTTAATTCATTCCTTGACTGTGAAGGAGATCATTTACAGGACAGGTAATGAAGAATCCAATAGAAAGGGGTTAGCACGTGTTTCTTCAAAGGCCACTGGTAAGGCCATACTTTGAACACGTTCAAAACATACCTACAGTTGAATTTTTATGGTTTGATTTGATGCATGATAAAAGTTATTGCAAGAATTGACTTCTCAGGCCTGTAGGTTACACAGTTTGGGTTTCTTAAGAAATTGAGTAGCAAAAACCCTTACACTTGGAATTTTTCTCTATAAAGTGGAAGAAATTATTAGAGGGGTGTATTGTAGGTATTGAAAAAGGAGGTGAGAACTTTCATTGGAGAAAACTCAAGATATCTTTACCAGTTTTCAGAGGATCGCTATGCACAGTTGAAGGAACTGCAGCCAGTTGTAAAGTCTTATAACATTAATGTCTTAAATCTGAAAAATACCCTACAGCCCTTTTAAATAAATGTATTAAATCTGAAAAATGTCTTGCATAGGGTGCCCTTTGAGCCACCTCATAGTATCCCAGCTGTCATTCTCATCCTCCATAATTAGTCCAATAGAGGGAGCTGTGAATGCATTTCTGAGCATTGTATACATTCTAAACTGTGATTGAGGAAGCTTATAGAAAGCTTTAAGGTCTATCCATTCCATCCACTTCCCAAATTTGTACAAGTCATGTAAGATTTTATTTATTTATTTAAATCAAAGGAGGGCAGAGCAGACTCTTGTCAAGGAAAAGATCCTTTCTTTAACAAGATCCTTGCCTTGACAAGAGGTTGCTCTGCCCTCCTTTGGTTCAAGAAAGGAATTAAATTATTACACGACATGTACAGATTTGGGAAGTGGATGGAATGGACAGCCCTTAAAACTTTCTATAAGCTCCCTCAATCTCAGTTCAAAAATCAAAATGTGTACAATGCCCAGAAATGCTTTCAAAACTCGTATACTAGACTAATTATGGAGGATGAGAATGACTTTTGGGATACCATGAGGTGGCTCAAACGGCCCACTCTCCAAGATGCTACCTCCAAACAACTGTATGAAAAGATTGCCTTCTCCCCAAGCCTTTCCCTAGGCCTTAACAATGAGTGGAATGTTTGTGAGCCCATTAGTAGACATTCTTGTAGATTTAATGTTTTTTTGTTTTCCTTTATTAAATCAAAGAAATCTTGCTTTAGATGGCTTCTAATTCATAATAAGCTTGTTGTTGGTGTTAAATTTATGTTCCATGTCTTGTATTTTGTAGCTAAATAGTATTTAAGGAAGTAATGGCAATGTAAAATTTTAGTTTTGTTTGTTGTTAGTCTCTTAGCTCTTTGACATTCAATTGTTCTTGTTGGAAGTTCAGGAGTGTCTTTGATGTGACAGTGCTTTAAAAGCACTGTCACAAGAGTACTCTGTATTCTGTACCTACAACTACACATATAATAGTTATGCCAAACAAGTTTTCTAGATACCTTAAACACTTGGTTGTTTGTCTTGCAATACGTTGATCAATAATCTGCATGTTTTACTTGATTTCATCCCTATAATAGATTTGACATTCAATATTAAACCCCATCCATACTATTTATCTTGTTCAGGGTACAATTCATACATGATTTTCAACACTTCTTATTGAAATTCACACAAAACCATCCTCGAGGACACTCTACAATTCTCAAATCACTGGGAACATCCGGAGATGCATGTTCTCAGCCTGATCATGCTTTAAATGGACTTCATAAAAACTCCTTTAAATTTCTTCAAGGCATATTAGCAATATCTTAAGATTTAGTTATTTTCAATGGATGTCAAGCTCATGTCAGCATATGACTTCATGTATAGCTTAGACTAACTTATGAATAACTTAGGGAAGAGACCACTTCTACTAGAAAGATGATAGAATATAAATTTTTCTTAAGAAACTCAATCATGATGAACTCCCCTTGGAATGAGTACCTTACCATAGAAATTTGGGACCTTTCTTACATCATAACCAAGGGCTTGTTAACTCACTTTTTATATTGAATTCCTTAGATCTCTGTGATGAAATTTAAAGACTCAATGGAAAACCATTTGTTTCAATATACAGTCTTCCATAGACTCACATACCTATTTATAACTTCAAGACTCGGATATATGTCATGATACAGATCCATCCTTTGAAGACCTCATAATCATCAGGATCAAATCAAAACACAACAATATCAAACCACTTGAATCAATCATGATTGATTTGACTACATGCTCCTCTGAGGTGATTAACATTTAGTCCTTAAGACACTGAATTAGAGTAAGATCTTCTTAGGACAGCTATTAGCAAGAGCTCTGTTTAGCACAGTTCTTGGTCACTTTCATGTTTTCTTGAGAGCTTTTACCTTGATGATCTTCTTGATCGTGTTGGCTATCTTGAGGAAACTCTAAACTTTATCTTCCTCAACACTAGTAGGTTGTTGCTTAGCAGGCTTCATTTTGGTGCCTTTGTTGGTGACAACCTCTGCATTTTGCAGTTGTTGTAGAAGGATTCTTAATTCTCCTTGTTTGCTCTCGATACACTTGAGTCTCATACCCCCATCCTCAAGGCCATAAGGAGTAGAGTTGAGGACTGTTTTGGTCCCTTCGTAATGTTATCCCTCATTATAATATCATGATTAAACGCTGATATCAATTGACGTAGTTTTGCACATACATAAGTCATCTATTTTTGATGTCTTTATCTTCTAACTCTCATTCTTTTAATTTCTGTTTTAAAGATTATTTAAAAATCTTTATACATTTTCATTTATATTGATTCATTTGTAACACTAATATTAATTTTATATTTTTTGACACATGTGCAGTGAAAGGTTTGGATAATAATGAAGACGGTGCTCGTTGAGAGTTTAATGGCATTATTGCAATAGTCATGAATTTTATATCCTGCAATCATTGCATTCTATGATGTCACGTGTATAACTCATTTTGTCAACGAGATGTGCCTTGTTTAATCTACCTAGTTTGCATATGCGCCTATGAGGGTTTTCGGCCAGAACCATAACATTTGGAAAAAAATTACACTCAATTTTTTTAATGTACATTTTTGATTTTATACCAACGCTCCAAGTTTTGTACAATCTTTTATGATGCTAGCAAACAATGATGCATCGGGATTTACATCTATAATTGCATTTGATTAAAATTTTGTTGATCTTTTTTTACAAGCTCCTTCTGTGCATATCCATAATTATTTGGATACTATGGAATCACATTTTGTTATTTATATAAAAGACAGTTTGTTTATATATTACATTTTTAGATGGTAAACCAGGATTGCTTAAATGATTGAAGGATTTGAACCCCCATTCACTGTTTGATGAATTTCAATTCCTCATTAGGAAATTGCACTAACCAAATATAAACAGTCTATCAATTAACTCGAGACAAATGTGTTGGGATTCAACTTAGAATGTAATTTTTTGTACTACTATAAAAGTTAAAAATAACACATTTTCATCTTGCAAATAAAATTTAGTACAAGTAATCTTAGGGCCAAATGATAGATTAGACACAAGCAAAGGGTGCTAGTATTAGTCCATACACAAGAACATAGAAAATGGTGCAAGGTAGGTTTAATCAAGGTTAAAGAGGTGTTATTTTCATCGTATCAAAGTGTTACGGTTTTACAAATGGTGACTGAGAATTTTTTTTGTTTTTATTCTTAGTATTGGTGTGTTGTGGAAACTTAGGGAGATGAGACTCCAAGACTTGTAAATGATGGTTGAATTTGAAATGGATATAGATAACTCATTACATTTTAAAGATGTTCGCCCACAACACATGCATACTTCTATAATATTAATGTAAATTTAGAGTAATTTTTAAATATTCTAAACTAATAAAAAGAGCATCAAGCTTACTTTTTTAGAATCTCAAGATTCTTTTTTTGGGCATGTCACGTCAACTTGTTATGATATTAAGTGGATATGAACTAGTTCATTTTTTCTATAGCAATGGATAAATTCTTGGCGGAATTTGATATTATGAAAGAACTATAAATTATTAAAGAATAACATTAAAGTAACTGGTAATAGGTTTTGAATGTATTCAAACCCACTATTTATAGTGAAGTTGTATTAAGAAAATAATATTTGAGTGAGAAATATGATATATATTCTATTTGACATATATAGGTAGAAATAAAAAGGGGTAAATAAAATTGCAATGGAAAAATGGGTAAGTGGGGTACATGGAAAAAATAGGGGGTATTTTCATTTTAATAATATAACGGGAGGGGGTATTATCAATTGAGTAAGTAGAGGTAAAAATTAAAATCAAGGGTATTCTTTAATACCCTCCGAACGCACGTGCTATATAATAGTTTTACTAGGTGAACTACATAGGAGGGGAAGCCCATTCTATTCCATGCACATATCTACTTACATTGCTTACATCTAAATAATTTTCTTACTATCAAGTGCGAAAAGCACAAGATCCACCTAGGGAACAATTCCAAACACATACAACTAGAAATACATTGGGTCCGAAATGTAGTGTAACACTCATCCTAAGATCACTTGTTTGAAAGTTGAGAACATTCCGACCCCTCATTTGTGTTCTTTATTTTTGAGATTTGATGCACTCTTGAGGGTTTTATAGGTCATTATTTCATCGGAAGTTACCAAAGTGACATCAGCGATCATTGTGTGACATTCTAGTGATAAGAAGAAAAGGACAACAAACATTTTGTGACCTTGCGAAGGATGTTTTATGAGGGTTTGAGTAGTCAAAGGCACCCAAAGTAGGTCTATGGCACCTGTAGGTGCCCATGACCCATTCCAGTGACCACCCAAGAAGATCCTCGGTCGTACATTTTTTTGAGGCTCTATGTGAAACTTCTTCCTCGTTATTTAGCATGTCATCACTTTGGCACAATACAAAATTAATCATGAATCAACTAAGTCTTTTTATCCCTTCTTTCGCAACTAGGGATTCATACCTTCTAGCATAATTTGCTTGGGTCTATTTTGTACTTCATTGTTTATTCATTTACTACTATATTGCAATCATATTTAGGCACTTATAAATTATATATTGCTTAATCATTTCTATAAACTTCAATGGGAACATCCTAGTCTTAGACATAGGTAAAAATTCAACAACATTATTTCCTTAATTTTTATCATAGATTTCACATTTCTTATCATCAAAAAACACCTTATAGTTATTTTCACACAAATTTCCAACACTCAACAAATTAATTTTTGACTTTAGAGTATAATATATATCTTTAACATGTTTATTATCTTCTCTAGTAATCACCTCCATGGTTACTTTTTTTTACAAGCTCCAAATATTTGTCATCACAAAGTTTTATCTTGGTCTTAAAAATTATACCTAGTGTAGAAAACAAGTCATTAATCCATGTCATGTGATTCGAAGAACCTAAATATAGGTACCAAACCACTTTAGAACTGATTTCGTCTTTATCAAATGAAAGAAACAAATTACATGGAGAATCTTCATCATCCTCATTGGCATAATTAGCACCTCATCCTTATTTACTTGATTTTATTCCTCATTCCCAATCATTGTGACCATACCTATGGTAATAATAACATTGAATATTTCTCTCATCAAATAATCCTCTCCCACTGCAATTGTAACTGAACCACCTCTTATTCCCCTTCTTCTTGAAAATTCTTAATTTCTATGTTTTCCTTTCTATTAGTTGCCTCTAATGATTTTGTTTGCATGTACATGGTTTCTTTTTCTACTAGTACTAGTACCTTCACTCTTTGGGATCTTCAATTTTGATGGAAAATTTGCCCCATCACTTTCTCCAACTATGTATCCTAGTATTTGTACTTGAGAAAACAATACTATCAAATGATCAAACTCAAGAGTAGTCACGTCTTTACATTTTTCAATTATGATGGAAACATGATTCCAAATTTTTGTTAGAGACCTTAAAACCATTTTCACAACAACCTCTTTATTCATTATTTCTCTAAGAGTAGTCATTTTATCGACAACGTCCATTGTACTCTTACACATAAACCACTCACACTTTTAACTTATCGCATCCTCAAATTTTAAAATTCTCTCTTCATAGTCTACAACCTAACATCTTTTCCTTGTTCACTACCTTAGTAAGCTTCTTGTATATTCCTATATGATTCCTTGATTGTATTAACACCTATAATTCTTGTAAATAGGATCTCATCTACAGATGTCTAAATATGAAACAAATCTTTTGAATTTTTCCTCTTAGGTTCCTTCTTGGCTTATATTTGATTGACTAGAAAGCTGGCCCATTCATCTAGCTTTTCATATCTAGCTTCTACAAAATCACATAAATATGTTCCTATCAAAAGTGTGATCATCTTGATGCTCCAATAATGATATTCATTTCAACTACATTTTGTAATGGGAAGAGAGTTTGAAATTTCCATGATCTATCTTTAGAGATATCGAAATAAAAATACTCCAACCCAAACCTTTCTCGATAGCAATTGAAGATTTTACTATTAGGAATATAAAAGAACTTGAATATTAGTAAACATAAAAATAAAATAACTCATAGTGATGTGCCAAAATTAGTAGGAAGTTGACAAGGTCATAACTTGAGCTCGGGTGTCTCTGTTTGAGTGTTGTTTTTGAAACCACATATTTCAATGAGACGAACGCATCGACAACCCGCCTTATTGGTAGGGGAAAGTTTTGGCAAAATTTTGGGCCCTAAATCCACCATCTTGAGGCCGAAAATTAGGGTTTAAGTTGCAGCTTTGGTTTTTTCCTAATTGCATTAATTAATTTTAGTCTATTAGTTGTATTATGAGTTAGAAAATTGGAAATTCCTCTAGTTTAGGAATGTAGAAGATGTGTGGCAATTTTTTTGCCCGTATGAATAAGCATGCGAACTTACTAAGAATAGCAGGTTCTAGTAAATTGCTAAAAATAGTAAATTCCACCACCTAGAGTAGATTTAGTCAAAGTTAGTTAGGGTTTGCATGGCAACTCGAGTTGGGAGTTGTTTTCCTATTTAGGAAACATTGTAATTGATTATTGAATAATGAAGAAGGAGATCTATTTTCTTTTGGAGTTCATGTTATTTGCAGTATATCAAGTTTGTTTAGAATTTGGCTACATTACATAGCCATAATCAACTTGCCATAAATACTCCATTGAAAGCATAAATATTACAAAAAAATTATAACTGATATAATTATGAAATAATTCACCCATTACAAATATTTATGGATTTGCATAGATAGATGCTTTTCCAAAATATTTAATTATCAAAAATAGAATTAATTTTGTTTTTAATAATAATCCAATCTAATTTTAAAGCATGCATAACATGAATTTATTCTATTATAAAAACATCGTAACAAATCTAAATTTAACTCTATCCATTGCATGGATTTTACTATTTCATCATGGAGCCGAGTGTAGGAGGAGGCGACGTGAGGACGCGACTGCAAAAGGGAAAGGGAGATGGAAATGGTGTGGCTGATGGAAGCTTAGGGTCGACTACAGTCATGGTCAGATCTTATGCCTCGCGACTGTTTAAAGGCGCTACCAAGGATCCCCTAAAGATTTTTCCTTCAATGGTTGAGGGTGATCCACAGCTAGTGATACTTGAGGAGCTGGTGGACAGAACAAGGAGCAGTATCAAGTATGCAGTTGTAGGAAGATTTGGAGGATTGTGGCCAAGTAATACTGATTTTTTCAGGGAATGGTGCAAGAGGAAATGGTCATGTAGGTTGGATGTGCGAGCGCTGGGAGGGGATAACTTCCTCTTCTATTTCTAAAAGGATGCGGATTTGTAACGAGTGCTTATTGAAGGACCTTGGTTTTATGAGAAATCGTCTCTCATCATTTGTAGGTGGCGCCCTGGGATGAAAACAGATTACTCTTTTTGTGTCTTCCTGTGTGGATCTGCCTACCTGACCTGCCTTTGGAATTTTGGGATCCATATGTCTTCCTAGGCATTGCCAGGTTGATGGGGGTGCTTATTGTTGTGGACCTTGCGATGAGAAATCGTTCGCGATTGGTCTTTTCCCAGCTATGCGTTAACGTTATTTTTGGAGCTCAAGTGTAAAGCAAGATCTTTCTGAAAACCTCAAAATACAAAGTTGAACAGGAGATTGTTATAGATAAATATAGGGTTATTCATAATATTTGCAGGAGGACTTGGCATGAGGTGTTGTCCTACTGCAATGAATCTCTATCCTCTCAGCTGGTGTAGAGTGGGGTTGGTCCTCATCTTGTGGCTCAACTAGAGGATATCTTACCAATTGTAACACTGATCGAAGAGCATGCTACAAAGGAGATGGATGGTGATGAAAATATTCCTGTAGATGAATTGTGTGAGGAGATTGATGGGGAAAAGGAGGATGGTAAATTCGTGGCTCTTTATCAGATACAACCCTCTCCTTTACCTATTTATTGTGATGTGGTGGTGAGGATTGCACATGTTTTGAGGGTGACCCCGGTGGCAGGTAGTGGTGATCCGATGAATCGGTCACAAATTTCAAATTAAAACTCATTAAATGATTCTCCTGGTTAGTCGCTGGGGCTAACCGTTGGTAGTGGAGGTGAAACAACGGGGGATTTTTTGAATTTTGAATTGAACACGGACTGTAATGGAGTATAATCCTAAGAATTTAATGTGGGACGAAATCAGGATGTTAGAGGAATGTTGGCGAATGGGCACTTAGTGGTGGATGAATCATCCGATCTCAATGAATCATCCGATCTCATAGTGGAATGATCAAAACTGGGCTAAGGTGGACGGTGGTCGTTGGTAGCAGGCTTGGATTTTGCAAGGCCGTTTTACATTTTAGATGTCAAAATACATCGTAATACTCATAGTGGTTCCTTGGATTTTTCTTGATGAACTCACTGCTGGCTTAATATCTTTTTGGTTCCCCCAAAACTGACTGTTTTTCCTAAGAATAGGTTGAGACCTTTCTTAGTTTGTTGTAATTATATGTCGTTGGTAGAGGCTTTCTATTTGGTTTCTAATTGCTATATATTTCACTCCTTTGTTTGTGATTTTTTTAGTCCCCTCAAAACCAAAATATTGTTACCATATCCAAAAAAATTAGTTTATTTAAATCCAATGTATGGATTTTACTAATAAAATAATACTCTTTAATTACACTAATATTAAACATAACATTAGTCACCAAATAATGAGTTTATGGAATTTAAGGTAAAACTCAATTCATTATAGCCTAGTGAGATCTCTTTGAAACAAGATGTTTATTTTTTTAATTAGATACGGTAAAAAACAAATTTTGAAGGGATCGGGAACCTTGTACAAAACCGAAAGATAAGCAACAAGGCAAAAAGGTGAAACAACAAGGAACTAGGCCCAACCAGGAAAAAGAAAAAACAAACAGACAAGCCAAAACCCCAAAGAAGGGAGGCCCAAAAGAAGAAAGGGCCCCTAAACAAGAAGGTCAAAGAGGCTTGGCCACTCCCAAGGTGCAAGCCTAAGCACCCCGGTACAAACCTTTTTAGATTTAAGGCTCATCTTTGTCGGAGAACTTCTAGACTTTTCTTTCTTTTTGGTACTCACAACCTTCCAACTGTCACCCACATCAGGATCCACATTTTCAACATGGTGGATAGGTAGCCTGACTTCAAGAGCCTCCTTGTTTTTAGTATTTTGATTCAGCTTGGGACGTGGAGAACAGGGCGAAGATGCACCACCCTTTCCCACCTTATGATTTGAAATCTTAGCCACACTAGTGGGGGAAGGAACAACCTCACACACCTTCTCCACCTACTTATCCTTAAGACTATCTAAAATATTTTCTGTGTCATTGTCCTCAAGTCCATAGACAATAAGATTATCCGGATTAAAATCCTTCCACCAAGAAACCCTTCCTTTAATTTGTTTTTAACCATTTGAAAATCAAAAGCCAGATGTCCCAGAGCAAAGCAAGTTTTGCATCTAAAAGGGAACCCTTCATAATCTAAATTTTGTGTCCATATTGAATCCTTGACATTGAGTTCTATAGTGGCTGGAAAGTCAACAATCATGTTCATATCCACTTGAATGCGAGCATAAGTGGTATGATAAAAGGAGTCGGTTTTGGGGTCAATAGATAAGAATAGGGTAACCTTATCCAAACTGGTTTGGTATTAAATGTTTCAGTTGAGGGATTAAACTGAGGAAACCATGGCTTCATGAGAAGGAGATGTGATTGGAATTCCCAAATTTTTCCAAAATAATCTCCTTATCAAAGGAACTATCAAAAATTGCAACAAATATGCCACTGACCAGAAGGATAAATATTAAATTTACCTTTGATGAGGGGGTGCCAATGTTCAAAGATCTAGTTGTGTAGAGCTTGGAGCTCGGGAAGCCATTACTGAACCTGCAAATCAAACCCCTCTTTTCAAAATATTCAATAGTCTCATTGACCTCATCACCGAAGGTCTCCTTTGGAAACAATATGTTTATGGAATTAAATAAATAATCCGCATTAATTTCATCTTTGACAACTTTTAATAGGCTGTCACTTCCTCATATTTGGAAGATGTGTTAATGGAGGTATATTAAACTTTGTTAACCTTTGCCTATTGCTGGTGTTATCCATGATCACCTCATTCATTTGCATATTGTTGGAGAGGATAAATTTCTCCACAGTTTCCCATTATTAATGTGCAAGTAATTAAAAGATTTTTAAAAGATATGAAAAGTTATGTTTCAATGGAACAATAAAACATGGCTATGCTTACATTATGGGTTTCTTTCCTCTAAATCATGGATTCTTTAAATATCTAAAAACATATATTCCATGGTGGAATTTGGTATGAAAACGTTTTATAGTTCAACTTCTTAGATATTCACAAGTCTCAAATAATTCACTAGTAAAAATTTCAACTCCATATTGATGAATAACAACTACACTTTGGTCAATATTTACACCTAGTTTCTTTTAAGATAAATGAAGTATCTGGAATACAATGAAAAAAAAATACATATTGACCAATGAATGATTCAAAATGAGAGTGCCACATAATTAAAAAAAAAAAAAAGGGTCTTTAAACCAACATAAAATTACACTAGAGAAAGTAACTAGCAATAACACCTTTCTTGTTATTATCAAGCCAAAAGGCCAAAGAAAACAAATTTTAAATATTAAATAGTGAATATTTATTGTTATTTCCATATTAAATATTAAAAATTGGATATTAAAGTGTGAATAGTGAAAATTGAATACTTAATTAATATTATTATTCTTTTAACCACAAATAATAAATACAACCATTTAATTATAATTAATGATAAAATTATTATTACATTTACTAATATTGTTATAATAATAATAATATTTATAATAATTGATGATATTATTATTATTATTAAATTTAAATGTGATACTATTATTAATATTAAAAATCAATATTAATACAATTAATTTTATATGAATATTAATAAATATTATAATATTAATTTTATTATTCAAATTTTTATTTTCATTATAACAATAAATGTTAACTATATTATTATTATTATTTAATGAAAATTATAGAAATTTAAAAGTGAAAATATAAAATTTAATTCTCACAAAATATTACTTTATAAAAATTAGAAATTAGTATTAATATTAAAATTGTAAAAATTAATATTAATATTAAAAAAATAATTTTAAAAAAATTATAATATTAATATTAATATTAAAAATATTAATACTAATATCATTTACATTAATAATACTAATCATAGTAATATTAACAAAAATATTCTATTTAACTTTTTTGTCATAGTAATAATTCGAATAATAATAATAATAATAATAATATTAATAAATTAAATAATTATATTTATAATAATAGTGATAATTATGGTTGTCATTTGTTATGGTCATTGCTTTTATCATCATTGTCATTTTTTGTCATCATCTCATCATCATCATTTTTTGTCATCATTGTCATCAACATTGTCATTGTCCTCATCGTCATCACCATGATCATCATCTTCTTCATCATTGTCATTTTCGTCATCATCATAGGTCCATCATCATCGATTATTGTCATCACCATCATTGTTATCATCATTGTGATCATCATCATCTTCATTAACATTATCACCACCACCACCATCATTATTATAATAATAATAATCATCATCATCATATTCTTCATCATCAATATTAATATTATTATTAAAATTTATAAAAAGTTCTTAAAATATTATTATTAATATTAAATTATAAATATTAGAATTTTATTATATTTAGTTATACTAATAGCATCATCATCAACTTCATCGTTATGAACATAAATATGGTAAATTTAATAATTATTGTCATCCTCGTCATTTTCATTGTAATGTCATCATAATCATTTTCATGGTTTTTGTAAATAAAACTTTAACATGAATTCATATCTTAAAAACCGATCAACAATTTAACTTTGTAAACAAAATACTATGATCATTTAAGGCATTATGTTAACATTTATGCATCCTTTATTATGTTATGTAGGTTGTGAGGTTTGTGTTAATTGTTTAATGGAGAGACTTTATGTAGAGTCTTTAGGGTTTACATTATAGAGTGTAATAAAAGTGGGATATAATAACTAATATTAATAATAACAAAATTAATAATTGTAATAATATTATTATATTAATAAATAAAAATGTTGTATTTATCATCATCATCATCATCATCATCATCATCATCACCGTTGTCATTTTGGTGATTCTCATCATCATCGATGTCATTGTCATCATCATCACAAGTAGTCGTTGATCGTCATCATCGTCAACACCACTACTATTATAAGAGTAACTATAATTATAATATTATTTTACGTAACATTTATAAGAAACTCATATATTTCAAATACAAATTAAAGCCTTATAACATTTAGAATTCATAGGAAAACTAAAATGTGATTTACAACAATCATATAAGTTTTAAAGTTCAAAGTGGAATATAGTTCTCATAATTAAATAGACTTGTTTATTAAAATTAAATTATTATTATTATTATTATTATTATATTAATAATATTAATTTTGTGAATATTAATATTAATATCACTTGATATTAATAATATTATTATATTTTTATTTAAAATATTAAAATTTATTATTATTGTTTTTGTTATTGTTATTGTTTTTATTATTATTATGATGATCAACATTATTATTTTTTGATTGATAAGTTTTTATAGGCTCTAAGGGCCATTACAAGAATTTTTTACAATAAAATTCACATGAGATAAAGAAACATACATTAAAGAATCAAACAAAGTTGACTCGGACAACAAACAGAGAAGAGAACTAACCAAAAAGTCATAAACAAATGAAGACAAAATGGTCATTCCAAAGAAGCAAAGTGAGATCTAAGCTTCATGTGCACCGGATTTGACTTAGTAATACTTTGAAGAAATTCTTTTCTTATTTTGATGATCATTATTATTATTATTATCAATACTAGTATAAATATTAATATTAATATAATCATCCTCATCATTATCATCGTCATCATCGTGATTTTCATCTTCATGGTCATGGTCATTATAATCATCATCACCATTTTCATTGTCATATTCATCATCATTCTCGTACTTGTTTAGGTTCTAGGGTTTACGAATAAGAGTTTTGTACAAGTTTTGTGTTGTTGAGGATGAGTCTGCTATTTAGAATGTCATGTCAGTTTGTTAGGGGTCCAATGGGATTTTAAGGTTTGACATTATCAATTATCTTTGTAATCATCATATTATTTAGCTTTGAAGGATTGTGTGAACCATTCAATGATGAGGTTTTGTGTTTAGTGTTTACGGTTTATAATATGGTGTTTAGGTTTTTTGTTTTTTGTTTTTTGTCCATGGTTAAAATTTCATGATGACATATTAGTGTTTGTGTTATTCAAAGAAACCCTTTACTATTTAGACTGTTTGAAGGATGTTTAGTATGTGATTTTAATCTTACAATGGCGTACCATTTTTTAATGATATTCAATACAACTCATTAGCATTTATGGTGTTTCACACGCATTTAGAATGTCAAATGAGCATTCCACTTGTCATATCATAATATATAGTGTTGTCACCAAGTTATGCCCAAAGTGACATTACATCCTATATTAGAAACACTTGTGTTAATCCCTACATGCTAGAGTATAAAATCTCAAGCATGAAACATAAAGTCTAGATGCTAGATCTCTACTTTACACCTTAAGCTCTAAACCTTAAATACAAGCACCCAATATCATATCTGAACAAAGGGTTAAGGACATTCTTCAAGAAATTAATAGTTTTTCTAACTTCCATAAAGGCATGGATCATTGTAACCATCCTAAATTTGTTTGAGACATTCTAAGTTCACCTTTATGGTTTAGGGTTAGTATTAAGGGTTTAGGATCTTTACTCGAGGTATGAGGTTCAATGTTTAGTGTCAAAATTTATAGTTTGTTTCTTCAATTCATTGTACAGACACATTTTTTTAAATAAAAGGATTTTTTTTTTGGGATCCTAGCAAAGAATTACAAAAACTTGGTCAATACCAAGAAAAATTGATAAAAGTGAAAAAGTGAAAAGTGAACATGAAACACAACTTACCATCGAAAAGAAATAGATAAAAATAAACCAATCGAACAGTGATGGGAATGCAAAAAAAAATGAATAGCTGAACAATAGCAGAAGACAAGGTAATCAACCCCGAGAAAGATAAGACATTTTATATTTCCTTGACTACATTTTTTTACCAATCCTCTTCCTCAAGCTCATTCATGTTAAAAACATCATGATTCTTATTTCAAAATTCTTTACAAACATACTTTTGATAATGCGGACCTTTACAAAATTGAAATTTGTTAAGCCTATCGGGATCACAAAGAGCCTTCCTCTCTGTGAGCCCATCGCACCATATCTTTTTCTCCGGAAACTCATAGTCTTCTCAAGATTAAACATGACTTCCAAAATGCTAGGGGTTGGGATACCATCAGATCCCCCAAAATTTATTCATCTCCAACCTCGATAACAAGTTGTCGTCAAGGTTTTAGTCTAAAACCAATGCCAAACCGGAAATAAGAGGAATATTATTCAAGTCCTCTCGGGACTAGAAGGAACTCCAAACATGT
Source organism: Taxus wallichiana var. yunnanensis (assembly GCA_018340775.1). NCBI lineage: Eukaryota > Viridiplantae > Streptophyta > Pinopsida > Cupressales > Taxaceae > Taxus > Taxus wallichiana. Next base: position 609,634,190 of record CM031236.1, on the reverse strand, counting down.
CAAAAATTCATCCATTAAGGTCCGGACATGATCCACCAAGGTTTACAATAGGATTATTAATTTGTACATCATTTTTTGGGCACAAAACGTTCTATGTAGAATCTTGAGGCGAGTCGGGATCATTACACAAGGCATAATCCTTCAAATAGTTAGAATCAAGGGGTCTCTACCTTTTGTCATTTGACCCTAGGATGGTTGCATCTGATATGTTTTTTACTTTCCAATTTTGTAGATAAGCCTTACAAACAACTCGCCCCATGACCAAGCGGTGAAACAATTCAAAAACAATACTAGAGAACCTTCATAGACAATATTTTTGTCTCTCGGTTCCAAAGGAACATGTTAAGTAAATAGAAGTTAGGAGGGACTTTCCTTTAACTCAATCTAACACAAAACCTCATACATACCATCCTCGGCTCTAGCAAGAGTTTTTGAATCAAAAGATAGAAAGCGTGTACAAGCTTTAACAATCCCTATAATAACATATTGATTCAAAAACTCAATGGGTAGGGCATGAAGATTCACCCAAACAGGCAGCAAAGAACCAAGGAAACCATAAAGGCCCCTGGCTCATATTGGGAGAGATTAAGGATGGTTTTTCCATAAAACCAGTGGTCCCCTTGTATTACTTCAAGTAAATAAACATCCAATCAAAATATGAATAGAAATGAATCATTATCAAAGGCAATAACATCAAGAGAACCCTTTATTTTCCATTTTCTCTTCGCCGACTCCCTAACTCCGATCAATCTTTGGTCTAAAACCATAAAAATACCCAAATAGACTCAACTCATACCTTTTAACAACATTGTCCACAACCTAGTCAGAACAAACATCGAAGGATCTCCACGTGCCAAGTAGGAGACACATGAAATTATGCCAAGTCCTTTCTTCCAACCACTATGTCCACTTGAGATAGAGCTACTGTACCTCTTGCCTCTACTATTGGAATAACCCCTTCCTTGGAGCCCATATCTGGGATATCCCAACCTGGAAAACTTTAAAATCATCCTACTCAAGGTCTGTTTCAAAACCTTCCACACCGAACATGTTACGAAATCTCGCTCAATCATTGACAAATCCCCTAGTGTAATGATTTTATGGTTTAGGTTTGTGTGTTGATTATTTTGGGTTTTTGGTGTAAAATGTTCTTTAAATCTCAATGTTACTCACAATTATTTGTTACTATTTAGGGTTTTTGTTTACATCTTTGGTATTGCTATGTATAGGTAAATATTACATAACGTGTTTAGGGTTCTAAATCTTGGATTTATGACCTCCGTGATTTAATTCTCAATATTTAGCATTGATGGTTCAAGATGTTATATAAATTATTAAGGTAGTTAATTTCTTGTTTGTCAAATCAGCATTTCACATGTCATGTTTTCATTAAACTATTTTCGATGCGTTATGTAGAGTGATAATATATCATAAATAAAATCCAAGAGTTATAACTATTGTATATGCTATATCTAAACCTTAAATCCTAAACACTATCCCTTAAACACAAACTCCCAATGTCATATTCAAATATATGGTTTGGTTTTGAGTTAAGAGTTTAAGGTTTCATTTAACTTCTACAAAAGAATGCCTATTTTTCAATATTGTGACTTGATTTTAGATATTCATCCCATTATGAGTATTTAAAAAAGTTTCAATATTCCATCCTTTCTTAAAAAAAAATATGAAAATTTATTTATAAGTCTCAATATAGTTATAACAATCTTAATTATATTATTGATATTACAATATTGATGTTGACCATAAAACACAAACATAACAACAACCAAATTGAACCTTGACCACCATAAACAAAAATTTACCACGAATTCATATTGTAAACACTAGTGACCAATGTAATTTTGTAATCACTCATGTAAACCATCCAATATAAGACCCTATACGGCATGTGTGATATCATGTCTTAATTTCAAGGTGTATGTTTGAAGTTTTGGTATCACCTGTCTAGGGTTAACATTTACGCTTTTGTTTAGGGTTTTAAAATTAGACTTTATGATCCACTTTTTAGTGTCTAATGTACTAATGTTTTAATGTTTACAATTCTTATTTAGTGGATAATGCTTCTCTCTTGCGAGTTCACTTATTAGCATGTAGGGTTAAACATTATGAGTATTTCATTAACAATAAATATTTTCAAATTTTTAATATCATCTTTCCAATTGTAAGGATTATATTTATTTCCATGGTTTATGATTTTATGTTCATTATTTACATTTCACTATTCATGAGTATATTTTCAATATAGGTTATTATATTAGTTCTTAGGGTGTCATGGAATTTATTCACATTTCCAAAGAGTATTTAAGGTGCTATAATTATTTAATGGTGTTTTCATTATGTACATATAATTATTTTTTATTATTTATAGTTTATGAGATAATGATTTCATATGATCATTTGTTTAATTCAAAGATCACCCACTAGTGTTAAGGGGATCACATGAGAGCTTACGGTGTCAAATGAGTGTTCAAGGTGGTGCATTTTTACTTAAGAATTTCCTCATCATGTATAGAGTTATGTGTTTGGTCTTTAGGTTTCATGGTCCACGATGTCACATAATATTCACGTTTAACAAGAAAATTCCATCCCGACCACTATTAACATAACTTTAACATGAATTTATATCATAAACACCAATCACCAATACAACTTCGTAAACACAACACCAAGATTATTTAAAGCATTATGTTATCATTTACACTTCCTTCTTTGTGTTGTGCAAGTGTATCGACGTTTATATTAAGTGTATAATTGCTAGGAGTTTATGTTTATTCATTAGGATTTATGATATATTCGAATGGTTACGGTATTATGGCATACGACTTATAGTTTACAATGTCATATAAATGATCAAATTATTATTTAACGTGAGAAAAAATATTTAAAGTGTTTAAAACCCTAATGTTGTGTTTACATTTAGGGTTCATGGTAAGGATTTAATGTATAGTGTTTAGCTTTTCTATTTAAGATTCGTGGTTTATTATTTAAGATTGAGTTCTCTTCATGTTTAGGATTCCGCATACATAATATTCAAAGTGTCGTAATCCTCTATTTTTTTATAGGGTTTAGGGTTTGGACCTTAGAATTTACATTCTAGTGTCCAAACCTTAAGTCGTATGGTTTAGGAATATGTATACATGTTGTTATTGTTGATGGTTTTTACATTTAGGAAATTTGAAGAGCGTTTAATGTGCCAAAAGTGTGTTTAAGGAATTTTGTTATAATTTATGCTTCCATCATTGTGTTATGTATGTCATGCGAGTTTTTGTTAGGTGTTTTGTGAAGATAATTTTATGTTTAGTGTTTAGGAGTTGCTTATTTAATACCATATTATAATATTTATATTAATCATGTTTAGATACAATTATAATTTGAAATCAAAAATGAATTTACAAATAGTAAATATGCATCTTTTAAGACCAATCTTAATGTTATTTTCGTAATTAAATTTAACCTAATCATAAATATTTAATACAAGGGGACATGAAAGCGTATATGAATAACCCTTCATAAAGATAATGTATACACATAGAAATATATTTTAACATAGTATAACAATAAGTACAAAGCAATACATAATGCAATATTTTTAATTAGAATATCACCCACTCTCATATAATACTTTTTAGCACACAAATATTTTTACCATGCATATTGTATTTTCTCTATTCAAACAATCCTTTTCGTGTCTTAGATTTTGAACATCAATTATTTTTTTAAGTTTATTTCTTGGTTTGAACTGGACTACATCTTCCATAGTGTCGTAGATTTTGCTAAATCCCTTGTATTATGTTTTTAATTCTAAAATTAGAAAGGATAATATTCCTTGGTTAATTGACTTCAAATAATTTAAAGCTATCATCCTTTATTTCCGTGATTCCACGAAAATCGCCACGTCAAACCACCAACAAACAACTAGAAAATTACGACAATTTTTTTGAAGGATTAAGTGCGTTAATTAAATCTCGATTACTTTATTCGTGATTAAATAAAAGCTTACTCGGTCAATCAATCATTCTTATGTGTGATTAATTTAGTTTATCAATTCCAAGATGATTAATCTATTAATGTTCTATTCCATTAATTAATCCCATAATTAAAGTTATTTAATTAATTCAATTGATTAACTAATCCATTTAGATAATTAATTTCTCCTTACATTAGCTTCGTTAATTGAACCAAAATTTATCATTTCCATTTCCCATAGCATTGTGACAATAATTACTTTCGAATTTAATTTAATTATTTTAATTAATTAAATAACTCAATTAATTTATTAACTAATCCACAAATTAACTTCGTTGAATTTTTTCCCACTACGGTTAATAATAATATTTAAATAAATCATATCTAAATTATATTTCTTAGCTAACATTAAGAAAACTAATCATGCTAAATTTTATTCAAATTAATTGTTAAATTTCCTTAAACACGTTTAATTAAATTCCTAACAAAAGATAATTCCTACACCACTCCTTTTAGTACTCACATACCCCTTACAACCCTTTTATTAATTAATTTTTCCCTTAATACACTTAAACATCCACAACTTAATGAATTAAAGCCCTTTTATTATCATATATCAATTTCCCACTAGAAAAAATCACAACAATATATACATAAATTAAAACCATTAATTTAATATTTATAGTGCCCAACTAAAATAAATGAATAAAATAAAATAAAAAACCAAAAAAAAATGTATATATAAAACAGTAGATAGGGGGAGATTGCATGGTTGGTGGTGGAGTAATGGCATAGAGGAGGTTGGCGTGGAGTCATGGGGTGAAGTGTGGCAGGGGTCTACAAGACATGATAGTTTTCTCCTTGACACACATCCTCACAGCCTTTGTCAGTGTTTGTCTTCTCTTCCTTTGACCTTTTATTTATGCAAGATTTGTCTCTTCCACTCTCCCTTGTGTGTTTCCCTTTACAGCACCCTCTCAGCCATGCCAAATAGGGAACCTTGAAATAGGGTATGGAAGTCCATCGAAGCATAAAGATATAAGAATTTTTTCAGATGTTGTAGTTGCAAATGCTTAGTTAGTCATCTATGCAAATGTGAAAGAATAGGAAAGCACATGAACTGTTTTACAGACTGTCCAAAATAAAAAAGGAAAAATAAAAGAGAACGTGGCCTTGTGGATAGCTTTGACTGCAGGATCTACACGAAATGGGCTTGCTGTAAAGGCCTTTGAAACTTTTAAGCAAATGCATTTTCAGGTTTAAAGCTAGATTTCATCCACCTTTGCCAGCGTCTCCCAGCCTGTGCTAAAATGGGATATTTGGAGCAGGGTTGGACTTCTATCAAAGCATAAAAGATAGAGGAATTTGGTCATATTTTGTAGTCTCAAATGCTCTAGTAGATGTGTATGTAAAATATGGAACCTTACACAGAGCGGGGGAACTGTTTGACAAGATGTCAAAAAAGGTTGTCTTGAGGACAACATTGACTGCAAGTTTTCCAACAATGTGATTGGAAAGTCTGTCATGGCTATGTTTCTGATTGATAGTAGACATGGAATCCATCCGTAGATATGGAGGTTACAAAATGGCTAAGGAAACATGCATCAAATTTACATGTTATAGTAGTAATGAATAAAACTGAAGCAATTTATGATGATGCTAGTGGTTCTTTGATGTCATAAATGGGAGAAGCTCACAGTTTGGGTTTTGGGAACCCTATTCCAATATTTGCTGAAATTAGAGAGGGCATGGCTGAACTTTATGAGTCTCTTCTTCCTCTCTTGGAGGATATAGTGGCACACCCCTATAAAGATTGTTGCTTCTACTGTAGATACGTGTAGACAAGAGGATAATGCAGATAAAGAGGACATTGACAAGTTGCCTTTATAACTAGCAATTTTTGGGCACCCAAATGTTGGAAAGTCAACATTATTGAATGCATTGTTGATGGAAGAGCACGTGTTGACTAGGCTCGAGCCAGGTCTAACACGAGATTCTGTTCAGGTGCAGTTTGACTATGAAGGCTAAAAGATCTATCGAAGGGATGAAGCCTTGTGGAGTGTGAGTGAAACTTCTAGGATTACCTCTTACACTATGGATGCAAATATCTCCCGGCATGGTTCATCTCACCTTGTCCTTCATAATTCTTGTACTTTCATTTTCTATTGCAGTGCAATAAATTTAAATCCGTTGGATTATCTTACATTCGACTATTTTATATAAATTTGTTTGGAAAAACATTAAAATGTTATCTAGCACTTATGTAACCCGTATAACACTTGGTAGTCAAGAATAAACTTAAACCCTCCTCTGAACACAATTTGAAAAAATTCATAACTAAAATTTTAGCATGAAACAACAAAACTCCTTATTTTCTTTCTTGTCGACTCGTAATTTGATCATCATCCATGGTTGCAACCACAACCTTCTACGCTGCTAGACCTAGGGTGTCAAACTTAGGTGTTCATGTCCATTGGTATTGGCAAGAACTATAAGAGTCATAAACTAAAACAACCTTTTTGTCTACCTTGGAAAGTTAGAAAATGTAATTTTTAGAGATTCACAAAACAACACTTTGAGCCCCGTAAAGGATATGTCAAGCGTTGTATGTATTCATGGTTATGTAGAGAGTTACGTCAAGCAATACATCGACATCATTTGACTGGTTGTGTTCTCTTTGTAGCTGCTCTAGGATCCCGGTGCTCTATTTTGTACTTTAGGATGTTGTCAAAACTAAAAATTTGGCTTTCGTTTTAAACCACCATTCGAACCCTAAGCAACGAAATGCCTTTCCGCCTTTGCAAACCTCTAGTATATTTACTAGAAAATTTCTTGTAACCTCCAGTTTGGGAAAAACACTCTTCTATATAGTTTGGAAAAGGAATTTTGTATGCCTCGGGTCGTTGTTGACTAGGTTAGACTGGCTCAACTATGACCGGTGGCTCCATAAAACACGTCACCATTTGCAACCCGTTTACGACTTCTGAGTTCCGTTGAATTTGGTGAATTCTCCATTTATAGGAGAACATGTAGGAAATTTATTGTTGCACGTTCATCTATCGAAGGGTAGTTTTGGTTGAGGTTTTCTTATCCCTCAAGCTAAAATTGGTTATTGTTGCAACTAGACCGATTACGATTGGTGGTTTCAGAAACCTAACCGCCAATTGAAACCCATTCGCCAGTTTTGAATTCCATCAGTTCTTGTGAATTCCTAGTATATAGGAGGACACATAAGAATTTACCTGTTGTGAATCACCCAATAGAAGGCATCTTTTGAATGTGGTTTCCTAGCCTTGAGCCAAAATTGGGCATTTTTACAACTAATCAGAAAAATGTAAAAGAAATTTGTAGGACCCCAGTCAAGTTAGTACACCACTTTGTGGAAAATTTTTAACACTTGTGAATAATTGTTTGGAACTTTATCATGTGGCTTGTTGTGCGAAATTAAACTTTTGGGAAAAATAGTGTTTCTCTCTCCTATCTCTTTCTCTCTCCTTGGTTAAGAAATAAAGTGAAATGAAACAAAATCAATACATGTCTCAAAACCTCTCATTTTGAATGCAAATTATTATTATTATGTAAATAGAAACTAAAAAAATTAATTATGCTAGATCTAGGTGGATACCATGTCAGCAATTTATTGTTGATTTCATGCTCACATGGTTTTGTAGGATGGAAGTAAGATGGCGAAAAAGTGTGGTGTAATTCATTGTTTATTATTGTAATTTATATATGTTATTGGAAAATGTATATATGTATAATGTATTTCCATGTTACAAAAAATTATATTTGAAACTTGGTAATATGTATGAGATGCTAGTTTTAGGGATGCCTTGGGAAATGTGCATTTAATCATAGGTTCCATTTCGATTTAGATTTACGTATGGTAAAAAGGTTGGATGTGTATATATGTTAAATGAATTTGAATTTAATATCTTGTAGTGAATTTCTAGTGTGTAATAGATGATTAATTAATTGGGGTGTCGTGCTTTCCTACCTTGAAAATGCAATAAAGAAATCTAAACGAAAAAATCACACCTAGTACAAAATTTAACTTAACATCCTAATTTATGTTCTATCGGGGTGTCGTGTTTTCCTATCTACTCTTGAATCAATAAACTTCCTTTGTTTCATGAGAACCTCCCTTGTTGTAACTAAGATAAATGGAAAATCCAATTAAACATGCAACTTAGAAAATGAATCCTTTGAACAAACACTAAAAGGATCATGTATGTACATATCTTCATACCAACAACCAGGATACATAATTCTTGTGTGATGAGGGAAACAAGAAAAATTAGGTGGGATAACTACAAGTGAAATGTTAAATAAAGTAAAGATAATGCATTCTAGTTATAAAATAATTGATAAGTGACTTCCAAGAAAATAAGGTCAATATCGAAATATGAATGTAATAAATATGTAAACTGGGAAAGTGTTTTCATGGATGGTGCCTATATGGGAATCATAATGTAGTTGAATCATTGTGTTGTGTCTTGTCATTTGGGAAAATGTGGCCTTGATGTGCATCATGTACTATTCATGTTATCTATATGGGATAAGGTTTGTGCAAGCATCTCATGTGTTATGTGTTGTCCTAAGAGATACCTTGCATTGTCATGTGGTGTCGTGTAAATAACAATGTAAGTCAAAAAAATTGTTTCGGTATTTTTAGTGTTGTATTTGTGTGTTTAAATTGTGGGTGTATCATTTGGTATCGAGCGAGGTTTCATGCTCCCAAACCATTGGGAAGGATTGTAGTTGTGATGATTCTGCATGGTGATGGTGGAGATTGGAAGAGTAATGTGATATATGTTGTTATGTGACCAATGTTGTAATTGTGATATTATGAACACACATGTGGTGCATGTCACTTAGTGCGTGTTTGTTATCATGTTGATGTGCTTGTGATGAGAGTATTCTCTCTCCTTTTTGTGGATTCAATGAGGAGTCCACGTGTGATGTGCTGCCTTGGTATGTGTGAGAAGAATGTTTTTATGGATGGTGGTGTGTTGGAGCATCTTATCATTTTGTGATATGTAGGTGTGTTGATGTGTTGTATGAAAAATATTGGTGTATAGTGGATTGGATTATATAGTAATGTCACCACCGTGTAGTGATGAATTGTGTGTCACCATGTTGTCCTGCAATTGATTCTATGTTGTAATGTTATTCACTGTGTTCATCATGTGTATAATTTGTGTAATATGAGATGATTCATGTCATGAATTAGGGGTATATGGGGATTGTATGACCCCTATTGTGTAGTACTTGCACCTTGGGTGCATTATGTGGAAATGTGATGTATCATAACCCGTGAAAGTAATGATTGTGTTGTACCTATATATATACCATGTGTAAGACACTATGGTTAATGTGTGTGAATCACCATTGTGTTAGTGATGTAATTATGTGTTATGTTGTGAAAATTACACTTGCTAACCCTAAGGGGAGCAATCATTAAGAGCGTATGTGTGGAGAGATGAGGAGTGGACCAGTTTTCATAATCTTGGGCTAAGTATGACCGAGGAAGTGGAGTCTTATATAGATCTGGAAAACCCACTTTTATCTGTTTAGTATAACTCGAGTTTGCTTAGTATATTGTGGATGCGCACCACCTTAGGCTCAACTTATGAAAACTAGCATCCCCTTTTCTCTCCTATTGGGTTGTCCATCAAACAATCCTATGTGATTTTGACTATGTTGATCCTTGTGGGAGTATGGAGGGATGATTCAGATAGAGATGATGACAGTTGTATTATTTGATATGTTATTTTACAAGCTGAGGCTTGATGTTTGAGTGCCAACAACTTGTTGAGTACCCCTTTGGTGGCCGTATAAGGCCACATAGTTATTGTGATGTGTTATTTATCTATACATATTTTATTCGTAAATTGAACATTTTCCTTTTTCTTGCTAGAACCAACAATTTTCTTAATTGATATGTTCTTATATTTTGGGCATTTTATTTGGTTGTTACACTAACATGTAATTTTTGCACTAACTATGGCTATTTGGCCATTTGATTTACTTATATTTAAACTTGTTTTTCATGTTTAAAGGTTTTATATCCTAGCCCAAGGCTTTGGATTTTTTTCCACTTGGCATTTGAAATTTTTTTTTTTGATGGTTCTAATGTCGTAATGTGTGGAATAGGGTCATGGGATGCACCATGGAGTGGTTGAACCTATGGACCCAATTCGTTGTATGGGGGTATGCCCCAAGGAGTTATAGATAACTAGCGGGTTGTTGAACCACAAGTTATTATGTCACTTGGGTTAGAGGTGTCTGGACTCTATGTTCCTAGGGCCATATGGTGGCCGAACCCTTTGAGGGAGGAATAAGAGACTTGAGGGAGACATAATCGACTTGAGGGAGACATAAGAGATTTGAGGGAGACATAAGAGGCTTGAGGGAGACATACGAGAATTGAGGTCCAAGCATAAGAGACTTGAGGGAGGCATAAGAGACTTGAGGGAGACATAAGAGACTTTTTTGTGTGTGATTAGTGCACTTGGAGTTCTACTTTTATGTTGTGATGCTTTGGGAGGCATATGTATTTGTTGGTGATGATTTGGGAGGTATATGGAGGTTTTAAGGATGTTTTGGGAGGTGTATGGTGTTGGTGTTATGATTTTTGTGTAATCTTGTGAGTTTGGGTTTTGTCTTGTGATGTTGCTTCCATCTTGACACTATATAGCTATAATTATGGTTTCACGTTGTGTGATATATTTGTATGTGCATCGTTGGGAAGTCTCGTGTTATAGTCTTCTTATGTTATGAGTACTATTGTGTTGGGTGCATCTGTTCATCTGTACAATGCTTTGAGGGCTATGTATGTTCTTCCATGGTTCGGTTAAGTTCTTGTGACATGATATAGTTGTGAAAGTACATATCATGATGTCTTGTGAACCATTAGTGTTGTGTTTGGCCCTTATGTGGTATTGTGATGTTAGTTTCTATTGGGCACCCATGAACATAAGATAGCCAAAATATTAAACAATGAAATACTAAGAGTATGAGATTAAGAAATACTTTAAAGGAAAAGACTAAGCAATAAAGTAAAATAAAACTACCAATCTTCACAGAACTCTAAGAACTTGTCAAACTTTGCCTCTATCTTTTCATCAAATTTTAGGGACATTGTTCATTTCCCTAGGAAAGACTTGTCATTGTCGAATATAATTGGTTACCCATATCTCTAGCCAACCCATGTGTTGTGTTGCATCAAGGACGATGCTCTTATAAGGGGAGAGAAATCTAGTTCCCAACTAAAATGAATGAATAAAATTAAAAAAATAAATAAAAAATATGTATATATAAAAAAGTAGACTAGGGGGAGATTGTGTGGTTGGTGGTGGAGTAATGACATGGAGGAGATTGACATAGAGTCATGGGGGTGGAGTGTGGTAGGGGTCTGTAGGACATGATATTTCTCCCCTTGAAACACATCCTCACAACCTTTTTTAATGTTTGTCTTCCCTACTTTTGAAATTTTATTTCGAAAGATTTGTCTCTTCCACTCTCCCCTATGTGTTTCCCTTTACAACACCCTCCCATCCATTTCAAATATGGAACCTTGAAACTGGGTATGGAAGTCCATCGAAGCATAAAGATATAAGAAGTTTTTCGATGTTGTAGTTGCAAATTCTCCGTTAGTCATGTACGTAAATGTGGAAGCATAGGAAAGCACATGAAATGTTTTACATATTGTCCAAAATAAAAAGGAAAATCAAAAGAGAACATGGCCTTTTGGATAGCTTTGATCGCCGAGATCTACACAAAATGGGTTTCTTTCAAAGGCCTTTGAAACTTTTAAACAAATGCATTTTCAGGTTTAAAGCTAGATTTCATCCAACTTTGTCAACGTCTCCCAACTTGTGCTCAAATGGGATATTTTGAGCAAGGTTTAGACATCTATCAAAGCATAAAATATAGAGGAATTTGGTCATATGTTGTAGTCTCAAATGCTCTGGTAGACATGTATGTAAAATATGGAACCTCACATAGAGCGGGTGAATTGTTTGAAAAAATGTCAAAAAAAATGTTGTCTTGAGGACAACATTGACTGCAATTTTTCCATCAACGTGATTGGAAAGTCTCTAATGGCTATATTTATGATTGATAGTGGACATGGACTCCATCTGTAGATATGGAGGTTGCAAAATGGCTAAGGAAACATGCATCAAATTTACATGTTATAGTAGTAATGAATAAAACTGAAGTAATTTATGATGATGCTAGTGGTTCTTTGATGTCATAAATGGGAGAAGCTCATAGTTTGGGTTTTGGGAACCCTATTCCAATATCTGCTAAAACGAGAGAGGGCATGAATAAACTTTATGAGTCTCTTCTTCCTCTCTTGGAGGATATAGTGGCACACCTCAATAAAGATTGTTGCTTCTATCGTAGATACGTGTAGACAAAAGGATAATGCAAATAAAGAGGACATTGACAAGTTGCCTTTATAGCTAGCAATTTTGGGCACCAAAATGTTGGAAATTCAACATTATTAAATGCATTGTTAATGGAAGAGCACGTGTTGACTAGGCTCGAGCCAAGTCTAGCATGAGATTCTGTTCGGGTGCAGTTTGACTATGAAGGCTAAAAGATCTATCCAAGGGATGAAGCCTTGTGGAGTGCGAGTGAAACTGCCAGGATTACCTCATAAAGCTGTGGATGCAAATATATCCTAGGCATGGTTAATCTCACCTTTTCCTTCATAATTCTTGTACTTCAGTTTTCCACTTTAGCGCAATAAATTTAAATTCCTTGGATTATCTTACATTTAACTAGTTTATATAAATTTGTTTGGAAAAACAACAAAATGTCATCTAACACTTAAATGTAACCTGTATAACGCTTGGTAGTAGAGCATAAATGTAAACCCTCCTCCAGAAATTTTTTGGAAAACTTCATAACCATAATTTTAGCGTGAAACAACAAAACTCCTCAAGTTTTTCCTTATCAACTTGTAATTTGATCACCATCCATGGTCAGCAACGACAACCTTCTACATTACTAGACCCATGGTGTCAAACTTGGGTGTTCATTTCCATTGGTATTGGCGAGAACTAGAAGAGTTAAAAAATAAAACAACCTTTTCCATATACCTTGGAAAGTTAGAAAATGAAATTTTTAGAGACTCGCAGAACAACACTTTGAGCCTCATAAAGGAGATGTAAAGCATTGTATGTATTCTTGGTTATGTAGAGAGTTGCGTCAAGAAATAGCTTGACATCATTTGACTAGTTGCGCTCTCTTTGTAACTCCTTTAGGAGCCTTGGTGCTCCATTTTGCACTTTAGGACGCTATCAAAACTAAAAAGTTGGCTTTCTCTTTAAACCACCGTTCAAACCCTGAGAAACAAAATGCTTTTCTGCCTTCGCAAACCTCTAGTATATTTACTAGAAAATTTCTTGTAACCTCTAGTTTGGGGGAAAAATATTATAGATAGTTTGGAAAAGGAATTTGCTAGGCCTCGGGTCATTTTTGACTAGGTTAGACTGGCTCAACTATGACTAGTGGCTCCAGAAAACTTGTCGCCATTTGCAACCCATTTACCAGTTCTCAGTTCCGTTGACTTTGGTGAATTCTCCATATATAGGAGAGCATCTAGGAAATTTATCATTACACATTCATCTATCGAAGGTCCTTTTTGGTTAAGGTTTTCTTATCCCTCGAGCTAAAATTGGTTATTGTTGCAACTAGACCAATTACGATTGGTGGCTCTGGAAACCTAGCCGCCAATTGAAACCCATTCACCAATTTTGAATTTCGTCAGTTCCTGTGAATTCATGATATATAGGTGAAATTTTAGGAATTTACCCATTTTGAATCACCCAACATAAGGCATCTTTTGAATGCGGTTTCCTAGCCTCCAAGCCAAAATTGGGCATTTTTACAACTAGCAGGAAAATGTAAAAGAAAGTTGTAGGACCCCAGTCAAGTTAGTACACCACTATGGAAAATTTTTAACACTTATTTTAGGGATGCCTTGGGAAATGATCATTTAATCATAGGATTACAAGGCATCCCTAGTAAAGTTAGTATGAGATGTTAGTTTTAGGGATTCCTTGGAAAATGTGCATTTAATCATAGGATTCCATTTCGATTGATTCACATATGGTAAAAAGATTAGATATATATACATGTTAAATGAATTTGAATTTAATATCTTGTAGTGCATTTCTAGTGTGCAATAGATGATTAATTAATTGGGGTGTCGTGTTTTCCTACCTTGAAAATGCAATAAAGAAATCTAAATGAAACAATTAAACCTAGTACAAAATTTGTGCATAACTAACCTTCATATGTTATTCCTTTAGCATAGAAAACTAAGACCTTCAAATGAAATTTGAAATTGATGAAACCTCCTAGTTTAGGTAAATAAGAGCCCAAGTTTGAGTTGTCATCATAGCCTATATACTTAGCGGAATCATTGGGAACTGACGAATAGGAACAATGTGGTCAAACATTATCTAGAGTTTGTGGTTCCCTTCTAGATTTGGAAATCATGTGTGTAGTAAGGAGAATGTGATTTTCTTAGGTATTACTTCATGGGTGACCAAAATCTAACATAGTGTAAAACCCTCTTGGTATGACACACATGTTGAGTGGTGAAGATCACCAACAAACCTTAGAAGTCACCTTTAGGATTTGGGTTCATAAAAGAACCTGATACCCAACCTCAATTATCGTTTGGGTTCTATGGTGCAATACTAAGAGTCAGTTGTGAAACTTAACAACATCCTAATTTATGATTTGTTTGTGAAAATGTATCCATAAGATGATATGCTTGGAGAAAGGTGAAATTTAGATCATTCATATAATGTGTATAAACCCTCTTTTGGCGAGGGACTAAATTCATAGTGTGTGATCCCTAATGTGAACCATAATCCTTTAAATGAAGGAGTATTCCCTCTTGTTCCCCACTTTTCCTAATGCGTAATGAATGTATGATGTGAAATCATGTAATCATGTTCTTGAGATGAACCCCTAGGACAAGGACTAGTAGTCTCATGAGCATACCAATGTCCCTATTAATAAATGGGTTACATGTGTAGACACTAAAATTAGGTCACACTCCCCTTTGGTCCCTCGACAAATAAACACCCTTCATCACATTAACCTAGTCATGGCCCCCTTCACTCCACTAATATTAATTTAATTAAATTAATTCATTATCCTCACTATATTTATTATTTAAATATATTAATTAGGGATAATGTCCACATACATCTCACCTAGACATCTCATCAAGCCAACTCACCCTAAGACCTATTCTTAGTAAGTTGCCATAACTAACTAAGACTTACCCAAACCCTAAAAATCAATGCCTACATTCCCTTTAACCACATTCCGCATGCTTACAAGAAGCAATCCAGTCTAATCCATAGGTGATCGACACGAGATCCCAAAAAATTAAGAAGATGTGTCTAGTTTAGTAAACCTAGGAAATCCCACCTTGATCGACGCCTGTTACCTCTAACCGTCATTGGTTGTTTGGAATCATTTGTCGGTCAACTTTTAATCCCCAAAACAACCTTATTTTCGAGGTTGGAAAACATTGGCACATTCTTGAGAGATATCACATCTTCTGAGAATGAATTTCAGCAAGAACACACATGCAAGGAAGGAGATCAAGCATTTTCTCTTGCATAACCATCCAATACTCACCCCAGCAAGGATTTGCTCCAACCAAGCAAAAGGAATGCACATGTAGCCCATGTAGAAGCTTTCCTATGATTGGTGATCCTCTGCTGACCTTCAACCTCTTACCAACACCTTCATTCCTCACTTGTAGGTGTCCGAACTAGGTTCCAAGTAAGTAGAACATTGTACTCCTTTGGTTCATTGGTTTCATCATTATATTGTCATCCTTTGTTTCCTTAGCCACCCATTGACCTCCATTCATACTCACCCCTCCACATACCCATTAAAACTTTGCCAAATCCCACCCAATCCACCTAATACCTCATTCGGCCAATCAGGTCCTTTGTGTAATCACAAGGGAGACCCAAAACTCATTTTGTGGCATTCCCAGTTTTCCATAATGTCGGCACCAGTTACACCCAACAACCGTTGGTCACCCTTAACCGGCATCAGTCTCTGTATTCACCAATACAACCTAGAACAGTGACCTATCCACCTATTCCCACATTACCTTTGTTCATTTGTGATCTTCCTGAGACCTCTGTCAGACCTGCAGAGACCTAGAACTAGTTACTTGACCTTCAGATCTTATTTTAACTTAGCCTGTTAGATTAGATCTTTCTTATTGTATTTTGGATGAGATACCCAAATCATTTTAATTACAATAGGGTTTACTTTATTATCTGCATTAAATTGTTTTAAACAGTGGACTGAATGTACCATCTAGGAAGTATCACACTTCTCGGATCTAGCACACACTAGGCAGTTCACTGCACATATTGTTTAACTCTTTTTGGTGGTCTTGCTTTTCATTACAGGTAGTTCCTCCTAGCCAAAAGGAATCTCTCACGATCAGTTGTGGATTCAAAAGTTATACGCATGCAACAACCAACCAACCAACATTTAAATAGGTATTCCTCTTACGCCTGTTACCCTATCTGTTTCGTCAATATTTCAAAGAAACGTCTAAGAATCAGGTGAAACATTTTGGCACACTGGTGGGACCCATCCGAGGTTCTTTGCATTTTATTCATTCCTAGGAAAATTTGTGTGTTTGTTTCCCTTCTGAAAAGCATACACATTAATTTTCTTCCTTGGTAACCCTCTTTTTCTTTCTATTTGCTCTAAAAGAAACCTTTCTTTTGGTGTACTTAAAAAGAATCATTTCTTCTTGTTTTTTGCATTTTAGTGAAAGAGCATCCCTCTTCCTATTCATCCATTTGTGTCATCGAACTTCATATTTCGATTTGGGCTTAAAATAAGTGCATTGCATTCTGATTTATCGCATTAGCTCACATTAATTGAGGGCAACCTATACGCTGGAAGTCATTCCCAATTGATGGTTGACAAACGAATCGTAGAAAGAACATCTCTCTCTCTCTCTGAGTCTTGCCACATTACAAAAATTCAAAACAAATACATATTCTTAAACAACATCTTTCTGGGAACACTGTCAACGATCGCACTAATATGAGGATTGGCAGGTACTCCCCAGCTTGCTGCTCTGTCAAGTCATACTTCAGAGCGAAGCCCGCCCCCGCCATAACATACCTGAAACCTCACCTTTTAGATCTCCTTCTTTGTAGGAAGCCATCCTCACCAAAAATTATATTCTACAGTTCATGAGTCAGTCCTTAAATAGCATAAGCTAAACAAACATAATAGAAAAGGCACTCTTAGGATCACATTTTTCTTAGTGTTTCTGCTTGGCTTGCATTTTGAGGTGAGAGGTCACATTCTTCATTCTTCTTGTTTATCCTTGCATGCTCCTCATCATAGTTGGTGTATTTTGGCTTCATCTGAGGGTGCCTGGACCATATTCTCATCATTCCTGAATTTTGGGTCTAATTCCACATCATATTTTAATTCACAACCATTTTTCCTTTCATCACTGTTTCAATTTCACAGTGACCGGTGTCGGTCCAACGACCGTCATCGGTTACCCTCGACTGTCATCGGTTATACCCAACCGGCGTCGGTTCACTGTCATTTTGGTTAACCTACCCAAAAGGACATTTATTCACCTTCTTCAACTTTTCAGAGTCCCTGTCACTATTATCATTCCCATTGACCTTGTAAAACTCATCAGGTTTGGCATACCTATCAAATTTGACCTTACACCTTGTTTTTGACTCACTGTCCATTTCCCATAGTGACCGACCGTGGTTACCTGTGACTGGCGTCGGTTTACCCTAACCGACATTGGTTAGCCTGTGTCATTTTCTAGTCAACATTTGGTACCTAGTCCACTTTTTACCGCCTGTTTCACCTGTTCTTGCTGTTTTTTTATGTCATTTACAAAGAAGTGACCTAACTTGATTAGTACTGGTTCACATGGTGCTGACCCAAAGACAAGAAAGCACACTCGTATTCCACGTAAGTTTTCAACTGCTCCCACCTAGTCCTTCACCGCCTTCCATTTTATCACCCACCATGGATCCTATCCAACCTATCACTATCGCTACTGGAGATAAGGAGTTCGCACAACTCCTTGACCAAAACCCTACCACCTTGCAGTTTTATCTTTCCCACTCGTCTACCCGAGATGCCTCGGGTCAGTTGATATATGACATGCACGTATCTATCCCCCTGACTCTCACTCCCACTCCTGCGTCAGCCCCAGCTAGCTCCGCATTGCCCGCATCTACCTTACCCCCAGTCATTTCATAGCTAGGTCCTATACCCGCTATGAATGTCGATCTCGCTACCTCCATTGCACCCGCCACATCTACCATACCTTTGACAACCACCCAAAATGCAACCTCATCTGCCCCTAATGTCTCGCATATACCGTAGCTACATTACCACCTCGGTGTCGGTTAGCCCTACCCCTTTTCAGAACGTGGTCCTTTCCATTCCACAATCGTTAGCCCCCATTGCCACTAGGGTTACCACGACCCTTCCACCCCTGTATACATACTATCAGCAGCCTCTTGTTTCATCTATTATTCACTCTGGGTACGTACCCTATTTCACTACCTTCTTCTCAATCAACCTACATGGCAACACCATATACTAGAGTGCCACCCCGTTATATGCCCAAAACCAACCCTCTCACGCTACAAGAGGCACCCAATCATCGCAACCTACCAACAACCTAATCAAATTGATGTTGGACAAGATGCAAACATTGGAGGCATCGGTTTCGACTCCTACAACACTCTCACCTACGACGAGATTTGTAACAAGCCCATCCACCCATCCATTCCTATTCGTCCATACCCTGTACATTGGGAGATGCCTAAATTCAACCTCTTCAATAGCAAGGAAGATCTACAACAACATTTGTAGTCATTCAAACATGGGTGCTACCTAATTGCACTTTGCTCTTGAGGACCTTACCCATGTCTCTGATTGGACTTGCGTTAGATTGGTATAGTGGGTTACCTAGACACTCTATATTTTCA
Source organism: Taxus wallichiana var. yunnanensis (assembly GCA_018340775.1). Taxonomy (NCBI): domain Eukaryota; kingdom Viridiplantae; phylum Streptophyta; class Pinopsida; order Cupressales; family Taxaceae; genus Taxus; species Taxus wallichiana. Next base: position 609,615,141 of record CM031236.1, on the reverse strand, counting down.
TTTAATCAGGTAGCCCAAGCCTTCTTGGATCATCTCTCCATCAATATCATCAAGAAGGTTACCATGACCGACCTATACTCCACATGTCAGTATGAGGATGAATCTATCGTAGATTTTGTCACTCGCTGGTGTATCCTGATTAATCAACTCACCTTCTAACTACCACAAACGGAACTCATTAAGCTCTTCACGCGGGTTTGTGCCAGACATATCTCACCGACCCTGCAGGTCCAAACTTTCGAACCTTCGATGAAGCATTCACCATGTCACAAAAGCTAGAGATTCGAGGCCATCAAGAGAAGAAAATCCAATTATGCAATAAGAATTCGGCATTCAAGTCGAATGATACCTCTTCTTCTTCCAAACCACAAAACAATTATTCAAAGGCCAAGGGCACCGCTAACACAGTGGTACTCAAGGCCGGCCCAGCTCATCCATCAAATCAGGCTACCCCCTCATCTAATCTCTCACTCGTCCAGACTTTTCAATTCAGACGAGAACAACGGAAATACACCCCAATTAGGGAGCCTTACTCTTATGTCTTATAAAAGCTTATCAAATCTAGGGCCATCACCCTTCTGCCCATAAAACCACACACTAGTTTTGACCCTGCTCACTCAATGCCCACATGGTATAAATAACATGACTTCTATAACTATCATCGAGTAAAGGATCATAGTGACGGTAATTGCATCAATTTCAAAAACATTGTCCAATAAATGCTTGAGAAAGGCGAGTTAACCATGGATAATCCTAATGCACCTACCAACCAAAACCTACACATCTTGAAGAAACCATTTCCTAATCATGCCCCTTCGTCTGATCAAACTGGTGAGGCCTCAACTCATGATACCCATACCTATGAGGTCCATGCTATTTTTAGTGACGCACCTGTTGCTTCCCAGTTACCTCATATTCCGTCCATAGAGGAGATTCTAGCCCGAAATACTCCTTCTACATCAGAACCAACCTCCCCTATTCCTTCACCCATAGAGGAACACCTTTCACTTCCTTCCTCACCTATGGAGGATTCTTCCGCTAACATCGAGACCATTTTACCTTTGGCTTCTCCACTTAGAGAACCAATACCCACAATACTTCTTTAGTTCACGGGGATACTTGTTTGCCTCCTCCACCCACAGAGGAGCTCCCATCATCTCCTCCACCTATAGAGGAGCACCTATCATCTCCTCCACCTATCATAGACCCAGTTGAGATACCTTTACCTCTTGGTGAGCATTCTCCATTAGCTACCCAAGATCCTGTAGACCTACTTTCGGCTCTCTTACCCACGAAAGCTAAAGCTATCCAATTCCCCGTCTCTAAGACACATTTTATGGGAATAGCCATTAGGTCCTCATCAACTCCACCTATAGACATGTCGTTCTCACGTTTGGCCGATCACTTAGATTATGTGGATAGGGCCTTACTTTGGGGGCACCTTTTTCTTCCTGTCTCAACGTAGATGTAGATGTCACTTGCTGATACCTCCACTATCTATCCAAAAATATTTCAACCAATCGAAATGAACACAACCACCTCTATCACAACTTCTTCCACGACACCCATCATAGCTCAACATACACCCTTACCCATAACCCAAACTACATCTAAACCCAAACCCACACCTACAACATCTTCCTCGACTAAACCTATTACCACCTTAGGGGTCACCCCAACCACCAGCCTTACTCATCCACCTATCAAACTAGATTTAGCTACATCTTCCAAAGTCAACACCACACCTACTCCGTCACCCAAACAAAAGAACCAAATCCATAGAACTCATACTCCGGCTACGCCAATCACACCTACACCGGTCCCGTCCATCTTAGGACCTCAGCTTCCCAACACGGTTAAGAAACTTCCACCCATCAATAAACCAAAAACACAACAGCCCACTCCTTCCTTGTAAACCTCTAACCTACCCAAGCACCCGACATGACTTACACCTACACCTGCAACATCTTTACCACCCATACCCCCAATACTCTCTGCAACTTCTTCACTACCCACTACACTTCAGTCTTTGTCTCTCACACCCCTACGTGACCCGTGTCATCTACCTTCACAACACCCCCTTTATCCCCCTAGGTAACTCGTCCTCTTCCCCCATTTTCTTTACCTTCTAGATCCCATGCACCCATATCACCTTTACCCAAGAAGGTGCAACCCAAAGACAAAACTCTACTACCTCCCAATAAGGTAGTCAAAACAACCACACACCCTCCTGCCCATTCATCTACCATACCCCTACCCAAAAAAACATGACCAACACCCAAGACTACTCCAGCACCCAAAACCATGGCTCAACCCACTCCCCCTCTTGCAAGGACCATTCCTCAACAATCAGCCATACCTACACCCAAACCCACTTTCACTTCCCATTGCGATCCACTAGTGGGGTCCTATGCCAAAATATTAACCAACCTCCTTGAGACTTCTATTATCACATTACCACCACTCAGACCTTACGACCCCCTCAAACCCAAGCCAAAAGGGTTTGATGACACTAAAATTTGTGCCTACCATCATGTGCTAGGGCACGATGTGGAGAATTGCAAGGCCTTGAAAACTATCCTTATCCAGTTGTGTCCTCTGAAGCCAACTTTGATGATGACGACCTTCTTGATGAGGACACTGCTTCACCGACACCCATTCCCATAGTCCTTCCCTCACTGCCCACTCAACAACCACGACCTCCACCACCATAGCTCCTAGAACCACCTCCAAGATTTGAAATTAACATGGTTTGCATCAGATAACTTGCCACACCATCACCTAAATGTCATTGTGCCCAGCTCACCTCACAGGGTTTTTCTCCTCCAGTAGGTTTTTGCCTATCATGTCGTTATACCACTCACCCTACACCTTCTTCGTTTGCCAACTCCCCTCAGATCAACATGATCCATGTTACTACCCATGCTTAGAAGGATAAAGGTAAAGAAAAGGTGACTGACCCACCAACCAATCCTATACCCAACATACCATCTGCACCCATACCTAAAATCACTATCTGCAGCCCCACATACCCCATTTCTAATGGAGTCACACATCGCACCATGCTCAAACAATTACACCAATCTCCCCTCAAAATGTCCTTATATGACCTCATCCAAACCTCATAATCCCATCGTCAAGCTCTCATGGAGGTTCTTCAATCTATTGAGGTTTTACCCAATGACCCTACACCGTAGCCTCCATTATCACACCCCATCATGTAGCCTCTCTCACCAAATTTCCACCTTTATCCACACCGCACCCTACTCACCAAGTAGCCTCCCTTAGCTTCTCAGAGGAAGAGATCACACCACACCAAATGGATGACCCAAACCCAACCCTCTTCATCTCTGTCCACATCGATGATATACGTGTATGACGTGTAATGATTGATGGGGGCACTAGTATTAATATCATTTCATCCCACGCATTTACTCAAATGCGCATACCTAAAAATTGCATGCATAAACATCCTGTCATGTTGTGTTCATTCAATGACGCTATCACCTCCACATTAGGCACTGTCATCCTCCACATTCGCGTGGGCCCCCACACTGTCCCAAAATTATTTTACATCTTGGAGGGGGAATTTCAATATAACTTGTTGCTTGGAAGACCCTGGATTCGTGTCATGGGTTGCGTTCCTTCCACTTTGCATCGTTGTGTAAAGTTTGAACATGAAGGAAACACCTATACCATTCCAACTGATCCATCACCTTTTAAAACATGTAACATGCTTTACTGACCTAATGACATGCTTATACCCATTAAGGCGTCTACCTCCACAACCGCTACCACTTCACCTACACTTCCGCTACCCAAGACAGTCACCACCTCCACCGCACATACCTCTTCCACTCCTACCACCACCACAACCTCCACAGCCAACCCATTAGTCTCCCAATCCGTTAACTCCACCTCTCAGTATCGACCTCTAACACATCATCTATTCTTGCTACCCACATACCAACCACCAATCCCTTGGAAGGTGTTTTTCAATGCCTCACTCTGGGGGAATACCGCTTATATAGTGTCAACACATTCCTTACTCCACAAGAGTATGGGAGTCTTCACCAACACCCTCATTATGATCACCGTGTAGGAGAACGACTCATTTATGGTCCTCCTCATCTTTGTACTAGTCTCACCTATGGGGGACTTGATACTACCACGTACACACCCATACCACCGTCACAAACCCACCCATTCTCTAATGACTTCCAGTCTCTTACCAGTCATCGTTTTTCCCACACCTTCCTACGCCGATGTGCATGGAAGGGTTTTAGTTTTGGCTTTTATGAGAAAGGTTGCCATACTGTTATTCCATGTACCACCCACAAATATAATGATCGTAGTGGTATCGGTTTTCCTAAACCACCTACCAAACAGGCCCGCATTGAACTCATCAAGGACATCAGCCGTTTTCCACCCTCTTCACCCGCTCCACCTTCATCACCACCTTTGTTGACAAAGTCAATGGATCCTGAATCTATCCCTCCTAATTTTTTTCATAAACACCATTTCATTAGGGCCTTTAACTTATCAACATGAGGGTGAGGCTCCTTCCTCTCTTCCCTTCTTATATCCTGAAATGATCGATGATGATACACCTTCAATTAACATCATCCAATGTCAGGATGATGAATCCATACTCACCTACCTTGGTGTAGAAGACTCATAGATTCATCGGTTGTTACCCTCTGAGATGTAAACCATGTTGAATGAATTGACTATCGAGATCAACATTCATACTCAGGATGACCCGCACATCTTAAAGATCGGTCAATCTTTAGATGCTACTGAGCAGGAAGCCATCGCTTCTTTTCTCAAAGATCATAACCATGCTTTTATTGGTCTTATGCAGACATGCTCGATATTGACCCAACCATAGTGGTCCACAATATCGTAACCATTCCCGATGCCAAATCCATAAAAAAAAGCTGAGGAAAATGCACCCTCGCATTGCCCTTCTTGTCAAAGAAGAACTTCAGCACCTTCTTTCCGTTTCCTTCATATTACCCATTGATTATCCTCGTTGGATTTCTAACATTGTCCCTGTCACTAAGGCGACAGGGGGACTCGCATTTACACAGATTTCCGTGACCTCAACCTAGCCTGCCCAAAAGACAACTTTCCCTTACCTGGTATTGACCAACTGGTCGACCTTACCGCTGGTCACGAGATGCTATCACTCATGGATGGCTTCTCAGGTTATAACCAAATCCTGCTTACCCTAGAGGATCAACATAAAACCGCATTCATCACCCCTTGGGGGACCTTCTGCTATCGTGTCATGCCTTTTGGCCTTAAAAACACCGGTGCCACATATCAATGGGTTATGACTTACATCTTCCATGATATCATGCATCGTATATTGGAAGATTATGTGGAAGATCTCTTGGCCAAATATAAATACCGCTTCGAACACCTTGCCGTCCTCAATACCATTTTTGACGATCTCATTAAATATTATGTTTGCCTTCAGCCTAACAAGTGTGTTTTCACGGTCCTCTCGGGAAAATCCTGGGCTTTATCATTTCCCTACGTGGTATAGAATTTGACCTTGCTAAAGTCAAGGCCATTCTCGAAATGCCTCCGCCCACTAACCTTAGACAACTTCATAGCCTGCAAGGTAAGTTGTAGTCTATTCATTGTTTCATTTCACAATTATCTGATCGGTGCCAACCATTTCATCATCTGCTCAAGAAGGATGTTTCCTTTAAATGGGATGATGACTGCCACAAAGCTTTTGAGGCCCTAAAACAATACCTCCTCCAACCACCCGTACTCATTCCACCTAAAGACGATCAACCTTTCTACCTATACATCTCAGCTACCGATCACTCCTTGGGAGCCATGCTCGCACATTGCAATGAACAACACAGGGAGCAGGTGGTTTATTACATAAGTTATACTCTTTTGGATTACAAAACCCGATACACCCATCCCGAAAAACTTTTCTTAGCCTTAGTTTTTGTTGCCACCAAACTCCGCCATTACCTACTCAACCACAAAACCTATGTTGTGACCAACATCGACCCCTTACACTTCATGTATGCCAAATCTTACCAAAATCACTGTCTTTGTACATTGGCTTATGGTTTTAGCTAACCTTGACCTCAAATTATTTCATCAAAATTCCATCAAGGGCCAATCCATCGCTGAAAAATTGGCCGACGCACCTATTTTCGAGGGTTAACCCTCTAATTTTGACTTTCCGGATGAGTCAATTGCTACCCTTTCCTAGACGCGAACCCCCGCCAAATGACACTCTTCTTCGATGGTTTAAAGTGTCAGTATGGGGGTGGGGCTGGTATTATCCTCATTCTCGCTTGATGGTGAGCCCATGCATTTGTCTTTCAAACTCAATTTTGAATGCACAAATAATATCACCGAATACGAAGCACTCGTATTAGGTCTCCAAGCCGCCTATGCCCTAGATGTCAAATCAATCAACATCTTTGGTGATTCTCAATTGGTTGTAAACCAAGTCAATGGTGTATACCAATGTCGTAATGAGATACTTTAAAAGTATAAACATCATGTAGACATACTTTTGACCACCTTTGACTATTACACCCTTCAAACCATCCCACGTTCAACCAACAAATTTGCAAATACCATGGCCTGCTTAGCTTCCCAAATACCTGCTTTGCCCGTCGATTCTAAATTTTTTGTCACCATATAAAGACTCCAATCACCTTTTATCTAACTCACGACATTTACTTTATTAGAACCGCTACCCCTGACCCGAGCGACCTGTGGTATAAACAATACTCCGACTATATTTCTCTCTCCATCTTACCCCCTGATCTCACCTCGTAACGGACAATGCGCCTTCCTTAAAAAGGTCTCTCATTATGTCATCATGGGGGGCCTCCTCTATAAGCATGGCTTTGATGGTATTCTCTTACGATGCCTCACAAGTTCTAAAATTCCTTATACCATTAAAGAAGTTCATGATGGCATATGTGGAGGTCACTTCAGTGGCCTTGTTGTTGCTAAGCGTATCCTTTACCTAGGCTATTACTGGCCAACCCTTAACCTTGATTGTTGCAACTACGTCAAACATTGTGTAAAATGCCAACAACATGCCAACCTTCATCACACACCCAGTCATGCCTTACAGGTCACCCGTGACCTTTGGCCCTTCTCTCAATGGGGTTTGGATCTTGTTAGAGAAATCAATCCCCATTCTTCCCAATGACATCAATGGATCATCACTACCATCAATACTATACAAAATGGGTTGAAGCCATACCACTCATCTCCAAAAAATCTGAGAAAATATGTTAGTTCATCAATCATCACATCATTTGTCACTTTGGTGTTCCTCATTGCTCCTCATCACTGACAATGGAAAACAATTCAAAAACAAAACATTGCAAAAATTTGTGATGCCTTCGGTATTCAGCTAAGTTTCTCATCACCTTATTACCCACAAACCAACGGCCAAGACAAATCCACTAATAAAACCTTAAACAAAATTCTCATGAAAGTGGTTAACGATACTAGGAAGGACTAGCATACACACATTCCTTTTTCCCTATGGGCATACCGCACTAGTATTCACACTTCCACTGCCGCAACACCATTTTCTCTAGTCTATGGTATAGAGGTTGTTCTGCCTCTCGAAGTCCAAATTCCCTCACTGCATTTCTCTCCATGACATGCTCAATGATGATGACTTTCGTCAGACAGGTTTAGCACAACTAGAGTTATTAGACGAATGTCGTCTTAACGCTCTTGATCACCTTCAAGTTTACCAAAAACGTATCAAACATGCCTATGACAAACGTGTCAATGAATGAACATCCCAAGTTGGTGACCTTTTCCTGAAAGAAAATCAACATGTAACCAAATCAAAAAAAAGTAAACGGGGCAAATTTGCTCCTAATTGGCTTGGACCATACATCATGACTCATACCTATGGATCAGGTGCTTATCATTTATCTTCCCTCGATGGTAAACTCGAGCCTGAGCCCCTTAACACCTTGCATCTTTGACCATTCTATTGTTGAATTTTAGTCCTACATCACCTTTTTCCTCTTTCCATGCTCGTCCCTTGAGTGCTCTCCACTTCTCGCACCTCACCAATGATTAAACAAGAATTATGTGAGTACCCATCACTTGTTATCTTCTCTTGAATATGTGTACCATGGCGCTACACATAACATGATTCTCATGGATACTTTTCGTCTACCTTTAGATGAGATCCCATGGTTGTTTTACCTTTCTTTCTAAACAAGAATCCTATTCTTCACCTTGGTCTTGTCCATGACTTCAAAGCCCTCACATGGGACCCAACTCCTTGAGTCAAACTTCCAATAAAATATGACTCCCTCAAAAGGACATCTTTCTCTCTGCAATCACTACTATAAATAGACTACTCCCTCGAAGGACAGCTATGTAAAGCTTTTTCAAAAAAAAAAAAAAAAACGAGAGAAACTGAAGCTTCCCGCATCAATTAGCTTCACGAAGACCTCAAAGAGTTAATTTCCTCACCCCATATACACTTCCCACATCAATCTGTCTATCTCAAATAAAATTCAAAACAGAGAAATTTTTAGTCATGGACTTGCCCATTGTGACCTCGGATCTCTTGCCCAAAGAGCATGCCACCTCATACCATATAAAAAATTAACCACCTTTCACCTTTCTCACCATTCCCACTCCCATTTTCTACCACCTCAAGGGACCTCTTGGAAACCAAGACATTTGGTGATCATGTTTCTACTTTTCACCTTAGAATAATCAATTATGCAATGTCTTAAGGATATTAAGTTCATTACCTCCTCCAAGGTATGATATACTCGATATGATCCTAACCAATTAGGTGGCTTTATTGCCCCCTCTTATCTTTTGACCATCTTTATTTACGTTTTGATTACCTTATACAGGATTTGGTCCTCGACACTTACCTTTGGGGTATTCTTCTTCTTTTGCCACAATCAACATCACCTATATCACTTTACCTCTAACCCACCCACACCTAATAGACCTCAACCCACAACATGCCTAAAACCTACTAACTCATTCTCATACCTCATCATATTCTTCCCTAGCTCATGGGAGAACTACATCGGCCTGAGGTCCCTTTTCATCGGGACTATGTAGGCAGCACTCCGAGGGCATGGGGCCCTTGGAGGTTAGCTCGGCCACTCTCTACCCTAACCAATCCATCTTTCATCTTCCTAAAATACATTCTACCCCACTTAGTTTCCTCTTTATATCAACAATTGAAAATCAAACCAAACAGACAACAAGTTGCTTAACATTTTTATCATCATCACAACATACATTTCTTATGACTACTATTTCTCTACCATCATCATACATATATTATAAAGCATCTTAACAATAGCCCATATTATCATTCATTATACAAATTAATGAATCACAACCCCAACCACTTTAAAAATCAATCATGCCTAAACCAACCTGACTTGATCCATGCCTAAACAAACCTGACTCAACCATGCCTAAACAAACTTGACTCGATCCATGCCTAAAAACCCGACTCAACCATGCCTAAACAAACCTGCCTAAAACGACTCGATCCATGCCTATGACCTAACTCAACCATGCCTAAAAAGAACTGATCCATGCCTATGACCTGACTCAATCCATGCCTAAACCAAACCTGACTTCATCATGCCTAACTCACCTAATTTCCATCCATATCAAAACAACAAATCAAAAGTCTCATCCAAACATCAACAAATCAAAAATCTCATGTATCTCATCATATAAATAAATGTGTATCTCAATACAACATACATGGCTATCCCATCATGTCCATCATCTCAAAATCATCGGCACGTAGGCCAATACTCAATACAAATGTCATCAGCATGTAGGCCGGTCTCATATACAATAAAATAATGAACCAATACAAAATCTCTTCAGGACGCAGCAGTGGTATATGCTCAAAATATACAACAAAAACTCTCATACATCCTCACTATCTTGGCACGTAGGCCGGTATATATCAAAAAATGACTATAATACATCAAAAATCAAAAGCCACATATCAGGCATCTCAAATGGATATCCTCCATCTCTGTATCGCCTATACCCTCTACCTCCTCCACCCCTATCTAGCGACCTACTAACATCTCCCCACCCATCATAGGTGGTGGTTGAGTCCCTGTTGGTGCCTCACCTAGAGCTGGTCTCCGTGCGACTGGTAGCCTCTCCTTGATCTGGCCTCAGAGCTCGATGGCCCCTGTGCTCTCCACACTATGAGTGCGGGATCTAGTCCTCTCACTCGACACCTATTATGCATGGTACTCTCATAGGATAAAAATTCTATCATGGCTGCCATCAGCTGGTCCTAGTAGTATCTAGCCTCACCTAGGGCATCCCGTAACCTAGAAATAGGCACAATCTGTGGTGGCCCCATAGGCCTTGGCCCCTATACCGTCATGTGGAAACTGTCCCGCTCCTACCAAAAAGCGGGACCCGGTCCCAAGTGCTCGTGGTGGTGCCCTCTATCCCGTGGGCCTGTAAGGCCCAATCTATTATTGAGCTGTGGTTAACTAACCTCGCAACCTGTCACCTATGCCCGTAAGGCCGCCCTCGATCATCGCCGCCATCCCCATCTCCATCCCCACCACCGGCCATCTAGGTCTCAGTAGGTGGAACATGTAGGTGATGAAGAGTAGGTGGAACATGTAGGTGATGTAGGTGTGTAGAACGTGTATGGGTGGAAGGTATGGCCATTTTCAGCGTAGTAGAATATGTTGGTCACATAATCCCATCTATCGTTAAGCGTGACCATCAAACTAGGCTACCGGACTACATGCCGATAGTGTCAGACTCCACTCAAGCCCAATGCCTCCACATGTTGTAGCTCCGGGGTCGCCGTGCCACACACTTTGTCATGAGTAGGGGTGGAACCCTGTCCCACATACATAGCTAATCTCTCCCCTGCATCCAATACAAATAATACATTAATCTACATTTATCACACCCATACTTGCCCCTATCATTTCCCAACAACCTATTTTACCCCTACCCATCTTAATCACCCAACCTATGGCACTTTTGGCCCCTTATCCCTAAAACTCGACCGGTGCCGGTTCTCTCTAACCAACCCCAGTCACCCCTTAACCGGCATCGGTCACCTGTTTAGTGACCGATACCGGTTCAACCCTACAAACGCTGCCACCAAACTTGGACCGTGCGGTCACTTTGTCCGTGGCGAAAACCCACGACCCCAAACCCCACTTTTCTCAAAACTACCCACCTTGACCCTTTTACCCCCTATAAACACCTACACCTCCCTTCCACCTCATCCCCTCCCTTCCTCTCCCCATTCCTATTTTACCCACTTTCCCTCTCATTTCCAAATTTAATTTTTTTCACCCACCCAAAAACAAAAACTACAACAACAATTTGTAAATCACCTAATCTATCTAACCAAATACAACTAGAGTTGGATGCTTACCTCATCGTGCTACCTTTTGTCGTCTCGGTGGCATGTCTGGCTGCTACATCGGTGGCCCGTCCAGATCCTTCTCTCGGCCTCTGCCATCACTAAATCTCCACCCACGTCTCCAATCAATCGAATCACATGCACCGATCCTATGGACCCGCCTCTCACCAACCAATCACCCACTGTTCACACCGCCAACTCAATGCTCTGTTTCATCTAAGAACCTTTTCCTCTTTTCTCTCTCTTTTGTCATTTTCTCAATTTGTTAAATGACAAATGAATAACAAAAACATGGATTTTTTTGTTTTTATAACAAACCCGACCTAACCGATGCCAGTTTTACCCTCACCGGCATCAATCATGTGCCCTACCTTACCATGGTTGGTTTCACTCTATCGGCTTGAAGCAGTTACCCTTAACCGGCATCGGTCACCCTATCTAGCACAAAACCCAACATTTTACCCTATTACCCCGCCTATCCCTCCTTTTTTCCACACCTACCCTTTACCCTGACCATTTACCTCACCTAACCTTTACCATGACTACTTACTCCACCTTCTTGACCTTATCATTTACTACCTACCTTTGTCCTCCTTTGGGGACTCCTTATTTTACCCCTCCCTCGGCCTTACCCGTGTCGTGAACTAGATTTTTTTGGCCCTGGACCATCGCTAGTGACCTTTGACCTCACGTGTTTGCTATACCTTGTGGCACTGTTACTTGTGTTGTTGACCTAATGACCTTACCTAGCCTATTGTCGTGACCGTTTATCCTGACCCTACCTTTGGTGTACTGGAACATACCTAAACGTTCCTACACCTAACCTATGTTGTGTTTCTTGACCATATCCTATACCTTGGATACCATAATCATTTCAACCTTGTTTGGATAAACCTATCGACCTTAGACAATGTAGAGTTTTACTGCTCTTCAATCCGGTAGTGTCTTTGTAGTTTATACGTGTGCGTGCGTTTGAATGTTACTACCTTCGACCCTGACCCATTACTTAGACTACCCGAGTAGATCTTTAACCCCTTTCCCCCTGTTCCCCACCTTCCCTTTTATCACATTTACCTTTTATCAAACCACTCACCGATTCTACCTCCTACCTCTTCAGTTTTTGGTTTGAGGGGGATCACCTTCACCCACACATGGGGCAACCACATCTTATTTTTGTTAGCGTCGCTTACCAATATAAGCTACACAACAAAAAGGGGCAAAATGTAGACACTAAAATTAAGTCACACTTCCCTTTGGTCCCTCGACAAATAAACACCCTTCAATTCATTAACCTAGCCATCACCCCCTTCACTCCACTAATATTAATTTAATTAATTTAATTCATTATCCTCACTACATTTATTATTTAAATATCTTAATTAGGGATAATGTCCACATAAATCTCACCTAGACACCTCATCAAGCCAACTCACACTAAGACCTATTTTTAGTAAGTTGTCATAACTAACTAAGACTTACCCAAACCCTAAAAATCAATGCCTAAATTCCCTCTAACCACATTCCTACATGCTTACAAGAAGCTTCCAGTCTAATCCACGGGTGAGCGACATGAGATCCCAAAAATCAAGGAGATCTACCTAGTTTAGTAAACCTAGGAAATCCCGCCTCGACTGACGTTGATTACCCTTAACCGTCGTCAGTTAAGCTAGGACCACCATCAGTCACCTTTTAATCCCCAAAACAACCTTATTTTTGAGGTTGGAAAACATTGGCACATTCCTGAGAGATATCACATCTTTTGAGAATGAATTTCAGCGAGAACATGCATGCAAGGAAGGAGATCAAGCATTTTCTCTTGCACAACCATCCAGTACTCACCCCAACAAGGATTTTCTCCAACCAAGCAAAAAGGAATGCACATGCAGCCCATGTAGAAGATTTCCTATGATTGGTGATCCTCTACAGCCTTCAACCTCTTACGTAACCTTCATTCCTCACTCATAGGCATCCAGAACTAGGTTCTAAGTAAGTAGAACATTGTACTCCTTTGGTTCATTGGTTTCATCATTATATTGTCATCCTTTGTTTCCTTAGCCACCCATTGACCTCCATTCATACTCACCCCTCCACATACCCATTAAAACTTCACCAAATCCCACCCAATCCACCTAATACCTCGTTCCAGGCCAATCAGGTCCTTTGTGCAATCACAAGGGAGACCCAAAACTCATTCTGTGGCATTCCCAGTTTTCCATAGTAACCGACACCGGTTACACCCAACCGCCGTCGGTCACCCTTAAGCGCATCGGTCTCTATATTCACCAATACAGCCCAGAACAATGACATATCCACCTATTCCCACATTACCTTTGTTCATCTCGTGATCATTCTCGAGAGCTCTCGTCGACACTGTAGAGACCCAAAACCAGTTACTTGACCTTCGGATCTTATTTTAACTTAGCTTGTTAGATTAGATATTTCTTATTGTATTTTGGATGAGATACCCAAATCATTTTAATTACAATAGGGTTTACTTTATTATCCACATTAAATTGTTTTAAATACAGTGGAATGACAGCCGTCTAGGAAGTATCACACTTCTCGGATCTAGCACATGCTAGGTAGTTCATTGCACATATTATTTAACTCTTTTTGGTGGTCTTGCTTTTCATTACAGGTAGTTCCTCCTAGCCAAAAGGAAGCTCTCATGATCAGCTGTGGATTCAGAAGTTATACGCACGCAACAACCAACCAACCAACATTTAAACAGGTATTCCTCCTACGCCTATTACCCTATCTGTTTCGTCAATATTTCAAAGAAACGTCTAAGAATTAGGTGAAACAACATGACAAGATTTAAAAGGGTAATTAAATCAAGTTAAGTGAAACCATTTTTAAGATGAATGAAAATGATTTGAGTAGGTCCTATGTTCTAATTACCTACACATGAGAATGCTAAGTTTGAATTCCCTTTAACCCCTCTCAAACAAGAGTTTAAGCTTGTCAAGAAGTATCAGATTTACCTAGAGTTACATGATGATTGTTGGAGATAAGAGTGTGCAATCACTCTATTTATGACCTTAGTAAGGTGGGTAAAATTTATAATTGAATATCTCTTGATATCATGCATCTAATACTTATTGCCCAAGAATCCAAATTTGGTTAAGTGTGAAATCATACTGTTAGTGCCTTAATGAATAAGTAATGTAGTGAAGTAGATGGGATACATGGTTAGTTTTCATAACATAAAACAAATAGACTAACCTTAGAACTTAAATGCTAATATGAAAAGAATGTGAAATCTATCTATTGTTGAATCAATAAAATTCCTTTGTTGCATGAGAACCTCCCTTGTTGCAACTAAGATAAATGGAAAATCCAATTGAACATACAACTTAGAAAATGAAACCTTAGAAAAAAAACTTAAAGGATCATGGATATACATATCTTCATACCAACAACCATGATACAAAATTCATGTTTGACGAGGGAAACAAGAAAAATTAGGTGGGATAACTACAAGTGGATTGTTGAATAAAGTAAAGATAATGCATTCTAGTTATAAAATAATTGATAAGTGACTTCCAAGAAAATAAGGTCAATATTGATATATAGATGTAATCAATATGAAAACCGAGAAAGTGTTGTTATGGATGGTTCCTATATGTGAATCTTAATGTAGTTGAGTCATTATGTTGTGTCTTGTCATTTGCGAAAAGGTTACCTTGATGTACATCACGTATTATTCATGTTATCTACTGGGGGATAAGGTTTGTGCAAGTATCTCATGTGTTATGCGTTGTCCTAAGAGATACCTTGCATTGTCATGTGGTGTCATGTAAATAACAATCTAAGTCACGTAAAAATAATTTTCCGGTATTTTTAGTGATCTATTTGTGTATGTAAATTTTGGGTGTTAAAATATCCTAAAACAATAGAATTCCACACCCATGAACATATCTTATGGGTTATATTGAATAAATT
Source organism: Taxus wallichiana var. yunnanensis (assembly GCA_018340775.1). Taxonomy (NCBI): domain Eukaryota; kingdom Viridiplantae; phylum Streptophyta; class Pinopsida; order Cupressales; family Taxaceae; genus Taxus; species Taxus wallichiana. Next base: position 609,599,756 of record CM031236.1, on the reverse strand, counting down.
TACCCAAGCATTATAAAGTTCCTTAAAATGTATTCACCCATTATGAAGGTAGGAGAATTGAATCACATCCATATGGTTGATTCAATCCTCTCCCTTAGATGTTAGGTCATTCTTATTGCCCTAAATTTCCTTATGCATTCCTATAAGATTCATTTTTAACCCTAAGTGCCTACATTTTCATAGGTCAAGCTATAGGGAGGAAAAAAAGGAGGCAAGGGAAAGAGAGGATAAACTATGTGGAAGAAGAGGCTACAGGGAATGCAATGGGAGGATTTTCTCTCCCATTGCATGAATCCATTCTCACTTTATTTTTATCATCTTCCACGAGATTATACGCATGTATTTTTATTTTGTTGGTTTTAGCATTTACCCGAGAATATATGGGTAATTTCTTTTATTGTTTTAGATCCAAAAGTAGATCAAACACACACACACACACACACACACACACACACACACACACACACACACACACACACACACACAGGAGTGTGTGTGTGTGGATTTAATAAGATACATGTATTATTATTTTATTTGGTGTTATTCAGAGTGTATTAAGTCCGATTTTTGGGCTATGCGTGCAAGGATAGCGGCATGGCTGCATTTGGCATTTTAGCTACAAGTTTGGGGTGGGTCACCAAGCCGCTACCCATTTTATGTAGGTATTGGGGTAGGCGGCTTGGCCGACCCACCCCAATTACATTTTTTTATTAATTATTTTACAGGAGATCAAATCAATATAGAATTCTAAGGAAAAGAATATATATATATATATATTTTTTTTGGTTTGAAAAATTTATATAATACACACACACACACACACAAGTTTACAAGACTAAATCGAGTTTTTCCAAATGTGCAGGGAAAGAAAACATGAGTAATATGAATAACATTCTTATTTCCAGATTTGTATTTTTCCACATTGATTTCAAGTTGTTTTCAAGGTACAAACATGAATTTGAATTGGTTTACTTCCAAAGAGAAGAATATAGAAAGAAGGGAAAATTTGAAGGAACTCCCCTAAAAAAAACTTATATAAATCGTGGTGAATATACCTGTAACCAGTTTTGTGGTTTTGGCAAATAATTGGTAATCAGTTTCATGGTTTTGGCGAATATCCTTTTAACATGTTTCGTTCTTTCAGCGAAAATGGTAAAAATATTAAAAATAGTTGGAAATTGAATGGCGAATCTCTTGTAGCTTGTTTGATGAGTACCCTCTATCGAATTTTACTGTAATGAAGCCAAAAATTTTCATTTATTTTGCATGCATTACCTTTAGGCTCAAGTGCCTAGAATGTGTAACACTTGGCCACTCGGAAGAATAGGAAAATAATACGTGGTATCTTCGATTACTCACTTCCACTTTTCCTTGCCTTAGCAACACCATGGACCCAAAACTTTATCAATCACCTAATTCCATGGGCTTGGATTCTAGGGAATTCCTTTGACTTGGGAGGTCCAAAATCCTAACATGTGTCTATCTCGTGTATATATCGGGAAATTTTTTGGAATGTTCACTTGGCCAAATAAGGTTTCATAGATTTATTAGTGAAACATTAATGTTTTCAAATACCAACACGTCGATTTCTTGGTGAAACATTAATGTTTTCAATTGATTTCTTGGAAAAATATTAATGTTTTCAAATCCCTGTGCATCAATTTCTTGGCGAAACATTAATGTTTTCAAATCCCGAACATGGCGATCATGCGGTGATTTAATATAAAAATATACATTGGGATTGGAAATTCCTTGGTGATTCAGATGGGACAGATTATTGTTTATGGGATTTTTGGTGAAACTTGGGTACTTCCGTTGTTGTAGTATTTACCAAAATCAAATTCCCAGAATTCTACTATTCGCCAAACTACGAATATTCACCGCTAAAATTTTGCTTGATAGGAAGTAAAAGAAACAATTTCTTTAAAAGCTTGAACAAGGAAGTAAATAAAAGACATAACATCACACAGATCAACCAACAACATTTTCCCTTAAATAATTTACTAAATTTCCAATATGTTTTATAGAATTTTCAACAACTTTCCACTTGCCTAATAAGGAAGAATATACAATGATTTTCTAATTAATTATAGACTACCATTTCCTTTTAAAATATTACAAGGTTTTAAATTTTTATTATTTTCCTGCAATTTCCTTAAAGGAAGATTTTATAACATGCTTAAGCAAAAGAAAAAAATTTCAATACTAGAACATAATACTATTTTTTTACACAGGAAGATTTTTCAAATAATTACTGGGGTTTCCAAATAACTTTAAGTATTAATAGAATTACAAAAAGGATTAAAATGCAAGACTATACAAGCCCTCCACCAAAAATGGTGGAGATAGCTTGTCAAAATTTCTTCCAAAGGAATCTTACAACTCCACCCAAACTGTAATTTCTCCATCACATCTTTTGCACACCAACAAAGGAGAGAGAGCTAGGCAACGCTCTCCTCCCAACCAAATCTCAATGGAGGGGTGAATCCATTCCCTTCATTGACCCCCGAGCTCCAACCAAGTAACAATGAAGAGAGTTCACAACCATGGAAACAACAAGGGATTCCACATAAAGACATACACACACAACCATTTCTTGCAACATAACAACAACAAGAAACCTACAATTTTATTTCCATAATTCACAAAGGCTCATTCTTAGAGCCAAAAGGAGAGAAGAAACATGGGCAGCCCCTTTTACCTCCCAAGTAGGTTAAGTGTCCACCTTGAAACCTCCAAAACTCCATCATACACAATCTCTTATGCCTCCCTCAAACTCTTATGACTCCCTCAAGTAGATTTTACAAAATAATTAAGAATTTTCCCCTTATCCCTTCACAAGGTGGAAAAATCTTCCCACAAATCCCTCCAAAATTCACATAGCTCTTATACCTCCCTCACGGATCCCATTTCCTTCATCCCTACACCTTCTTAAGGAAAACAACCCAACCCAAGCCATATGTATTCATAAAGTAAACAATTTTACATTCTATAAACATTAAAATCAAGAAATCAAAGGATTAAGATCCTACCTTGCTATTTGTGGCACCTTCAATTTCTAAGCAATCCAAGACTTCAAACTGCTTCACCAAAACAAGCAATTCCCAAGCAAGCACTCTCAAAATGCAAAACCCAAGTAAAAACAAGTAAACAAAGTAACCCCAACATCATCCAAAAGATATAATTAAATAGAAAAGGAGGGAGAGGTGAGTTGGCTCCATGTATGATGCCAATTCATCTCCCTCAAATCCACATCACCAAGCTCACACAAAGACCAAATCATAATTAAGAGGTAGGGTGAGGATATGACATTGTGAATCTAGCACACAAGCTCAAATTGCACATTTCAAAACTAATTTAGGAGACCAAGAGAATGAGAGCAATTATTGCCTCTTTTCCACCAAAATATCATGATTAGGGGCTAAATACGATCCCTTAAGTCATAGGTATGGTTGGGGAAAGGAATTATAGAGTTTGGGACAAATAAAAATCATCCCACAAGCCTTCAAAATTGGGCTCAAAACCCAAATCCGAATTTTGGGTTTAGGGTGGCACATATATCAATGCAATTTTTTTAAAACCATCAAACAAAAAGAGAAAGGAATAAAGCATATTCCAAGGAATCTCTACCCTCCCAAAAGACACCTCATCATACTAACCATAACCCTTACAATTAATCATAATTAAGCCAAAGACACATAACATGCATAATAATCAAAAGGGAACATTAGCTCACACTTAACAATTTACATATCTAAATTAGGGGTACATTTTCCACATAGAAACATAAGGGTACATGGGGTACATAAGGACATAAATAAAATCACAACATCCACATTAACATAAATAACATAACCACATACAAATAAAATAACATAACTACAAATACCCATGGTCACATGGTGAGGTTCTCCCCATGGAGACCTCCTGAAAGATGACAACAAGAAGATGACGCAACACAAAACATGACAGTTGCCAAGGTGACCATGTTGTGAACTCGCGACATTCCTTCATGGTTGGATTTCCTAGTCTCTCTTTGTTTGTGTGATCTTTGTTTCCTACAATCACAAATAATACCACATTCAACCTCATGGCTACATCAATACGTCACGAAAATAAAATACATATAAAGTATCATCATATAATCATCATCAAATATCAACGTACATAATTCTATTCTAATTCAAACATTTATAATTGTTTAGGATCACACTTCACATTTTATGAAAATCACGCAATCCATATACTGATCACCAAAAATCATCTTGAAATTAATAAATCCATAATATCAATGTAAACATGGTTAGATGATGCATCAAAACATAGTCACAACTGCTATGCATCCAAGATGTCAGTATATAAGTAAGCAATGCTAAATCAACATGTGCTACAATGTCTAACAATATCTACTAGGCATCAAAACAATCCATGATAAGAGTCAATCATCATAATAATCAAATGTCTGTATAGTCTAAACATGTGTTATCCAAAATAATATATCAATAACCATGTCTCTAGGCCACTAGTAAGCAAGAGTATAACAAGAACAAGTGTCGAAGAGAAGTGGGCATTACAATTTCATTTCAACTCAAATTTTGTCTTCTATGGTGAACGACATGGAAAACAAACTATTTCACGATACAAAAATCCTCCTAACACTAAATGTTCCTAATACATAACATCCATGTAGGAGTCTTGGGATATACTATCATGTTTGATTGGATTCATGTCTTCATTATAGTAATAAAAAGACACCACGAGAAAAATTAATGAAATTTATATAGATGGTTAAAATAATTAAATGGATTAAATAGATAAATTTTTCATGCATTAAGGATGGAAACATTTGTCGTGATGCATTAAATAGAAAATGGAACACCGATAGATAAGACAAAATATAGAAGTGTTTGATATATTATATAATGTAATAACAAGTATAAATACAAGAGGGATGCAGTGGTTGTACAATTGATACCATGTCAGTTACCAAACCGAATACCTACATGGATCAACCATAAAACCAACCAATGACAATGTGATATATGTTATATATTATGCTAACATTTCCCCTATTACATTGTTTTTAAAAATGTATCCCTAAAACATCATCATCTTGTTCTAATTTTGGTACTTATTCTTCCGAGTCACTATATTGTTGAGTCACAATGTGTCTTTTCAGCTTCCTATGGCGAGGATGATGTTTCAAATTATGTAAATCACTGCAACCAAATATTCTTTCATTGGCAAAATCACAAATGAAGATGCTCTTGAGCTCGGTATGCTCGTGCGGTGAGACACGGATGCTCTTGAGATTGTTTGTTATCACATTAATCATTTGCATCGTAGCCTTTTTAGAGCTTGGAACAAATTTTCTTTGTCCGGTACTATACATCAAACAAGACTCGGTCACGCAGTCCATGATGCACTATGTCCTCAAATCACAAGTTTTTGAGACTTTTTAAGAAACTCAAAGTAGAAAATCGACGCTCTCTTGGGCGTGACTTCAATCTTTCAAAAGTTAAACATTTCTATGGTTGCTTGTAGTACTGCTAACATCTTCGGGAATAGTTGTCATTCACTCAAATTATTACAAAGGATCACATGCTTCAGCTTATTGACTAGTTGTTCATTTTCTATATGAATATGTTTTTCTTTTACAACTTTATATTGGTATTGATGAAAAAATGAAGTCAGGGTTTAAACGTGTGTTTGTTCCAATTGAAGCCTCTTGAAGTGAACATTCCAAATGCTTATTTTTCAAATACTTCCACGTCTCCTGATCTCTTACGCACAAGTTACTGGCTAGATTCCTTGTTGACCACTGGATGGTTAGAGCTCCTTTCCATGTCTCCACAAGTCGACTTTTCCTCCACCACCAACCTTGCTTCACATCCACGTAGGTTTTCAATTTCCACATGCTCGAAGGAAAGTATTGTCTCCTTCTATATTTTACTGAAGGTTCCTTCCACATTTTTTCATGCAGAGAGGTCGCAAGAATAGAAATAAAACATGGAGAGATAATAGAGGTAGTTGATCACTCTACACAAGCCACAGGTTCAAATACTGAATGATTTGATGCCACACAGGGGGATTCATGATTGGTCATTGCAGAATTTATATACAAACCTTCCACAGGTCCTCCACGTTGCTCGTTGGAAATAGTCATGCTGGTCGTTGGTCATTGGGAGGTATTACTTCTCTTCGTTATCTTGCACCAAACAATGTCTACAGACACATCTACACTTCAGCAGGGATCATAGAAAATCTCTGATACCAATGAAAAATCAGAAAAAATGCAAGCGTTTGATATATTATATAATGTAATAACAAGTATAAATATACAACGTATGTGGTGGTTACACGGTTGAGAGCAGGTCGGTTACCGAACTCATTACCTACATGGATCAAACATCAGATCAAACAATGACAATGTAATATATGTTATATACTATGCTAACGAACACTATTATAAATGCTATCCTTTATCCACAATTTTATTCACAATAAAAAGTATTATGAAACAATTGTGGGTATTCCAAAATATTTTATTCATTATAGAAAATGATAATGTGAATTTTTACAAGGTGAATTATCCATATTTTAAAATATTTTCTTTGTATAAATTGTAAGTAATTTGAAATAATATTAATAAATATTAAACTATATCGATTTTTAGGGTTAATTGTTTTTTTTCGCAATAATACATGTATTTTTATATTAAATATTTATTTATTGAAAGTTAACATCTCCATAGATTAAAATTAACTCGAATAAATTTTTAAACCCGAAACTATAAATAAGTTTAATTTATAGTATAGTTTATTGGTTTTAATATAATTGAATAATTTAATTTAATTTGATTTGATTCATCAAACATTAGTTTATGATTAATAATAAATTTAAATTATATTTTGAAAGAAATAATTCTACTCATTAATCTCAATATAAAAATGATAAAATACTCATTTAAAACCTTAAATTATCTAAGAAATAATTTTAAAATATTCATTTTAATCCTAAAATATGTATAACAGTGGGACAACACAAAATAATTTTCATATTAAAATATCTATTTAAAATAAAATAAATCTAAGTCAATCTCGTAGCCCTAAATCATGATTAAAATTTAAAATCAATAAGACTTGGGATTAAGTGGAATGTTTTTAGTCATAAATACGGCCAATTAAACACATGATGGTGGTGTAATTGAGCGATCTAATTTTTTACCTAATAAACTAAATCAAAATATATAAATATACCCACAAGATGAGAACTTCACAAAATTTCAACTAGTTCAAGTAATATCTTCATTATTGTGATATTTTGTCTCATAGGTTGAGGACATCACTTGTAAGAGGATGATAATTATCATTGAGTTCCTAAGAGAATATTTGGTTTTTTCTATATGTTATCTCTACAAAATAAAATTATATGAAATTATATTTTTCTATAGGATTTGGAGACTATTCTCGAGTTGAGAAAGTGATCATTGTATGAGGAGAATGAATGTTAGATGTTGAAGAAATCAATTTTTCATTGATCATTTAAATCAAGGTAATGCTAACAAAAATAAAAAAATTACATTCGGGGCATTAGTCTAATATTTAATAATGTATTTGTATTAAAATAAAACTATTCAAATTTTCATGAAAGTGATGGGTTTGTTATATGAATAAGAAAAGTGAAACATTTCATACATTTAAGAGGTTTAAATCCCTCAGGAGAATGAAAGTGATTATAGAATAATGTACTTAAGGGCTGATTGTGGAAGTTAATATTATTCAAAATATTTTATGGATTATACCGATTTCAATTACATGAAAACAAATCTCACAACTACTTACACTCCACAACAAAATGGGGTAGCTCAAATGAAGAACCATTTAGTGGTTTATTTGGAAAAGTGCATGTTTTAAACAAATGGATTAAGAAACTCTTTTTGGGGTGATGTAGTTGCTACAATAGTATATATTCTCAATAACACTAGTACACTTGAAAAGATGACTCCATAAGAATCATGGTATGAAGAGAACCCTAATGCCAATTATTTGAAAGTTTTTGGTTGTTTAGCCAATTTTCATGTACACGATCAAAAAAGAAAGAAGTTATATCTTAAGAGTGAGTCTTGTATTTTTGTTAGCTATAGTGATCAAAGAAAATGATATAAGATTTATAATCCTATCATGTTAATTTTTTTGTGTGTCAAGAGATCTTAATTTTGATTAAGGGGGAGTATATCATGAGAAGAAAGAAAAGGGCATATTCACAAGTCTAAATAATTTTTAATGATGATATAATTGATGAGTAACTCACTAGTGTTTTATTTCTAAGTGCAACAACTCTTTATAGTCACCCATCATTTAATCATTTTACCCCAGGTATATGTCGTGTTTCAATTCCAAGATCTTCAAAGAGGGAAATAACCCTAAGTGAAAGTTGTCAAAGTACAATGGTGAAGAACATGAAATTTTTTGAATAGGTGAGATATTAAATTATATTTTTATTCATGTGAAGTGATTTTGAAACATCATATTTTTAAGATGCATGTATTAATGAGGTTTGGGAACAATAAATGTAAGATGAAATTGATTTCATTCATAAGAATGATCTTTGTAATGCCCCGTTCGGTGTCGAGTTCTATTTTCTGTTTCTTTGCCCCTATTGCCAAACGTAGAATGTTTTTATGAGTTCCCTTTTGATCGTTAAGTAATTGTGAACCTTGTTGCGAAATAAATTTGAGTTCTTTCCTCCCATTATACCATCTTGTTCTATCATTAATTCTTATAAAATTTCAGCGATGTGTGGTACCACCTTGTGTAGGCCTTCATATTGATGATTATCGTATTTTGATTATCGGGTTGCTAAATGACATCTTGTTAAAAGTTCTAAAGGAATTTTAAAACCTTTTCAAAGGTATTTGGGCATATTCTAATAAAAGGTACCTAATGATTTTAGCTAAGTTTAGCAAAATTGTTCTTTCACTTAAAAACTTGGCATGTTAGCAACTACGGCCAGTTTTAGCTATGCGTGGGAAGTGGAAAGACGGTTGGTGGTGCAATGGCTTGGTGAGGACTGCTAGAATTAAATTTTGAAATTTTTATTAACTACCCTCCAATGCCACCTTGGTCGACCTAGATCCATGCATGCCTTGTTTTTAATAGCTAAATTATGGTGAAATTTATGCATGTACCCACCAAGTCCACCCCTTCTTTATTGTTATTAATATAATAGTTCTTTCCTTACCTTTTGTGGGACCGCACACCAAATTTGATGTTGCGATGGGTTTGGTGGGAGGAATTGATGGTTTGCCATTTTTGCATTTTTCTATTAATGGAATCGTGCTTGGTTATTTTTTGGTATTTTCGCCTTAACGGAGGTTGGACGCATGCATGGTATTCTTTTTTCATCAAGACTGGTTCTAGTTATTATGGTGGCCGGAAACGTCGGTTTGATGTTGGCCGCTTCCTTTTAATGGTTGTTTATTCAATGTATGTTATGGCTTTTAGTGGTGACTGCTCTTGCCAATTTTTGGCCGCGTGTGAGATTGGTGGAGATTTTCTTGGGTTCTATGGAAAAATTAAAAACTCCCAACTGCATATGGACTCTGAGTGCCCACTTTCCTTGACTCCTTTTGATTATTATTTTTTGATATTGTCATATGCATATATTATAGTTTTTGATATAGCATGTTAGTAGATATCAGAGATACTGAACTGTTATTGATTTGATTCTTATATGATGCATATGGACTACTGGAGACTTTTGTTGTTGATATTGATACACTTTTGACATGGTTATTTATCTGTAATTCTGACATGTGATATGTTTAAGTCATACTGAGTAGATCTTGATAATTGGATTAATGTGATGATCGTTTTGACATGAATGAAATGTGTAATAGAAATGTGCTAGAAATTGTAAGTGATATCGTATTTGCATAGATGATAATAATTCATATATAGTTGATTTTAGATTTATATCGCATATTTTGGCATGAATGTTTTAATGCGGCCACGAGGCCGAAGGAGGTATCTCTATTTTGCAGGTATATTATATTCACAACAATATCGGGGGAGTGGAGACCAACCACATCGGAATTCGAGAAGAATCCAACTAAGGTCACCGTGGCAACATGTAATTGTGTGTGTGTTAGAATTATTTGGTTAGGGAAAATTGTGACCTAGGGGTCATGTGTTGTTTTGTTTTAATTTTCCTTTCTATTATGTTAGTATGTGTTTTCTTTTAGTAGTGAATTTTTACTTGGTTTATTATTTAGATTCTTGGAATTGTGTTTACCCTTTTTAGTCATGGGTTGTAGTGTCTTAATTAAGTTAATTTGAATTTGTTTTAAACTAATTAAAAGATGTGACCAAAAGGGAGTTCATTTATTAGGCTTGATTTACTTTGGATTTTGTGTTGAGTGATGTGTGTTTGAGTTTTGAGTGTAGCACACTCTACCCCACATGGGAAACTCGAATTTGGCCTTAGAGGCCAAATTTGGAAGCTTGTGGGACAAGTCAAACTTGTCCCACACCTCTTAAAAGCCCATGCCAACCCTACCTATGGGTTGGGAGGTCAAATTTAGGGTCTTTTAGGTGTTTTGGGGGATGAAAAGGTAAAATATTAATTGCACTTTCTTTCAAAATTTAATTTTGTCCTTTGGGGGAGTGGGCTTAGATGGAGTGTGTAAGGTGCTTGTCATTCCTCCAACCACTCATTAATGGTGCATTGGAATATGAGGTTGACCAAGTGATGTGGAGTGGAGAGGAAAATGAGGTGGCATCCTACTTGGAGCCACATCATCCCTCCCTCTCTTTCTCTATTTATTGAATTCTTTTGCTTGTTTTGGGGTTGGATTTCATTTTTAGTCTCTTGTATTTTTAGAGAGTAGAGGATTTTGAAGGAGTTTGTGGATTTTTGGAGCTTGTTGATACTTGTTGGAATTTTTTTGGAGCTTGTGGATGCTTGCTTGATCTTTGGAGGGTTTGGAACTTCATACTTGGAACAAGCTCTACCATGGAAAGGTAGGAGCTTCACCTTTGTTTATATTATGTTATTGTTATATGTATGTGTGTATATGTTGTGTTGAATGTTGTTGTTTCTTTGAAATGCTTGTTGGGTATGGGTAGAATGCCTAAGTTGGGAGTGGGAGGAGACTATGGGGAGTTTATTTGAGGGAGGCATAAGAGATCATTTTCTTGAGGAGGGAGTTTGGGTTGGGTGCCCACCTAGTATGAGAAATGCTTGCATTTTCTTCTTGTTCTTACTTTGAGGGAGCCATAAGAGTTGAGGGAGGCATAAGAGTGGATGGAGGGATAAGGGGTACTTGAGGGAGGCATAAGAGTTGTTAGGGGTATTGTGTTTTGCATTGGAGGCTTTTTAGGTGGCACCCATTCCCATTGGGAGGCATAAGTGGCCTCCCCATAGGTCTTACTCTTTTGGCTTCTTGATAAGCCTTGTGATCTTGTTGTTTGTTGTTTTCTTCTTGTTGAGTTGTTGTGTTTTGTATGTAAATGGAATGAATGTGAAATTACATGTTAAGTAGTGTGGAAGCTAGTAGTTGCCATGAGTTGAGATCTTTTCCCATTGTGATGTGGTTGGGGCTCGGGGGCCAATGGAGAGGATGGCTTCTCTTCTCCATTGGGTATCTTGGTTGGGTGGAGAGCGTTGCCTCTCCCCTATTTTGTTGTGAATCAAGCAAACTTTTGGAGGAGCTACCTTGTTGGTGTTTGGAGCATTGGAGTCTTGTTGATGGCCATGTGAAACTTCTTGTATTTTTACCCACCTAGAGTGGAAGAAATTGTAATAATGTAGTTCATTATTTATCTACAATTTTAGGATGGTTTCCCACATCAAGTGGAGGACATTGTAATGAATTTGTGAAGGGAAGTTGTATTCAAATAGTTGTTTTTGATAATGCATTGCATGTGGAAAGACACAAATAAGAAAAGAAAGAAGAAAGAATGTTATGGTAAAGTTAGTTTGCAAATAGAAAAGAAAGATGCATTTTCATATTATACTTGCATTTGATAGTTATTAAACCTCTTCCTTATTCCTTGGATAATAAAAGGGTGAATTGGAAAAAAATTTGTTACTCTTTTAGTGGAATGAAAACCTTCATTTGGTGTGTTGTTCTTGCTCTTGTTTTAAAATATATTAATCAAAATGTTGTTGTAAATCTCTTATGGATTGTTAAGAAATTTGTATTATGAAAAGTTACATATCATTGTGTTACTTGGAAAGCATGTATTGGAAAAGTTAGACTATTTTGTTCAATTCCTTACATTGTTGAAAGAAGGTTTAAATTTCACATGTAATTTTGGAAGAATTTTAAAAGAGAAAAAAAACAAAAACAAAAAGAAAAAAGAAATCGTTTGCTTGTTACCTTGTCAATAAATGGAATTTCCTTTCTATTTTCCTTCATTAAACAAATGGAAAAAAATAAATAAATAAATAAAATAAAAATGGTTACCTTTGAACCTTAGCCTCTTTTGATTGTATAAAGTGATGATCAAATTATTATAAATTAAAAAATGAAACAAGATTAATTTTACTCCACAAACCATTACTACCAAACTTAAAAGATATATATATATATATATATATATATATATATTTATAATATAAATATATTATATATATATATATATTAATAATAATAATAATAATATAATATAAGACATTAGTTAGTTTAATATTATTATATACAAATAATATATTTATATATATATATTATATTATTATATCATATATATATATATATATATATATATATATATATATATATATAATTTATATATTTATTATAAAAATTAAATTTTTAAAAAAAAAAAAAAAAAAAAAAAAGGAAACGTGTAAAAGGGAAGTATAAAGCTTAAATAAATAAAAAAGGGGGAAATAAAGTATTCAATAAAATAAACTTAAATTAAAGTATAATACTTGGGATTATATCCCAAAAAGGCTATTGCCTATTTTAATGTGAGAATGGGGAAAGGGGGGGGGGAGGCGACCCCACCCCCACCCCATTATCAATGGGATGGGGGGGGGTCGGCGGTGACTCCCCCTAACCCCCCAACAAACTTTGAAAATCATTTCATCCCCGTAATAAACTAAACATTGTAATTTTTGTTTTTTTGTTTTTGTTTGCCAACTTTTAAAATCACATGACTATCATAAATGTTATTGGTATATATATATATATATATATATATATATATATATATATATATATATATATATATATATATATATATATATATATATATATATATATATATATATATATATAATATATATATATATATATATATATATATATATAATATATATATATAATATATATATATATATATATATATATATATATATTCACTTACCTAAATCATAAACATATCAAATCTTAACTATGTCAATAAAATGGAAAATACCCATATACCCATTTGGGTAAAATAGAAAAAAATACGAGTAAAATAATATAAATAATCCTTTCAAAACCCTAGAGAGGGGTGTATGCAAAAAAAAAAAAAGGAAACTTGTAAGCTCTTTACAAAAGCTTGGGATGACCTCCAATGGCTTCCTTCCTCCTCCATCAACCTGCAAAACAAAGAAAGAAAATGAATCAAATGAGATGAGAAAGAAGCTTTCATAAGGATGCTTTAGGGTTGGGTACCTTTTTCCACATCAAGGGCCCAAATTTAATCCATCCAAGGGATGAGATTCATCCCTACAAAAAGTAGGTGGAGAGTGGGTGAGTGGAAATTACCTTTTTATTTAAATGTCTTAATTTTAAAACATGAGTTGACTTTTAAGGGGTCACTTTATGGGGTAAGGGGATGTTTATTCTAACCCCATGTAAAATGGACCTTGTTATTTATTTATTTGTGGAATATTTAACTATAGTAGGAATTTAATTGTTTATTAAATTAACACTTAGAGTGAACTAAATCTTGGTTGGACTAAATCTACTTATTTGTTTTAATGCGGACTTAATAATTGGTTAAAATGGGAAATTATTAATTATTAAATATCATTGACCTTGAAACATTATCATGACAATTGTAGTTTCGAGCCTGTATGCGGGCACACTTTTCAAAAAAATTATTCCATAATTTTTCTAACTAAACCTAGGTTGTTCTTGAGTCTCTTCGGGCGTTTTAGTGGGCGTTACACTTGGTATCAGAGCCGTGGGTTCAAATCTTGGACCCTTGGGCACACCTAGAAAACATGAAACATGAACATTTAACCTAGTGCAAGTTGATTCTTTTAAATCTAGAAAACCACAATGTTTGATAATTATATGAAATAAAAACTTAGAAAACTAGAACAAGACCTAGAACAATGAACTAACTCTCGCCTTGATCTATGCAGGAGGTGTGGATTAGGTGAGGGGTCTTTTCATATAGACCTAGATATACCACCGCCAGAGCAGGCTATAGCGGCCATTCTACCTCAGATCTTACAGACGCTTCAAGACGTCAATGCCGCTATACGTGGAGAGCCCTTGGGAGGATGATTTTCTAGACATGGTATGGAGCCATCAGTAGATGCCGGATATCCCCTCGACATAACGAGGAGCATAGGGTAGAGAACTTCCAGCGCAGAGTCGGCTAGGGCAGAGTCACCACAGAGAGGACATGGGGACAGGATCTCAGGACATAGGGATAGGTCTCGGAGCCCTAGACAGAGGGAGGAGCATACAGAGAGACCTAGGGGTTGTCAGACGTCAGCTGCAGACCATATCAGGGAGATCTGAAGCTACGACCATCTCACTATTTGGGTGATACATGTGGTTTTCAGGCAGAGGCCTGGTTGGTGAGCTTGAGTGGATGCTTCAAGCTCTGTCCTTGTACTAGCAACACGAAAGCTCATGTTGCGATCCATCTTTTGAGGGATGGAGCAGGAGTCTGGTGGAGGACCGAGGAGCAGAAGCTCCATGTTGACTTCGAGAGATGGTTACCTGGGAGCTATTTGAGGAGCATTTCAGGAGCAGGTATTTACCCAGGAGGTTTATACAAAGTAGCGGATAGACAAGTTTCATGACCTCCGTCAGGCATCGATGACTATAGCCAAGTATGAGAGTCGATTTCTGGACCTACTCCAGTATGTCGACTATATGTAGGATGAGCAGGTATGGATTCACAGGTTCATTCGAGGCCTGAACTTGGATTTGGGTGGTGCGGTGTGCATTCACTGCCCACAGACATTAGCAGAGGCCGTGGAGAAGGCCTATATTACAGAGGAGACACGGGGAAAGACGCAACAGGCTAGAGATTGAGTTGAGCCATATCTAGCAGATGCAAGATGGTAGGTCGAAGGGGTCAGTTCCTCCTCCATGGGGTGGACAGAGTTCAGACAGGCTTCTTTCGAGGCCACCACAGTAAGAAGCAGACCACAAAGAGACCACTCGCCTAACTTACAAACCTCCTTAGAGATTTGATGCACAGAGAGGGCGGAGTATGGGGCCTCCTCCTAGGGGTCCCACCAGGACATAGGGTGTGCCTAGAGCTCGGTCAACAGGAGCTCGTCAGCAGAGACCTCAGTAGTCCATAGCCGGATCGTCAGGATCCACAGCTCAGACATCTAGAGTACCAGCTGGAGCTGCATCCCACTGGAGAGGACCAGGAAACTATTATGGTTGTGGTGTTGTTGGACATCATTGGAGAGATTTCCCATAGAACCCTAACAAGGGTAAGTAAGACGTGAGCTCGAGAGCTCTGGTTGGAGATATGGGCAGAGTCATCGGATCTACGCAGCGTAGTCGAGAACCGCAGGCCGAGAGCAGAGAGTACCGTGATTGAGACGACATGTAGTATTGGTGGTATTTCTACCTCTATATTATTTGATTCTAGTTCTTCTTGATTCATTTATTGCACCATCCTTAGTAGAGCGTTGTAGAATTTGGTGGTGGTTAGGCTAAAGGAGGCATAGTTGGGATGTTGAGATGGCTTCTGGAGCCAAAGTTTTTATAGACTCCTTAGTTAAGGAGTGTGTAGTGGATTTGGGACCCTTCACCACTACTTGGATCTTGAATCCTTCCATTAGGATCTTATGGTGTAATTTGGGCATGGATTGGTTGTTGTCACTCATAGAGCTAGAGTGGACTGTTACCATAAGACTATTGCTTGCATAGATGATCTTGGAGTGGAGTAGTGATATCAGGAGTTAGGAGACCCATTTCCATTCGCACCATCTCCGCTATGCAGCTTAAGCGGTGTGCATGATGGGGTTGTCAGTTGTATGCTGTTACGGTTAGTGAAAAATCGGAGGATGAGTCTAGTGGACCATCCCTTGATGACCATCCCATCTTGAGAGAGTTTGCTGATGTGTTTCCAGGGAGAGCTACTAGGGTTACCTCCCCACATGAGATAGATTTCCATATAGATCTAGTTCCCGAGTGCAGAGCCTATCTCACGAGCACCCTATTGGATGACTACTCCTGAGCTATGTGAGCTCAAATTGTAGCTCGAGGGCCTTCTAGAGAAGGGCCTAATCCATCCTAGTGTATCCCCTTGGGGTGCACCTAGTGATCTTCATGAAGAAGAAGGATGGATCTCTTCGGTTGTGTATTGACTACCGTCAGCTGAATAAAGTAACGATCAAGAATCGTTACCCCCTTCCACGCATTGATGATTTATTTGATCAGATGAAGGGGGCTACAGTTTTCTCCAAGATAGATCTTAAGTCAAGGTACCATCAGCTCAGGATTACTATGATATTCATAAGACCACATTTCCGTGGATACCTTTCTGAGTTCACGGTGGTATTAACGAATGCCCCCGCAATGTTTATGAGTTTGATGAATGGGGTATTCAGGACTTTCCTTGATCGCTTTGTGCTCATATTCCTTGATGACATTCTAGTTTACTCATGCACACATGAGGAGCACGAGGAGCACCTTCACCAGGTTCTTCAGTGTCTTCGTGAGCAACACCTTTATGGGAACTTGGAGAAGTGTGCGTTCTTTCAGACTAAGGTGCAGTATTTGGGCCACATCATTTCTAGGGAAGGTATCGCAGTCGATCCTTCCAAGATTTGAGCCATCATGGATTGGCCAACACCCACTAGTGTGACCGAGGTGCATAGCTTCATGGGTCTAGCAGGGTATTACAGGAGGTTTGTTCAAGATTTTTCTCGGATTGTGCACCCCATCACTTCCCTTCAGTGGAAAGGGAAGAAGTTTTTATGGTCAGATAGATGTGAGCAGGCCTTCAGGACACTGAAGGAATGCCTCATGACAACACCTATTCCAGTAGTGTCAGATCCTTAGGGTGAGTTCTATATTTACATCAGATGCTTCTTTGGTAGGACTTGGAGGTGTGTTGATGTAGGAGGGTAGAGTAGTTGCCTTTGAGTCTCGCAAACTCAAAGATTATGAGCTCAATTATCTGACTCATGATCTTGAGCTTGTAGCAGTTGTACATGCCTTAGTGCGGTGGAGACATTTTCTTCTTGGCCGGAGATTTACACTCAGATTGATCACTTGAGTCTTCACCACCTCTTCACGCAGCCCAATCTCAATGCTCATCAGTGGCGTTGGATGGAGTTACTTTGTGAGTATGACATGGAGATATAGCATGTGAAGGGGAAGGAGAATGTGGTTGCAGACACTTTGAGTAGACAGAGACATGTGGCTATGGCCACCTCAGTGGGCACAGATTTGCGGAGTAGGATCTTGTAGCAGCTTCCTCAGGATAGTTTCTACCTTACAGCCTAGAGTAGAGATTGAGTCTCAGAGACCCCTTGAGGGAGATTTTATGGATTTTCATTAGAGGCAGATGGTCTTCTCAGACACAGAGGTCGGATATATGTTCCTAGAGATGGAGGCTTGAGACAGGACATTTTGACAGAGGCCCATCATGCACCTTATTCATCCCATCCCGGGGTGAAGAAGATGCATGCCACCTTGAGATAGTTGTATTTTTGGAGAGGACTTTGGAGAGACATGGCTTTGTTTGTGTCACGTTGTTTAGAGTGTCAGAGGGTGAAGGTTGAGCATCAAGCATCTAGCTAGCCTTCTCTATCCTCACGCCATACCGGAGTGGAAGTGGGACACCATTTCCATGGACTTCATCGTTGGGTTACCTACGTCGAGATACCACCATGACGCCATCATGGTCACGGTGGATAAATTGATGAAAGTAGCTCATTTTTCTCCGGTGAAGACCACCTATACAGCGAGTGCTGTGGCATGAGTATATCTTGATGAGATTGTCAAATTGCATGGGATTACAGAAGATCATTTGTGACCATGACCCTTTGTACACTTCCCATTTATGGACCACCATACGAAGTATGCTCTTGGGATGAGGATCAATTTTAGTACAACATATCACCCAGAAACAGATGGACAGACTGAGCAAGTGAATAAGATCCTAGAGGACATTCTTAGGATGTACGTTATGGATCACCAATCGAGATGGGAGGAGTATCTATATTTGGTGGAGTTTGCCTACAATAATAGTTTCCAGAGTTCGATAGGCATGGCTCCTTTTCAGGCATTATATGGCAGAGAGTGCATGACACCTCTTAGTTGGGATAGGATTGAGGACAGGGTTTCCCTTGGGCCAACATTATTGCAGGATATGGAGCAATAGGTTACCTTGATCAGGCAGAGATTGTAGGAGGCGCAGGATAGACAGAAGAAGTATGCGGACCAACATAGGAAAAATTATAGTTTTGAGGTGGGCACGAAGGTGTTTCTTCGTGTCAGACCGCATAAGATCCCTATCCGTTACGAAAAAGGTTCTAAGCTTGCTCCTAGGTTTGTGGGTCCCTTTGAGATCTTGGAGCGCCTCGGTCCCTTGGCCTATCGTCTAGCATTTCCACCTAGCTTGTCTCGCGTCCATGATGTGTTTCACGTTTCGTACTTAGGAGATATATTTTGATCCTTCTCATGTGCTAGATTGGACCGCATTGCAGGTGTAGGATCAAGGGCAGGTGATGGTGGAGCCCATATGCATTATAGAGCGCAGGACCCTGGGCCTTCGCAGCAGAGAGATTGATCAGGTTTGGGTCCAATGGGATAGATATGACGAGACTTCAGCTACTTGGGAGGATGCTACTTTGCTACGAGGACAGTTTCCACACCTTTTCCAGTGACTTCCAGGAGGAAGTCGAGTCTAAGGGGAGGGGGATGTAGTGCCCACTTTCCTTCGACACCTTTTTTGATTATTTTTTTGATATTGTCATATGCACTTATGGATATATTATAGTTTTTGATATAGCATGTTAGTAGATATCAGAGATACTGAATTGTTATTGATTTTATTCTTATATGATGCATATGGACTACTGGAGACTTTTGTTGTTGATATTGATACACTTTTGACATGGTTATTTATCTGTAATTCTGACATGTGATATGTTTAAGTCATACTGAGTAGATCTTGATAATTGGATTAATGTGATGATCGTTTTGACATGAATGAAATGTGTAATAGAAATGTGCTAGAAATTGTAAGTGATATCGTATTTGCATAGATGATAATAATTCATATATAGTTGATTTTAGATTTATATCACATATTTTGGCATGACTGTTTTAATGCGGCCACAAGGCCGAAGGAGGTATTCTCTGTTCTGCAGGTATATTATATTCACAACAATATCGGGGGAGTGGAGACCAACCACATCGGAATTCGAGAAGAATCCAACTAGGGTCACCATGGCAACATGTAATTGTGTGTGTTAGAATTATTTGGTTAGGAGAAAATTGTGACCTAGGGGTCATGTGTTGTTTTGTTTTAATTTTCCCTTTCTATTATGTTAGTATGTGTTTTCTTTTAGTAGTGAATTTTTACTTGGTTTATTATTTAGATTCTTGGAATTGTGTTTACCCCCTTTTTTTTATTCATGGGTTGTAGTGTCTTAATTAAGTTAATTTGAATTTGTTTTAAACTAATTAAAAGATGTGACCAAAAGGGAGTTCATTTATTAGGCTTGATTTACTTTGGATTTTGTGTTGAGTGATGTGTGTTTGAGTTTTGAGTGTAGCACACTCTACCCCACATGGGAAACTCGAATTTGGCCTTAGAGGCCAAATTTGGAAGCTTGTGGGACAAGTCAAACTTGTCCCACACCTCTTAAAATCCCATGCCAACCCTACCTATGGGTTGGGAAGTCAAATTTAGGGTCTTTTACATGTTTTGGGGGATGAAAAGGTAAAATATTAATTGCACTTTCTTTCAAAATTTAATTTTTTCTTTGGAGGAGTGGGCTTAGATGGAGTGTGTAAGGTGCTTGTCATTCCTCCAACCACTCATTAATGGTGCATTGGAATATGAGGTTGACCAAGTGATGTGGAGTGGAGGGAAAATGAGGTGGCATCCTACTTGGAGCCACATCATCCCTCCCTCTCTTTTCTCTATTTATTGAATCATTTTTTCTTGTTTTGGGGTTAGATGTTCATTTTTAGTCTCTTGTATTTTTGGAGAGTAGAGGATTTTGAAGGAGTTTGTGGATTTTTGGAGCTTGTTGATACTTGTTGGAATTTTTTTGGAGCTTGTGGATGCTTGCTTGATCTTTGGAGGGGTTTGGAACTTCATACTTGGAACAAGCTCTACCATGGAAAGGTAGGAGCTTCACCTTTGTTTATATTATGTTATTGTTATATGTATGTGTGTATATGTTGTGTTGAATGTTGTTGTTTCTTTGAAATGCTTGTTGGGTATGGGTAGAATGCCTAAGTTGGGAGTGGGAGGAGACTATGGGGAGTTTATTTGAGGGAGGCATAAGAGATCATTTTCTTGAGGAGGGAGTTTGGGTTGGGTGCCCACCTACTATGAGAAATGCTTGCATTTTCTTCTTCTTCTTACTTTGAGGGAGCCATAAGAGTTGAGGGAGGCATAAGAGTGGATGGAGGGATAAGGGGTACTTGAGGGAGACATAAGAGTTGTTAGGGATATTGTGTTTTGCATTGGAGGCTTTTTAGGTGGCACCCATTCCCATTGGGATGCATAAGTGGCCTCCCATAGGTCTTAGTCTTTTTGGCTTCCTCGATAAGCCTTTGTGATCTTGTTGTTTGTTGTTTTCTTCTTTTTGAGTTGTTGTGTTTTTGTATGTAAATGGAATGAATGTGAGATTACATGTTAAGTAGTGTGGAAGCTATTAGTTGCCATGAGTTGAGATATTTTCCCATTGTGATGTGGTTGGGGCTCAGGGGGCCAATGGAGAGGATGGCTTCTCCTCTCCATTGGGTATCTTGGTTGGGTGGAGAGTGTTGCCTCTCCCCCTATTTTGTTTTGAATCAAGCAAACTTTTGGAGGAGCTACCCTGTTGGTGTTTGGTGTAGACACCCCAATTTCACATCTATCCTAAATCAATTAATTCCCCTTCCTCATTTCCCACAAAAATACACTTCGAATTAATCAAATATAATTTGATTAATTATCCATTTCAAAATCTAAAAATAATCTAATCCTCACCACATGTCATTATTCTCCATGTTTTTCCACTATTGAATTAAAAATTCAAATTCAAATCCTCACCCACCATTCGTGGTCCCCACTCACCTAAAATCCTCCACTTATGAATTAAAAAATAATTCAAATCCTCACCCATTCTTCGTGGTCCCCACTCACCTAATCTTGCCCACATTTTCAAACCACTCACCTAATCTTGCCCACATTTTCAAACCACTCACTTAATCTTGCCCACATTTTCAAACCATGATTACTTAAATTAATCTAAGCTAATCACTCCCTCAGGCTATAAATACAACCTTACCCCTCCCCTCTAAACACACGGAGAATAAGCTTTCATGCCATATCTAAGTTCTTGCATCCTTTGAGCAAAGAACATCCTTTTGCCTCGTCCTAATGCCAAAATAGCCTCATAATCCTTTTTCCCATCTAGTGCAAAGTAAGAAGATCGTTGTTGCAGGAAGGTCTTGCTCCGTCTTGAAGAAAAGCACCTACATATCACAAAATCAGGGCTCAATCCAAGTTTCCTAGCCCATTCTGAGGTTTGCTACGGAAAATGCAAAGGAGGAGGTATGATTATTGGTATTTTACTTCCTTGTTAGTAGTGTATTTTTCTAGCTTACATTACAGCACTTAGGTTACTTTCGATCTATTACCATTAATTTCTCAATTAGTGGTTTTATCTATTCTTTGTTTATTATTATTCATTATTATTTCCTTTTCTGTTCCTTATGGTCTTCTTTGGTTAACCTTCACGCTTTGGGTAGTGTTTTTGTTGTGTGGTGTCTTGTGGTGTATCTGCAGGTTATAGCAACAATGAAACTCTGAAGCTCATCCTGTCTTTGATCTCCTCGGTGCTTGGTGTTTAGTTCCCAGTTTTGATTTTGCTATTTACTCGTCATCTGTAGAAACACATGAACTAGCCATTAGTTTATCATCTTACTGTCATGGGACAACCAATCCGGAAAATGCATTTATTTATTTACTTTTGCTAAAATAACTGCTTTGTAGGAAGTTAATCATTTTTTTTTTCTTTTATTTTAGTCAATCATTTTGTGATCTAACTCTTTCTTTCTGTTTATTGTTCTTTTTTAACCTTGCTGTCAAAATTTTAGCTTCTCAGGTGAAGTATAGAAGTCAGAAAATTAAAAAAAAACCAGCTCCCGGGACGTTTTTCTCACGTTTAAAATTTTCATTCAGAGCGTTCTCGTAGCCCATCTTCCGGAAGCCATAACTTTTGCTCCCGAACTCGGAATGACTTAATTTTTTTTTAACGGAAAGGTATTGAAAAGATCTATGCAATGAAAAAATAATTTTTAGATTTAGACTTACAAAAAAATTTGGTTTCATTTCTTCTAACACCTATCTTTTTAACAAAAAAACAACAAAATTATAGTTTTTTTTTTTTTTTTTAAATTTTTTTTTTATTTTATTTCACGTAACAACCTCACACGTATGCTCTTTCCTCGCACTTCAAAAGTGATCTTGGAAATCAGAAACGTGAGGCCACTCGAGCTCTGCACACCAATTTTTTTAATTTTTAATTTTTTGCCTTACATTTCAATTTTCCGACAACACACTTCTAAGTAACGTTTTCACCCTCTTCTTTCATCGTTTTTTTTTTTTGTGAAAATAATCATTATCGCTATTTCGCAATCATGATTAATTGCAATAATTATTAACATTTAAAAAAAAAAAAAAACTATTCCAATTGTATCCGCGTATGCTCTTTTCTTGCGCCTTCGAGCGATCTGGAAAATCAGAAACGGTCACAATTTTTTAGTTTCTTGTTCTAACATTGCAGGATCCTCTAGCTTTGTTTTCCAATTTGTCATTTTAATAATTATTTTCCTTTGTCATATTCTTAATATTTGTTTGGTCGTTGGTTGTGTATGCTCTTTTCCTGCGCCTTTGAGCGATCTGGCAAATCAAAAACAACCACGATCACTTTTCTAACATTTCATTTGCAGGATAACTACTAATTTGTTTTCTGTAGAACCGCGTTGCTGGAATATTGTCAAAAATAAAAAAAAAACAAAAACAAAAAAATCCCGCAAAAATACCACCATTCAAAGACAATTACTGAAAAAAAAAAAAGTATGCTCAGGTACGTAATTATTTTCTGCTAGTGATTTATTTCAAGTTGGAAAGAACCCTGCGTTTAATCACTTTATCATATTGTTTTTACACGTAGACGAGGTGGATTTCATCACCACCAAAGCTACACCGGTGACGTGGACTTGACTACCACGCACCAACAACATTTGCATCTGCATTGCACTTTGAGACCTAGTCTCATCACAGCGTTCGGTATTTACCTCACGTTGCTCTTCACTTACAGGTAATGTTGTCGTGCAGTGCATGCGAGTCATGCCTAAATAGCTGTAACAACGAAGCCTGGGCATCGTCCCTGTAAATCTTCGGGAGTTATAAGGACACCATACACATTCATCCCTCCATCACCTTCCACCTTTTCACAAAACCTGTTCTGGACGTGGTGATTCACTCGAAACAGGCAAGTAAGAATTGGTGAGTCTCCTCCAGTGCTCTAAGGGTTCCCCGTACCAATTTTGTCCCCGTACAAAATTAGGTATATCAGGACTAGGGTATATCGGAGGACGCATCTTCTTGGAGTAATAAGAGCCTGCATCCACCATTTCACAACATACTTGTATGATTGCATGAAACAATGATCATTCCCGAAGGATCTACCTCTTCAGCCAAAACAATTTGATACACATGACTGCTTGTTGTTTGTAAACAAAATAGTTTAGCATTGTTTTTATCATAAAACTTGGCTAATATCAATGTGTTTATTGTAAAATTCAAATCCTAATCGTGTTCCACAACACCATTTCTCGACCGATTCAATACCAAGCAAAACATTCAAGCAATCCCACAATGAAGATCAAAATGTCACACTGATTTCATTAGCCTACTTCAGCCAACAACAACTCCACTATAGCTTGTTTTCAGCTATATCCAATAGATATTGAGTGACTTGCGTTCACTCCTTATCTCATCAATTGTCAGAACATCCTTTATAGCTTGTTTCAAGCTATATCAAAATGACATTGGGTGACTTGTTTGAGTTCACTCATTATTTCATCAGCTGTCAAGTTTAACAAAATCCCATCCGACACAAATCCCTTCAAATCTCATTTTGAGTTCGCACAACTGTGTTGAGTCACTTGTTTGAGTTACTCTTCCTATCAAAAATCTAGAGCTTATTTAAGTCAAACCAATCAACATATTCATCATAGCTTGTTTGAGCTATATCTCACTTGTATTGAGTACCTTGTTTGAGTGTACTCCTTACATTTTCATCTGCTAAGCTTGTTTAATCCAAACCAATCAAGATATTCGTCATAACTTGTTTGAGTTATATCCCACTTGTATCCCGAGTAGCTTTTTTTTTAAAGCTTTCTCCTTATAGCCTTACTTGTTAAAACTCGATTGAGCCAAAATAAAAATCACAATCAATAGGTTGATTTCTTCATCGCACCTTTCTTCGTTCTCCCTCTCTTTCAAACATGAAGAATTCATGAAAAACATCACACAATGAGCTATTAGAACAAATTAATAAGATGACAACACAACTCTCTCATATGGCTACCCAAATCAGTGAGCGATCACCCAAAAAGCCGATCATACAACCTCACGAAGAAATCAGTTCACGTAAAGTCCAACGTCAGTTTACCCCCCTTGGAGAAAGTCTCTCTAGTGTTTTTCATCAACTAAAAGAGGCTAAACTGATAAGATATCCAATTACAAAACCCTTTGTCAAAGGGGAAGCTAAGCCATGTTGGTACAAACCTAACACATACTGTGACTTTCATCGCATTGATGGTCATCACATAGATAAATGTGTGCGATTTAAGAATTACGTCCAAGACTTAATTGATGACGATGTCATCTCTGTAGAACTTGATGACAATGCTCTTGCAACCAATGACACATCCAATACCACAACTTTCCATGAAGAGCTGACTACTGTCGAAACTCCTATATATACTGAAATTCCACGAGATCATGATGACAACATTCAAGACTCTCTAATTCCAAACAAATCCATATCTTCTTCAAATTTCCTTCCATTAGTTCAAACATACATTGAACTTGTTTTGGACAACAACATTCTTCCAACATCTACTGAGCACTTGAACTTATTTCAAGACACTCTTTCAACCCAAACATACATTGAACTTGTTTTGGACAACAACATTCTTCCAACATCTACTGAGCACTTGAACTTATTTCAAGACACTCTTTCAACAGAAACATACATTGAACCTGTTTTGGACAACAACATTCTTCCAACATCTACTGAGCACTTGAACTTATTTCGAGACTCTCTTTCAACCCAAACATACATTGAACCTGTTTTGGACAACAACATTCTTCCAACATCATGAGCACTTGAACTTATTTGAGACTCTCTTTCAACCCAAACATACATTGAACTGTTTTGGACAACAACATTCTTCCAACATCTTGAGCACTTGAACTTATTTCGAGACTCTCTTTTTCTGTTTTGGACAACAACATTCTTCCAACATCTACTGAGCACTTGAACTTATTTCAAGACACTCTTTCAACCCAAACATACATTGAACTTGTTTTGGACAACAACATTCTTCCCACATCTACTGAGCACTTGAACTTATTTCAAGACTCTCTTTCAGCCCAAACATATATTGAACCTGTTTTGGGTGACAACATTCTTCCACCATCTAACAAGACCTTGATCTCATTTCAAGACTCCCTTTCAAACCTTGATATTACTGTAGACACTACAGACGAGGTTCCATCAACAGGTACCATTAAGTTTGATTCTATTCTTCCAATATTGGCTCTTATGCCTAACATCTCTAGCCTTTTTGTCGAAACACAACCACATCGAGTTTGGACACTTGCGACAATGCAACCCGTCGTGTCCATCATGCTTTCAACTATCGATCTTGCAGGCATCTCATCACTAATTAGTCTCACCTGTCAAGACTTCTACGTGCATCCATTCTACGAGGTACTTATACCCAGGAATATCTTTACACAACCTTTTCCATCTTTAATTGTGAATCTATCCTCAAAACAATCAATTAATGGACAAATAGAAGCAAAAAACCAAATAACACAAACCATCATTGTCAACACACATGGAAGCTATTGGCTTAACCAAATCTATCCCACTCTTTGGGCTTACCGCACATCTTATCCCTTCTACTTTATTTATGGTTGGGAAGCTATTTTATATGTCAAGGTTGAATTTTCATCCTTCATAATATCCTTCAAAGATGTAATCAATAAAGATTATTATCAACAATCACGCCTTAATGAACTCGAGCTTCTTGATGAAAAACGACTTAATGCCCTAGATCATCTTCAAGTATATCAAAATCAGTTATGGCATAGCTACCATAAAAAATTCAAACCTAGAAAATTTAAGGTCAATCATTTCATTCTCAAAGAAAATCGAAAGAACACACCCAAAGAACGAGACAAACAAGACAAATTTGAGCCCAACGAAATCATAGATAATTTTGGGTTTGGAGCTTATAAATTGGCCATTGACATCAGGCCAAGTCCTTGAAAAACCCATGAATGCATTCCATTCAAAGAAATTTTATTCTTGAAAGCACTCTCTATTTGGGAAACAACAACGTGTACATTGTTCCTTTTGTCTTGCTTATCTCTGAATAAATTTATTCATTTCCATTGGCAAATATTTTATTTATCAAAATCACATCTTCATATTTATCATCATGAGACAAGTGCTAGTATAAATCCTATTAAGTTTGTGAGCGTCATACTTCTTCCATTTTCAGTCGCTTTCCTCTATGGTCATACCTAGAAGCTTACTGATGGTAATATATCCCCTTCTAATACATTCTCTCTTTCATAACAAAGCTCTAAACTTCGTTACCCAGTTCGTTTGGTCGTCCATCTCAGTCTTCGGTGTTGAACCTCGCGTCCTACTAGTCGTGTGGGAGATTTGAGATTGGGGAGGACGTTTCTTCCCAAATACAAAGCACTATTGTAAAAAAAAAAATCCATCAATTCAATAACTTATGAATAATTCATTGTCACATCTTTCATCCTTCATAGTCTTTGGTGTTGAGCCCACACTTCTTACTAGTAGTGTGAGACTGGGAATGGAGGAAGGTGCCCTTACTCGTCTACGTCTTGTCTTCGGTGATAAACCCTTGCCTCTTACAAGTGGCATGGGGCAAAGCGTAGAGGGTCATTCTCATACAAGCATAAAAACATTGCAAAATATTCAAAAAAAATAAAAAAAACAAAACAAAAAAAAAAAAAAAAAGAAATTCACTCGCCTATATTTTGCCTTTGGTGATGAGCCCTTGCTTCTCACTAGTAGCATGGGGCAAGGCATAGGGAGTCATTTCAAAAATACAAAATCTTATAGTGCTTACAAATTATAGAATCCCCAAACACGTAATTTAGATGCCTAAGTGAAGAGAGAACTATCCCTTAACCTCATATCTTATCAATCAGTAGGCCACATAACTATCTAAGTCTAGCATGTGACTCATAAAGTGAAAGCCATTTTTGAAACCGGTTCAGTACCATTATGAAGAATGGAGTCACAATTTCCCAAAGGGATTGTTGTTAGCATTTGTCTCTATATTCATTATCCACCTCCTGCGTCCTTCTTGATTCTCGGTGATGAGCCCACACATCTTACTAGTTGTGTGGAGTCAAGAATGGAGCTGGAATTCTTTTCATCATATCATCACCACCATATCCTGCCAATGGAAAGAGAATTTGTGTTATTCTGAGCATAAGTTACCACACTGAACACGCTACATACGAATAATATCCTGGTTTATCGCCTCTCAAAAATAAGTCTGCACTCTGGGCCATAAATTGCCACTCACAGTGTAAAAAAATCTACCAACATTTGAAAATCATCAAAAATCTAAAAACATTTGAAAATCGTCAAAAATCCAAAAACATTTGAAAATCGTCAAAAATCCAAAAACAGTGTAAAAATTAAAAATCCAAAAACATTTGAAAATCGTCAAAAATCTAAAAACATTTGAAAATCGTCAAAAATCTAAAAACAGTGTAAAAATCTTAAAATCCAAAAACATTTGAAAATCGTCAAATTCCCAAGTATAAAAATCCTCAAAAAAAACAAAAAAATCAAAAATCCAAAAATCTCCAAAAAAAAATTATAAAATTCAAAAACAAACATTAGAAAATCCAAAAATCCAAAAACAAAAACATTAGAAAATATCCAAAATACAAAAACATTTGCAAAATTTTCAAAAGACCAAAAACATCCACAAAATCGTAAAAACTCAATAAGCAACACAATTCATCCTTTGAACTATTATCCCAAACAAATGGTCCAACCACCTTATGACTACCAATTTCAAACCACTTCTCCTCGCGTGAATCCTCGCTTGGGGAAAATCCGGCTCTCATTGTTTCCTTGTTTGAGGAGACTGACCCAATCCCTTGTACCCCTACTTGGGGGCACATCTAATCAATCATCACTGTGGAACACGTTAGGGACATGTTTACTGGTTCTTGTGTTGCATTATTAGTGGCAAATTATTAATTGCTTTCTTGTATCTTGATATATTACAGGGGGCATCTTGATTTTATGTATCCTGGTGTTCTCTGTAATATTCTTATGTTATCTGATTGCATGTCATTCTAGGGCATCATACTTTCTTGATGGCCTCTATCTATGCTCTCTTCCATTTGCATATCGTACTGGGGCATCAAACCTTTTTGATGGCCCCTTTCTATGCTATCACGCATATTACTGATCTAGTCATCCTGATCTTTTATATCACGATGCATCCTGTTATGTGCTATATTAAAATTAAGATGCTTTTCGTCACGTGAGTATCTTCCTGCATGATCAACATCTTACTTTGCACCCCATCCATTCACCCATACTAATGCATTCTCCAGTTTGCGAATCCTACTTGATCACCGTTGCAGTTTGCGAATCCTACTTGACGATCTTTCTCAAGTAGCATTCACTATCCAGCAGCTCCTTCTCCCCCACCATGATCACCATGTATTTGATCCATTCATTCTCACTTCTCATTTTTACTCCTCCGCCGCTTATACCCATATTACCCTTCTCACCATTCTGTCCCCTCTCACCCATTGGTATTCTTTCCTTTCACCCTTTTTCTTCCCGCTTGACAATCTTACTTAATAACCCCTTCTATATGGAATCCTCAGTGGAGGTTTACCCTCTCCCTAAGATCTTCCCATTGTAGAAGCTTCTTCACCACCTGCCCTCTCATCAAATAACCATCACCACCAAACACATCTTCCAACTCCACCTCTTCTACTTCCCATTCCCGCATCATTACTCTCACCACGTGGGCATCCCAATTAAGGATTCCCCTCACACTCTCCGCCCTCCACTGCATATATTCCTTCATCCATTCATGTTACACTCCTTTGTGTCCTTTCTTTCTTATTATCACCTCATCTCATATCATATACCACTTAGGCATACCTCACTCACTCTTTTCTCATCCTTCCCCAAATCCACCTTATGCCTGGTCATCCTACTTACACACTCTCGTAGTATGGAAAATTCACTTGAGGGTTCCCCTTCAGTCCATTTTGTCATACCCTATTCCCACCAACTCTAACATCATCCTTCTTCTTCCTCAGCTTGGCGATCTTACTTAACCATTCCAGCCGCATGGCAATCTTACTTAATACTTCCACTTAAGGTTGATCTACCTGTGGCCTTCCTCCATCCCATCATATTTCCCCCTTCTTATTTCTCCCACCTCTCATCGCGATCATCTTCTTCACCCTACCATTCCACCCCTATCCCCAATATCATTTTGTCTTTCTCTTTGCATATCATCCCTGTCGGTTGGGTGACCCTACGAAACCTCTCCAGCAGTATGACGATCTTACTTAAGAGATTCTCTTAAGCATGACATGTCATCTTACACTCGCCCATCACTCTCCAATCTCACCATCCATATTTCCTCTTCATTCCCCATCATCACATCTTTTTCCCACCACTATCACCCTCCTCTGCTTGGCAATCTTACTTAACCACTCACCCGGCATGGCGATCTCACTTAAGAGTCCCTCTTAAGGATGATCTATCTCCTTGCCTTTCCCCATCACTACACACCCTTCACCCTTCATTTTTTCTCGGCATTCCCCATTATCACATCCTTTCACCTCCTTTTCGATTCTCGCAAACACCACTTCTCGCTTGACCATTTGTCATCTCCAGTTTTGCTCACATGGCAATCTTACTTAACCACTTCCGTCACATGACAATCTTATGTCAGGGTCCTCCCTACACTTAACTTGTCATCGTGAACTTCTCCCCCGCCTCATTCTTCGTTCACTTTGTTGATCGCTTCTTCCACCTGGTATCTCCTATTACCCACTTTTTCCTCCTACTATTATCCTTTCTCCACATATCCTCTTACAACATACAACTCATCTCTTCCACCTACAATCACATTCTTTTCCCCCATTTTCCCCTTCTTGATCCATCACCCTTCATACCGTTTCTTCCCATTATTTTCATGTCTTGGTTCTTCATCCTCACCTCGTTCATCCTCATCACCCACATCCTCTCCTCGCTTTCACTTAGTCCCAACTCATCCCTCCCATCTTCTTCACTCTTTCCACTTCATCTTCTCAAATTCCCCCCACATTTCTACCCACACACACATTCGTCATTATTGTTAACACTCCTATATCATTCTTTCATCATCATCTTCTCTTCCCGCGCTAATAATTGTCAACGGGTTTTCCCTAAAAATTATCAATCCTCATTCCGCATGACCTCATTCACTCCCTTGGACCTTCTAGAGTTTCCCTTCATTCCTTCCCTCCTCTAAGCCCACCACTCATTGTCAAAGGGTTTTCCCTAACGTCCCTTTGTTGGCGTTACCCTTTCCAATCCTCATTAGCTTTCTCCTTTTCTTCATTTTTTCTCTCACCCTTCCCCACCACTCATTGTAAAAGGGATTTCCCTAACATCCTTTCATTGGCATTGCCTCTTCTATCCCCATTCTCTTTTCTCTCCTATTCTTTTCCCTCACTCCCACCCTTTCTTGTCACTTCTTACCCATCTCTCCATCTCCTCTTTGCCCTCTTCAATATCTTTACTGTCTTCATCATACATCCTTTTCCTATTTTCTCGTCATCCTAGTATCCTCATTTCATGCATCTCCACATATTTTCCAATCGATGTCATTCCTCCCCTCTTTCTTCTTTGAACATTCCTTATACCATTCCCTTTCCACTTATTACCCCCTTTCTGTATTCCCTTCCTTCTACATCATTTTCTTTGTTATCCTCTTCTCTCTCCCACCCCTCGTCTTATTTCCCTTCCCCTGTATCATCTTCTTCCCCTTTTTCCATCATGTTTCCTCCTTACTTCCCCATCGATAACCTGGTTGTTCAGCGTTGTCCTGTCTTTTTTATCATACCACCCTCCACATGCATCTCCATACGGTCTGTTCCATATTCTTGGCCTTGGTCTTCCTCGCAATGACATGATTCCTTCAATCTTCTCCTTGTATTCATTCTATCTTCCTTTCCTCTCCCCTAATTTTCATGTTTCTTCTGACCACTTCTCCTTTTCTCTACCACCCCTACCTTTTCATTCATTTTGTATATGTTTCTCTTCCTTTCTCTCCTCTTTTTCACACTTTCCTCGCCCCTCATAGTTTCTTTTTTTTCTCCGTTCTACTTCTTCTTTCGTCCTCTTTCCATTTTCCTCCATTTCACCCCCTACTCCCACCTCATTTTCTCCTTCTTATTTATCCTTTCCCATTTCCTACTTTTCTCAGCTCTATCATTTATTTCACTTCCACATGCATCCCTCTTTACTATCTCTGTTGCTTCCTTCATTTTGCACATCTCTCTATTTCATCCCTTCACCCTCTACTCTGTCATTTTCCTATTTTTCCTTGTTTGTCCTTCATCATTCCCTTCTCCCCTATCATCCCTCTCTCTTATTTCTACCTCTTTCATTCCTTTTTTTTCCCCTCCCCTATCTCCCTTACTCTTCTCATAATCAACCCCCAATCCTATCCATTCCCTTTTCTCTTTCCCACACACCCTCACACCTAGCATTCAAGGTCGATTGAATCCTTTCTCCATTTGCGTCGTGTGGTCATTCCAGTCTCTTCCACTCCATTATCATCCTCTTCTCCACCGAATCCATTTCCTTTCTTTTCGAGAGTTCTGTCGTATATTTCATTCTCGTCAGTCCTCTCGAGGGGGCATCACCACATCTATCCATAATCACATCTTCTCATGACATTTTTGTCTTGGAGGATACTATAACATCCATCACTCACCACTTTCCATTCTCCCCAACAAACATTTGCTCTACCTTTTAAAAAGTAGATTGAATTCTTCCCCCATACCGTCTACTTTCTTTGAAAGGACACTACTTTCATAGTACCCTTCCAAAGAGGGGCAAATGTAGACACCCCAATTTCACATCTATCCTAAATCAATTAATTCCCCTTCCTCATTTCCCACAAAAATACACTTCGAATTAATCAAATATAATTTGATTAATTATCCATTTCAAAATCTAAAAATAATCTAATCCTCACCACATGTCATTATTCTCCATGTTTTTCCACTATTGAATTAAAAATTCAAATTCAAATCCTCACCCACCATTCGTGGTCCCCACTCACCTAAAATCCTCCACTTATGAATTAAAAAATAATTCAAATCCTCACCCATTCTTCGTGGTCCCCACTCACCTAATCTTGCCCACATTTTCAAACCACTCACTTAATCTTGCCCACATTTTCAAACCATGATTACTTAAATTAATCTAAGCTAATCACTCCCTCAGGCTATAAATACAACCTTACCCCTCCCCTCTAAACACACGGAGAATAAGCTTTCATGCCATATCTAAGTTCTTGCATCCTTTGAGCAAAGAACATCATTTTACCTCGTCCTAATGCCAAAATAGCCTCATAATCCTTTTTCCCATCTAGTGCAAAGTAAGAAGATCGTTGTTGCAGGAAGGTCTTGCTCCGTCTTGAAGAAAAGCACCTACATATCACAAAATCAGGGCTCAATCCAAGTTTCCTAGCCCATTCTGAGGTTTGCTACGGAACGCGAAGGAGGAGGTACGATTATTGGTATTTTACTTTCTTGTTAGTAGTGTATTTTTCCTAGATGGTAAAGTTAGTTTGCAAATAGAAAAGAAAGATGCATTTTCATATTATACTTGCATTTGATAGTTATTAAACCTCTTGCTTATTCCTTGGATAATAAAAGGGTGAATTGGAAAATAGTTTGTTACTCTTTTAGTGGAATGAAAACCTTCATTTGGTGTGTTGTTCTTGCTCTTGTTTTAGAATATATTAATGGAAATGTTGTTGTAAAATCTCTTGTGGATTGTTAGGAAATTTGTATTATGAAATGTTACATATCATTGTGTTACTTGGAAAGCATGTATTGGAAAAGTTAGACTATTTTGTTCAATTTCTTACATTGTTGAAAGAAGGTTTAAATTTCACATGTAATTTTGGAAGAATTTTAAAAGAGAACAAAAACAAACAAAACAAAAAAAAAAAAAAAAGAAATCGTTTGCTTGTTACCTTGTCAATAAATGGAATTTCCTTTCTATTTTCCTTCATTAAACAAATGGAAAAATAAAATAAAAATGGTTACCTTTGAACCTTAGCCTCTTTTGATTGTATAAAGTGATGATCAAATTATTATAAATTAAAAGACGAAACAAGATTAATTTTACTCCACAAACCATTACTACAAACTTTATATATATATATATATATATATATATATATATATATATATATATATATATATATATATATATATCTATATCTATATATATATATATATATATATATATATATTTATATATATATAAGATTTTAGTTAGTTGGTCATATTAATAATACAAATACTAATAGTTAATGACAATAACATTAAGATTAATATTATTCATATTCTTATTTTATATATATATATATATAATTCTTCATATATTTAAGTTTATAAATATTACTTTTAAAAAAGAAAAGAAAAAAAAAGAAACGTGTAAAAGGGAAGTATAAATATAAAAGAGTAAATAAAAAAGGGGAAATAAAGTATTCAATGCAAAATAAACTTAAACTAAAGTATAATACTTGGGATTATACCCCAAAAAGGCTACGACCTGTTTTAATTGTGAGAATGGGGAAAGGGTTGGGGGAGGGTCGCCGACACACCGCCCACCCCATTGGTAATGGGGTGGGGGTCTGGTCGCGGCCATCCCCCAACCCCAACAAACTTTGAATATCATTTTATCCCCGTAATAAACTAAACACTTGTAATTTTTGTTTTTGTTTGCTCATTTTTTAAAAGCGCTCTGTAAATGTTAAGTAAATGTATAAGTATATATATATATATACATATATGTATGTATATACATATATGTATATATATATATATATATATATATATATATACATATATGTATGTATATATATATATGTATATATATATATATGTATATATATATATATATATATACATATATGTATACATATATATATGTATACATATATATATATACATATATGTATATGTATATATATGTATATGTATATATATGTATATATATGTATACATATACATATATGTATACATATATATATATATACATATATGTATACATATATATATATATATATATACATATATATATATATACTCACTTACCTAAATGATAACACATATCAAATCTTAACTATGTCAATAAAATGGAAAATACCCATATACCCATTTGGGTAAATATAACCAAAATACGAGTAAAATAATATAAATACATCCTTTGAAACCCTAGATGAGGGTATGCACAAAATAAGAAACAAGGAAACTTGCAAGCCTTTACAAAAGCTTGGAGTGACCTCCAATGGCTTCCTTTCCTCCTCCATCAACCTTCAAAAAAAGAGAGAATGAATCAAATGAGATGAGAAAGGAAGCTTCATAAGGATGTTTAGGGTTGGGTACCCTTTTTCCACATCAAGGGCCTAGATTGAATCCATCCAAGGGATGAGAATCACCCCTACAAAAAGTAGGTGGAGAATGGATGAGTGGGAAATTACCTTTTTATTTAAATATCTAAATTTTAAAGCATGAGTTGACTTTTAAGGGGTCACTTTATGAGGTAAGGGGATGTTTATTCTAACCTCATGTAAAATGGACCTTGTTATTTATTTATTTGTGGAATATTTAACTATAGTAGGAATTTAATTGTTTATTAAATTAACACTTAGAGTGAACTAAATCTTGGTTGGACAAAATGTACTTATTTGTTTTAATGCGGACTTAATAATTAGTTAAAATGGGAAATTATTAATTATTAAATATCATTGACCTTGAAACATTATCGTGACAATTATATTTTCGAGCTCAGTATTTTGGGCACACCTTTCAAAAAAAAAAAAAAATTCCATAATTTTTCTAACTAAACCTAGGTTGTTCTTGAGTCTCTTGCGGGTGTTTTTAGCGGGCGTTACTGAGTCAAAAACCTTTATATTCTCAAAGATAAGGCTAAATTATATATATTACCTGTTCATAATGGTATTATATTATATTAAACAACAAGAGATAATAGTTAATAAATGATAAAGGCTATGGTATTTAGTTTGGGGCTACTAAGAATAATTACTTCCTTCTTGGGAAGGGTTCGTTGAACCGTATGCTTCTTCTGGTCGAAGACTTAAGTATTATTGATCTTTGTTTTGAACCCATTTCAAGTTTTAAGATTTAGTATGCCACACCCCCCACACACACACACACACACACACACATGCTCCTTTTTGGCTATGAATCCCGGCCCACCTGTAGAATCGGGGTTTTTGATGAGTTCATGAGTATATTGGTTTGCTCGTGTATAGTAAATTTTATTTTAAATGCCATCTCCTCAAAAATCCCTCATCTTTTTCTAGGTAGATTTGCTCATTCCATTGGTCAAGGCTAAGAATGTTTTGATGTGATTATGTTATTCAGGCTTATGGGATGTAGGTGCTAAGTTGGAGTGAAAAGGGATTAAGGCATTATTATATGATCCTTTTAGTCAATCTCGAATAACATAGTACTTGGTTTTAGGGCATCATATTGTTTAGCTAACATATCATTATTAAAGGAAAATCCTGGTTCGAACAGGCCCACATCATGTTAGTTATTTTGGGCATTTGATCCAAAACTAAGTTGGTCATGGTATTAAAATGTTAAGGATAGACATTAACATTAAAGGAAAATCTCGAATGACTTGTTTAAGGTAAAATGTATTTTCTTAAACTCATCGACCATCCTTTATAATTAATGCTACATGGTGGCTATTCGGTCATGAATACTATGGACTATTTTATAAAGGATTGACCCTCGTGTATGTTTGGGATATCACCCAATATGAGAAATAATGCTCTATTTCATTCTCGACCCAGTTAGAATAATGTTGAAGGGTTGTATTAAGGGATTATATGTGTGTGTGTGTGTGTGTGTGTGTGTGTGTGTGTGTGTGTGTGTGTGTGTGTACATATATCTCATTGTTTTTTTTAATTGTTAATTTTTTTATTGACAATTTGTTCGCATATTTATGTATGTATGTATGTATATACACAAGTACCTCGATGGATGATGATAGAAATTGTTAAGATTGTTAATGACATTTGGGGTATTTTTATATATAGATAATTTGTTGATTATGATGGAAATTTTTGTTAGAATAATGGCTTTTGGTGACACATGTAAATGCATATTTAAGAGTGGTTTTGAATATGGCAACAAGTGTTACTTTAAAAATATCTTGTGACGAGAAAGTG
This sequence comes from Taxus wallichiana var. yunnanensis, assembly GCA_018340775.1. Lineage (NCBI taxonomy): Eukaryota > Viridiplantae > Streptophyta > Pinopsida > Cupressales > Taxaceae > Taxus > Taxus wallichiana. The sequence goes on along the minus strand of CM031236.1, from coordinate 609,562,483 downwards.
GTAATCCATTTTTATAAACCGAAACTATAAATTTATTAAGGAGGTTTATGAATCTATAGTGCTATGAAACTTGGAAGGATGTTTATAATGCTAACTTGCATAATGGACTCAGGGGTGTTATGAGGCTTGGTGTTGTCCCGCACTTGGGTATATAAAGTAACTTGGTTGCTTGAAATGCCCATTTTGGAATTTTGTTAGCCATCATTTTCTCTTATCATTATCTTTGTGGAGTCACTTATTAGATAAGAAAATATAGATTGTTGGTTTGAATATCAGATTTCAACTCATATGATTACATGATGGAACTCCTTTACACTTGATTGTTGTTTCTAACTTATAAGGGAAATGACCCCTTCTTGAATGATTGTTAAACTATTGTTGTTGTTTTGAGATAATGATCATAACTGGTATATTTGACTTCTAAAAGAATATAGATTGATGGGTTGAGTATTAGATTTCAATCATGTAATCTATAGGATTACATGATTGAAATCCCAATACTCTCGACATTTTGTTTCTAACTTATAAGGTCTATGGTCTTACCTGATTGGTTGTTAAACTCTTGTTGTTTTTAGAGATATTGTTCATAATTGAAACATATGGCTTCCTTCTTAGTTGGCATGGGAAAATTTTTAATCTTGTCTTAAGAAGTTGATTAGTGGTTAGAGCTTCGATCCATTTCTTGAAATAGAATGTTTCCTTTCATGATATTGTTAAATAGTAGCATATTGTTGTTATGTGTAGTTCTTATCATGCTTAGTTCTCGTGAACTGACTCAGGCTAATAAATGTGTAGATGGATTTTACAAGTAGAAAAAGGAAAGAATTGTAGAAGTTGCTTCGGTTTTGCTTATGAAGTTATTTTTATGAATGCTTAATGTGTTGTAAGATTCTGGAATGGTGTTTGTGGAGAATTTTGGAATGGTGTTTCTGGTTTTCGTATTTTTGGAGTAAGGTTGTCATAACCAGCTGTAACAAAACTTGTAAAATATTTTGTGAATGATATAAATTGATCATTGCTTTGTTATGAGTAGTTATGGTATTATAACAAATTTGAAAGATAGCTTAGCTTGTTTGGACTAATATTTCCTACCTACCAATTTTCAAGTCAAGTACTTTAGAATCTCTTTATCATCCTTGGTTGTGTATCTTTTGATAGGGTACTATGTATCCTTGACTAGTTCATAAGGGAATGGTTAAGTTTTTCTTTGAGTTATAATTTTTGTAGTAACCCTTCTAGGTCATGGAAATAATGAAATTCTAGGCATAATAAAATGGGTTGGTAATCCTTATAAAAAAATTTAAAAACAAAAAATAATGAAGTTGTGATCTTCTTGATAAAATCAAGAGTCTTTAAGTGGAAGAAGAGGAAGCTATCTACTTGTGTAAAAAGAATATATCTTTTACCCCTAAGATAAACTAATAAACTTTATCCTTATTGTTGTGAGATGTTAAATGATCTTAAAGTGTAATCAATGTTTAGATTTTGGGAAAATAACTAGGTCTTAGTAAGTAGGGGTGATTGATCAAGAAACCATTAAATCTAACTCATCTATTTTGAAACCTAATATGTATTCTTTTGTCAAACTTAATCAAGAGAAGCCTAAATGAAGCTTTTACCCAATCCAGATAAATTCTTAAGCCTCATTAAATGACTGGTTAATAACTAATGAGATCATGAAGATGAATTCAATTTAACCTTCTTCCTCTAACTCTTGCCAGGTACATTGTAATCTTCTCTTAAGTGTTGTTAAACGTTGATCCTTGCACAAAGGAGGTTATAGTTTCGAACCTAAATGGTAATACATCTCAATTGGAGATTACACTTGACTCCTTATGTAATGAAGGTATGATACAATTTTCAAAAGAGTGAGTTTGGATAGATAGCCTTGTGGAATTGAATGCCTCCTTTATTAAATAAACAAATTAAACAAGTAATTGTCATATTAGAGATGATCTTAAGCTAATTACTCAATAGTATAAAAGGAAGAAATCTAGCTTTGTAAGAAGAATTGTACGAATCATAACATGAATCTTCTAGAACGTAAGTTAAGAATTGAAAGACATTTTTAGTAAATAAGTAACCTTAAAAAGTTTATACCGTGGGATGCCCCTAACTGTAAGTGTGTTATGTGGTTGGACTTCTATGTTGTGTCTTGTTGAAAAGAAAAGTGAATTGGTCATGTTGAGTGTCGTGTGTCCCTTTGTTACCTATGTGGGTCAGTGTTGTGTCAATATTATCGTGAATTGGTTGTAGCCCTTTGAGATCACCTGTAGTGTTGTTTAAACTTCAAGCAAGTCGAACAAAAATTTACCCGTTATTTTTGTGTTGTCTTAGGTGTGTTTCTAAGTGGGCGTTCTGAGATACTTTGGAGCTTACAGAACATCTACATGACAAGATGTGTATTAGTACTAAATGGTTCTTCAAGAGTAAGTACAATTTAATGGTAGTGTTGAAAGTCAAATGACACATTTAGTTAAAGGATTCAACCAAAGGTATATATTGTGAAGATGCATTTGCACCAATGATAAGGTAGGAGACAATTAGAATGTTGATTTTACTAGCATCTCAAAATAAATAAAGCATACATCAAATGGATGTGAAAAGTGAATTTTGAAAGGATACATAAAAGAGGAAGAATATGTACAAAAACCACAAGGTTTTGAGGTACATGGTAAAGAAAATAAAGCTACAAGTTGAAGAAGTCCTTGCATGGCCTTTAGAAAGAAGCCAACATGGTATACTTGAATTGATGGATATTTTCAAAAAAGTGGTTTCAAGAAATGAAAACGTGAGCCTACTCTTTACTACAACCAAGATGGTATTGTTATTCTTAATTTAATTTTGTACTTTGATGATTTCTCATATATGAGAAATAGTTATAAATGAAGTTTGATGAATTAAAAATTTCTATGATGAATGGATTTGTAATAAAATATTTAGGTATCATGCAATATTTTTTTGTAATAGAAGTTCACCAAAGTAAGGATTGGATTTCTATTTTCAAAACAAATTATGTAAAGGATATGTTGAAATAATTTACTATTAATAATTGTAAACAAGTTTCTACTCCAATTTATCATGGATTTATGTTATGTAGAGAAGATGGTGCTTTGGAAAATTTGATAGGACAACATACAAAAGTATTATTAGAATCTTAATGTTTCTAAGTAACACAACACCAAATATTTCTTATTCTATTTCTCTTGTTTCAAGAGGTGTGTGTGTGTGTGTGTGTGTGTGTACACACACACACACACACACACACACACACACACACAGAGAAGTGGAAATTAAGGTATGTGAAAGGAACTATCAATTTTGGTATTCATTATTAAGATCATCAAAATCTTGAACATGTTATTTCTAGTGATTGTAATTGGCGAGATAGTTCTCTTTCATCTAATGAAGAAAAATATTGCAGTCACTTCAATATGTACACAATCATTATGTATCCAAAACATTTTAGAAGAAATTGAAGGAAAATATCAACATGGAATAATTTTTTTATAACATAAGTGTTATCAAATTAGCCAAGAATCATGTTGATCATTGCATGTCAAATCCTTGTAATATGAAGTACCACTTCTATAGTGCCCACCATAATTCATATTAAAATTACATACATACATGCATGCATGCATACATACATACATACATACATACATACATACATACATACATACATACATACATACATACATACATACATACATACATACATATATATATATATATATATTGTGAATTGATTAGGAAATGGAGTTGGTGGAGTAGGTTTGGAAATGGCAATGGAAGAAATTTAATGGGTGTAGGTGAGATGGAGACGTGATAGAGTTCATGATGGAAGGAATGGATGGGAGGAGGCGTGAAGGCATGGGAAACCCGACAAGGCACGTGGGTAGATGGAGGATTTTTAGACATGTCATTCTCCTTCGACAATAATACAAATACTTTAATTGAGATCCGAGGTTTTGACAACACCTGAAACGATGTTAACTTTATAAATTGAGCAATATTTGGATAGTGGCAACAATGGTAGGGTAGGCTGCGAGGATGCCATGGCTACCGATAGTGTACATGAGACATTGTAGTGCCCACTTCCCTTCGACACTTATTATATTTTGATCTCAATTACTATTGGTTATATACATGGATATTATTGTATCATTTTGGCTTAGCATGATGATTAGACAATAGAGATACTTTGATTATTGATGGATTTCGATTCATAGTATGATTGTGTGGATTTATTAGAGAGACATTTTATATTGATGATGATGTGTTGTTGACATATTTATATATTTATGACATTTGACATTTTCATCATATTGAGTAGGATTTAATAGTGAACTAATCTTGTGATCTTATTGGTATTGATGAAATATAGAATTGAGATGTTGTTGAATTTTAAAATAGTAACATTATTTTCCTAGATGATGATTTAATTTATGTATGGATGATTATTGACTTATATGCATATATTTTATCTTGGATGTTTTGATGCGCCACGAGGCCAAAGGAGGTATTGTGTGTTTTGCAGGTGATTATATCACAACAATCAAAGGGGGATTGGAGACCAACCACAATGGAATATTGGGTGGATACGACAATGGTCACCATGAAAACTTGTGTTATGTTTTGTGTGTTTTATTTGTTGTTAGGGGGTTCCCATGGGGGATGACCTCAATTGTGACTAAGGGTTTGTGTGTTGTTCTTTTCTTTTCCTTTATTTAATTTTAGAGTATGTGATTTTATGGTGATGTAATTCCCTTTATCATTAATTAATTTATGTGTCTAGATTAGTAAATTAATCATGTTACTAAACTAATTATGGATGGGAAAAAAAATTCATTTATTAGATTAGATGGTTCTTTGGTTTATGTGTTTTAAGTTGAGTGTATGTGATCTTGAGTGTTGTACACTCTACCTCTCCTTAGAAATTCGGATTTGGCCTTAAGGGCCAATTTTGGAGGCTTGTGGGACAAGTTAAACTTGTCCCACACCTCTTAATTTATTATACCAACCCTACCTATGGGTTGGGGGGTCAAAAATAGACCCCATTATGTGTTTTGGAAGGCAAAAGGTGAGTTTTAATTGCACTTTCTTACATGTGTTTATTTCTTTTTCCTAAAGGGTATGGGTTGGAGTGGTGTGTGTAAGAGGTTTGTCATACCTCTCAACCACCCATTTATTATTCCTTGGGGTATGGGTTTGACTTGGGTGATGTGGGGTGGAGAAGAAATGATGTGGCATCCTACATGGAGCCACATCATCTCCCTCTTCCTCTTTTCTATTTATTGAATTTTTGGGAAGTAAATGGGGTTACTTGCTTAGCTTTGGATCTTGAATTTTTGGGGAGTGATTTATTTTTGGAATATAATGGATCTTGGAGTTGCTTAATTTTTAAATATTTTGGGACTTTCTTGAAAATTGGAGCTTTACCATGGCAAGGTAGGATCTTGCACTCTTATTTTCTTCTTGTTTTCTTGTATGTTATGTGTTGTATGGATGTGTGTTCTTGCTTGAAGTGTTGGGTAGTAAATTGACCTTAGGTTGTGTTGAGATTTGGAAATGGGGATGAAATATGTTGGGAGGCATAAGAGCTTCTTTGTTTTATTTTGTGTATTATGGGAGCCATAAGAGAGAGGGAGGCATAAGAGTGAGGGAGGCATAAGAGACATAGATTTGTTGTTGTGGGGAGGCATAAGATATTTTGGGATTGATTTTGTTTTGGAGGATTTTAGAGGTGGGCATCCAAACCCTTGGGAGGCACAAGGGTATCCCCATATTCCTATCTCTACTTGGCTTATTTTAGAGCCATTGTTTTGGGAAGTTGTTGTGCTTAAAAATGAGTATTTTTGTGTGGTTATCTTTCTTATGTGTTTTTTCTTGAAAGTAAATGTGGAAGCATTATATAGTTTCCATGTGTTTGATCCATCCCTTATTGCCTTGTGGTTGGGGCTCGGGGCCAATGAGAATAATTGCTTCTTCTTCTCATTGGAGTTTTGGTTGGGTGGAGAGTGTTTCCTCTCCCCCATTTTTGGTTGTTGTGATCAAGTGAAGAAAATATGGAGCCTTGTTGGAGATTTGATACTTGGAGCACTTGTAGAAGACTAAACATTCCTCTATTGTAGCTACCTTCTTGTAAAATTCCCACTTCAAGTGGAAGATTTATTGTATTTATTTTGAAAGAAAAGTTGTATTGATTATTAGTTATTGGTTATTAAGGTTGTAATGTATGTGGGAATGAAAGAAATTTTAGTGAAACAAGTTTGATAAAATGGATATGTAGTTGAAAAAAGGAAACAATTTGTTCACATTTTAGTTGATTTATTACTTCACTTAAGTGTGTTTCTCTTGCTTTAAAATTATTGGAAAATCTTGTTGAAAGTCTCTTGTGGGAATGTTTGAAACTTGGATGTTGTAAAGAAGAAGAAATATTAATTTCCATTACATTATTGGAAAGACATAGGATGGTAAGATGAACTACATATGTGCATTTTCTTGTATTCGTTGAAAGAGAGCCAAACTATATAAGTGTAGATGGAAAGAACCTATATTATGTTGTCATTACTTGGTCAACAAGATAGTTGATTTCTAAATCTAGTAGGAGTAAAGAAATTGCTTTTTTATAACTTAGCCCATAACCTAATTATACTATATAAATGTAATGTTAAGTTATTATTAATCTTTATACAAACCCAATGTCATTTAATGTAAAAGTGGAAGTTGGATTGATTTTTAAACATCTTATTAAAATATTATCAAATTTTATAAGAAATTTTAAGTGTAAGATTATGATTAGTTAAAACTATAAATACCCTCTAGTGCTCACTTCCCTTCGGTACCTTTTTGATTATTGATTTCATTACTGTTGACCACACTTCCGGATATTATTGTAGCTTTTGTTTTAGCATGATATTAGATGTCAGGGATACTTGATTGTTGTTGATTTTGACTCATATATGATGCATGTGGATTATTAGAGACATTTTATATTGAGGTTGATATGCTTTGTTGACATGGTTATTTATATATATTTCTGACATGCGATATATTTTCGTCACATTGAGTAGGCTTTGATAATTGAACTAATGTTGTGATCATTTTGACATGGATTAAACATTGAATAGAAATGTTGCTAAAAATTATAAATGATATCGTAATTTCCTAGATTGTATTTGATTCGTATATAGATGATCATGGATTTATATTGTATATTTTGTCATAGATGTTTTTAATGCGGCCACGAGGCCGAAGGAGGTATTTATGTGTTTTGTAGGTAAATTTATTCACAACAAACATCGGGGGATTAGAGACCAACCACATTGGAATTCTAGATGAATTCAACAAGGGTCACCATGGAAACATGTAATTGTGTGTGTTTTAGAATTATTTGGTTAGGGGAAAATTGTTACCAAGTGGTCATGAGTTGTCTTTTGTTTTAGTTTTCCTTTTTATTAATGATAGTATGTGTTTCTCTTGAGTGACGTAATTTATTTGTTTTAATTAATTAGATTGTTATGTATATTTTCCCCCTTTATCTTAGTGGGTCTAAGTTTCTTATTAAAGTTAATAAATATTTTCCTAAACAAATTAAAGATGTGACCAAAGGAATTCATTTATTAGGCTTGATTTTCTCTTGGATTTTGTCTTTGTGTTGAATGCTTGAGATCTTGAGTGTTGTACACTCTACCCCTCATGGGAAATTTGAATTTGGCCTTAAGGGCCAATTTTGAAGGCTTGTGGGACAAGTTAAACTTTTTTACACCTATTAAATTGATATACCAAAACTGCATATGGGATGGGGGTCAAAATTAGACCCCATTAGGTGTTTTGGGAAGATAAAAAGGTGAAATGTTTATTGATGTAATTAAATTTGTCCTTAGGGGGTGTGGGCTTAGATTGTGTGTGTAAGTAACTTGTCATTCCTCTCACCCACCAATTTATGGTGCATTGGGGTTGAGGTTTGACTTCTTAGGTGGAGTTGAGGATGAGTGATGTGGTATCCTACATGGAGCCACCTCATCCTCCTCTCTCCCTTTTCTATTTATTGAAGTTATTTTGCTTGTTTGGGGGTTACTTCATCATTTTGTGCTCTTGCATTTTTTGAGAGTTAAATATTTTTGGGAGTGCTTGAGGATTTTGGAGCTTGTGGATGTTTGCTTGGTTTTAAGGAGCTTAAATATTTACTCTTGGAAAAATATCTACTATGGAAAGGTAGGAGCTTTACCTTACTTATGTTATGCTTTATTTTGTGTTTATGTGCTTGTGTTGAGTATTGTTTTCTTTGGAATGCTTGTTGGGTGTGGGTAGATTGCCTAAGTTTAGAGTAGGAGGATACCATGGGGAGATTTCATGTAGGGAGGCATACAAGTTCACCTTTTCATTTGGAAAGAGTTTGGGTTGGGTGCCCCACCTTGTACAACGAATGCTTGCATTTATTTCTTGTTTCTTTCATGAGGGAGGCATAAGCGATTGAGGGAGGAATAAGATTATGTGGGAGGTATAAGGGGTACTTGAGTGAGGCATAAGAGTATGTATGGGATTTGAGATATGCATTGGAGGGTTTAAGGTGGGAACCCATTCCCATTGGGAGGCATAAGTGGCCTCCCATAGGTCCTTCTCCTTTGGCTTTCATTTTAGGCGTTGTTTTTATTTTTTTGTTGATCTTCTTTCTTTTGTTGTAGTTGATTGAAATGTGGTTGGAATGGTTGTGAAACAATTGTTTTGTTGTGGAAGCTTGTTGTTTCCATGTGTTGGAATCATCTCCCATTGTAATGTGGTTGGGGCTCAGGGGCCAATGGAGAGGATGGATTCTCCTCTTCATTGGATATCTTGGTTGGGTGGAGAGTGTTTCCTCTCCCCCATTTTGTTGTGAATCAACAAATTTTGAAGCATATATCTTGTTGGAGTTGTGAAGCTTGGAGTTTTTGGAGACCTTGTATATTGTATTATTTCCCACCTTGAGTGGAAGACTATGTACTAATTTCATGGAAAAATTTGCATTCCAATATTTGTATATTGTGTAGGAGAAAGAATTAAAATGGATATGTTTTGTAAAAGTTTAGTTAGAAGTTGCAATGTTGTAAATGAGAGAGAAAATATATGGAAGTTGTAGATGTTGAAAATGTAAATTTGAATGGAAAATAAAGTAAGTTGAATATATAAAATAAATATATATATATATATATATATATATATATATATATATATATATTGTTGTGAAAATAAGAGAATAACAATGTAAAAACATATTTAAATGCCTTTTTACTCATGGAATTTTAAAGAAGACTAGTTAAACATAATGGAATGACTTTGTAAAGTAGATGTGTTTTTATTCGATTAGATCATACTTTAAAAATGAGTAGATTTAACTAAGGAATGAACAAATAGAATTAAATCCCAAAAATGGAACTCTAGATGAACAAAAATGAGCTCAGAATGCATTTTAGCACTTTTTCAAGAACTTTTCATTTTTGTGAAATCTCGGGTTTTAGGTTCATTTTTTCAGAAACAGGACCGCCACCATGTGTAGAGTGGTGGTCCCATAACCTTCGTTCAAAGGCTAAATCGACGGTCTCAAAACCACTACTCAGTAGGGCAACGGTTCATGGTTTGTCATCCAAGCGGGCGGTAGTCAAGGACCGCGGGTCTGCTTTGGGCAACGGTTTTGTCACTTACGACAAAACTTCCCAGATCCGCACTTTGTAATAAAGTTTTAATTGTATACACTAAATTTTAAGCTTGTAAAATTATCTAAGAAACTACTTGCAAACAAATAATGCTCAAATCATGTAGAATATAGTTTTGAAACCTACAAATGGTGGATTGAAAACATTCTTTTCATTTATGACAATGGGGGTATGGTTTGCCCAAATTTGAAAACCCAAATGCAAATGGCTTGAAATAAAATCACATCGGTGAAGGAAATCCCTCCCAATCCTTGAATGTAAGTAACAAAAACAAATAAACTACAATCTAAACCCTCTAAGCTTGATCTCCTTGTAGAATCCTCCATAGTTCTTCCTTTCTTTCTCCCATGGCTTCCCTTCTCCAACCTAAAAATTTGACAAAAGAAAATAGACCAAATCGGGAGAATAGAATAAAGAAAAGGATTTTTAAAAAATTCATAAAGATTTTTAGGGCTAGATTGGATTCCTAGGATCGAGTGGCCAAGATTTTTATGAGAGAGGTATAAGAGATTGAGGGAGGAATAAGAGTATGTGGGGGTATAAGGGGTACTTGGGAGACATAAGAGTATGTAGGGGATTTGAGATATGCATTGGAGGCTTTAAGGTGGGCACCCATTCCCATAAGGAGGCATAATTTTCCTCCCCATAGGTCTTGATCCTTTGGATTTCATTTTAAGCCTTTTTTTGTTTTGTTGTTCTTATTTCTTGTGTTGTAGTTGATTGAAATGTGGTTGGAATGGTAGTGAAATTTTTTTATGTTGTGGAAGCTTGTTGTTGTCATGTGTTGGAATCAACGGATGGAGAGGATGGCTTCTCCTCATCACTAGATATCTTGGTTGGGTGGAGAGAGTTGCCTCTCCCCCATTTTATTGTGAATAAACCAAATTTTGAAGGATCTGTTGGTACCCAAATTGATTCTCCCTCAGAAGCTAAGAAACATCACAATTTTGATAGGAAGCTTTGAGGTAAGTAGAGCATGTTGTGTGTAATTTTTTATCCAGGGAGGAAATGTAGCTTGATCTTTGTTAATAGGATGTGGAGAAATGGGTAGCACCCTTAAGAGGATTTGATCTATCCTCACTACTTTATGGTTGTGCCTTTCAACCAAGGTGAGATGACCCTTTTGTATCCTGCTATTTGTAGAGGAGACGAGGATATCCTTCTTTACAAAGTTGTTTAAGAAGACCTTGAAGAAAACATGATTAATACAAAAAAATCTAACTCTCATAAGTTGTCACCCTAGAGAATGGAGATATTCTCTTAGCAAGGTTTAGACTACTAAATGAAATGAAAACTTGATTGCTTTTCTACATGTTTTAGTAACATAAATTATGCATTTGTGCACACACAGGACAAACAGGGGTAGTATGGGTATGATTAGTTGTTTTTAAATGAATTTTGGTGGGAAGTGAGGCAGAGTGGGTTTTGACTTACCAATATTTGAGAGCTTTCACAAAATGGAAGGCTTGACCAACAGAATGCTTTAGAACAGCTAGAATGTTCCTTTAACTAGAAGGTGTGCTTCAATGGAGGCCCAGATCAGCATGTTTTCACACAAACTTTAAGGATCCAAAATGAAGGCTCAAATTGAAAGACTTAATTAAACACTATCAACCTTTGTTTTATCACGCCTAAGATACCCTCAAAGGCTAACAAACAATCTTAATCATCATGCTAGGAGTACAATGTTTTTAAACTTGTTTATTTCACTATCAAATGAAAGCTTTTTGAAAAATGAAATTGCAAGTGCCACCAAACTATCACAAAGCTAAGATATTGTGTGATTCACAGAGATTTCAATGTAAGATTGCAATGGGAATAAGAAACTATTTGTAGACATTCAAAAATGAAGTAGACACAATTTTTCTCAAAATCGACACAAATTTACTCAAATTTGATTAAATTTATAGCAGGGAAAGTTTCTAGAACAATCTCAAATCTTGTCAATGGTTGTACACTCACAACCACCTTGACATGATCAAATTTAACACAAAAGAAATAAACAAGTTCCTCAGATAGTCTCTCAGAAAAGATGGGCTCTGTCAAAGATTTTTCCTCTTAGGAGTTAGCTCCTGACCTCTAACACTCCAACCTTCCAACCATTTACATGAAAAATTCATGCAATTTATAATATTTTCACTTACAACAGAGTTTTCCCCCTAAAAATAGAAACATTCAAAGCACCATTGTGTGTTATGACCTTTGATCGTGACTCCCAAAATCAGATTTACAAAAATTTGTCAGGTGTGTAGAGGGAAAATCTCTCCAAATATTTCCAAAGCATTCAATTCATCACCTGGTAAGTTGTTCTTCATCTCGCGTGCCAACTACTTCCTCCTCCATTCTGTCAAATCTGGTTCTTTGCATGCCAAGGAAGGAAAAATTGGAAAATCATATCGAGGCCAATAGTCAAATCACATCTTAATGGTAAAAGACATTTTCAGATTTTTCCCACCAAACCAAGATATCAACAGGTCTCTTGTGTGCCAAGGAAAGAAAGATCAGGTTGAATCCGATAGTTAGATTACATCTTTAATGGTGAAAGATGTTTTTAGACCCTCCCCACCAAACCAGGATATTAGATTAATGTTCCTCTTCATTTGGCATGCAGGAGACTCCAAGAAATGATAAAAACCATAAGAATACACATCCCTAGGAGCTTTGGAAAAATGGTGGAAAATAATATACAGACGCACAATTTCATTGATCTCTCTTTGAATTTGGACCATCCACGTGGGAGATCCGAGTTAAGATGGGCCTGGGGGTTCCTTTTTATTTTTACACCTTTTGGAAAAAATGCAAAATTTCTCAATTTTCTCCCCCTCCGCCTTTGAAAAATGGGCTTGACACGTGTCCCAATGTGTCCCAAAGGAACCATGGCTAAATTATGCTATTTCACCTCTTTTTGGAAAAGGGAAATTTTTCCAATTTTTCCCCGTAGCTCCTCCTTCCGCTTTATTTTTTGATGTGGGTCCCAGCAGAACCATGCTTCCTTTTACACTTTTAACTCCTTTCTCCACAAAAGGAAAATTTTCCAAATTTTCCCCGAAAGTCCACACCTCCGCCATTGACTAGAGAAAATTTTGACTATTCTCTGTCGGGCTTGCGAGGTCATTTTGATGATTTTAGTCTTTTAAACAACAAGGGGTAAAAATCCAAGTTGCCCCCGACGGCCCACCTCCCCGCCTCTTGACTTTTCAAACCGCCACGCGTCTCAATGGTGCATCTTGAGATGGTCCCAAAAAGTAGAGACCTTGAATGAGTGCGGGTCACCACATGTCCTAGTCCAGCAAAGCATGCTAAAAGCTTGAGATTCTAGTGGAAAGCACCATGTGTCCAAGGTCCGAGATGGTCTTCTCTGGCCATTGAAAAGTCTAAGCAAAAAGTAGAGCGAGCGGAAGCCTCCAAGTGTCCTCTGGCACTTCTTCAAAACAAAACTCAAAGGCTGGTCCCCAAACATGTGTGGTCCCTCCACATGTCTTTATGGCAGTAACTTTAAGATGGTCCCAAAAGAGGAGACCCTGAATGAGCATGGGCTCACCACATGTCCCGAACCTTAGAAAATTTCTTTTAAAAGTTTAAGTCCCAGCAGAGCCGGTGGAAACCTCCACCTGTCCCTCTGTCAATTGTTAAGGTGGGACCCTGAGACAAATCTTCAAATGAGCATCAGCCCACCATGTGTCCATAACCCACCAAAACTATATCAGTTGCATGAAAAAAATTCTAAGTCTTAGCGAGGAAGAAAAATCCTCCACATGTCCTCCCTCGCAACTCCAAGGCCAAACAAAAAGGTGAGTCTTCAAATGAGTGTCATTCCTCCACGTGGAAAAGTTTTGGGTTAAAAATTTCCACAAAGTTTTAGAGTGTCCCCCGAGTCATGTCCAACCAAAAAGGGCCACGTTTCCACTGATGTAGAGATTTAAAATTTGAAAAGAGAAACACCCGTCAAGCCGTAAAAATGTAGGGAAACCACTGTTTGAGCCCGAAGATGAAATTTTCTTTAAGGAAAAAGCATTTGGAATTTTTTCAAGGTTCACACATGATCCCCGAGCTATATCTATTCACATTTCTTCAAGTACTTGGGACAAAACGGAAGGGACAACAACACACTACTATAGAAAATGAAAGGAAGGAACAACCCAAGTTTTACGCCCAATTGACAGACACCTTCAGATGGACATAGAGGAACAAATCAAAAAATTCAGGGCTTTTAAGTGACCTTCGACCAAGGAGGAACCAATCATGGAAACTAAATGGAAGACAAAGCCTTCAAGTACCAACATGGGGAGACAAAAACGTTACAGAGGCCACAAACTGAGGGATTTTAATGGAAAATGGGGCGAGCCTAATTCGAGCACCAACATCGGCTCGAATTGGGGATGGAACTCCCTATGAGTGCCACAAGAACCAAATAATAGACCAAGTGCCAAAAACATCCATTGGGAAAAGGATTCACTTGCAGAGTAGAAAACCAGAACCATCTCTTAAAAATGAACCGAGGAACTAGCAAAACCAGGTCACCGAGGACCAAAATGAGAAAAACACAAAAGACATAAAGAACCAAAAAAATATACACTATACAAATGATGCTCACCTTGATTTTGGGGAATCAATCTAGGAAATGTTTCAAGTGCCTACCATTAACAGGTAATTTGAGCAATTCACCATCCAAATCTTTCAAGAAGAAGGTATGTTCACCAATCCGAATGTCAATGGAGTAAGGGCCCATCCATAGTGCATCAAATTTACCATGCTTGCCCTTGTCTTCATGTCTGTTATCCCACAACAACACAAGATCTCCAATGTTGAAAGCTCTGGGAGTGACCTTCTTGTCAAATAACTTCTTCAATTTTTCTCTGAACTTCACATGCCTTTGGTGAGATGCCCTCCTTTCTTCATCAAGTTCAACAATCTGGTTAATGCGAGCCTCATATGGACTAACTTCTTGATCTTCCAGTTGTTGAATGAACTGATATGAGGATAATTGCATATGCAAGGGCAACAGAGCTTGAGTGCCATATACCAGTTCAAATGGAATTTTTCTAGTGGCTCTTTTAACAAGTAATTCTGTCATCCCAAAAACAGTGAACTTCAACTGCTCACCCCATTTCCTTTTGTTCAGCTCCAAGGTTCTCCTGATGATTTTTAATAAATTTTTATTGTTGGACTCTGCTTGTCCATTGCCTTGGGGTTATAGTTGGAGGCATATGTCAAATTGATCCCATATTCTTTTACACATTGCCACCAAAGGTTTAGCTGAAGCTCATGGCATTGTTAGAAACAATTTTAACTAGCACTCCAAACCTATAGATGATATGGTTCAACATGAAGTCCATGACAATTTGGTGTGTTGCTCTCTTGGTGGGGATTGCCTCCACCCACTTGGTGAAGTAATTAGTGGCTACAAGAATCCACTTATGGCTAGCACTTGAAGGGTCTGAAATCTCACCAATGAAATCCATTCCCATTCTTGAACAAAGAGCTTCAATTGATACATGATGCAAAGGAAGGGATCCTAAAGCTTTCAGTCTTCCAGAAAAATGTTGGCAACTCTCACATCTTCTAACCAAAAAGTTGTGTCCTTGAAAAGAGTTGGCCACCAATAACCAGCCCTCAGGATCTTGTGTGCTGTGACTTTTCTAGAAAAAATGCCCCCACAAACTCCTCCATGGAGATCAAAATTATCTTGGGGGCTTCATCTTTAGTAATGCACCTTAAGAGGACTCCCTCAGGGTTCTTCCAAGCTAACCCAAAATTAGTAATGACATATTTCTGGGAAGCCAACTTAAGAGATATTTTCTGATTTTTACTCAAATACTCAAGGTAGTATAGATGTCTGAGATAAAAAAATTATATCTTTGTACCATTCAGAACTCACCAACTTTTCTAGGACATCCACCCTTCCTTCTTCTACCTCATTTACCTCAATAGTTTGTAGGTTTCTCTCAGCCATAAGTTTAGCTAAGCCCAAACCTCTTACCAATTTTGTGGTTTGGATATCCATGTCATATTCCTGCAACTTGTTCACCCATCTACATCTTTTGCTTGAGATCTCCATCTCTGATAAGACATCCTTCACCATAGTGTGGGGAACATAAGCAACAATTTTAGAGCTCAAAATGTAAGGCCGAAAACCTTTGTTGCTTTTACCAAGGAAAATGCTTGTTTCTCCATAATAGTGTATTTCAACTCAGCCCCTTGCAGTGCCTTACTGAAAAAAGCAATTGGCCTCTCAGCCCCCTCATCATCCTTCTGTAACAAGACAGATGCAATAGTGCTCTCAAAGCAAAAGAGAATATTTGAAAAGGCCTCTTATAATCTGGAGCTGCCAAAATAAGGGCATGCTTTAATGCTTCCTTGATCCCATTGAAATCCTAAATGGCAGCCTCTTCCCATTTGATTACCTGGTCCTTCTTTAGCATGCAAGTAATTGGAATGGTCAACTCAACAAAGTTTGATATGAATCTTCTGATAAAATTTATCTTCCCAAAGAAGGACTGAATTCCTTTCTTGGTTCTTGGAATTGGGACCTTGCTGATGGCCTCCACCCTCTTAGGATCAATCATGACACCATCCTTTGATACAATGTGACCAAACAACTTGGCCTTTTGCACTCCGAAATGGACACTTCTTTGGATTGAGTGAAATGCCATACTCTCTGCATCTTATCAACATCTTTTCTAAATGTTGCAAGTGATCACTTCTCTTCTCCTGGAGAAAACTATCACATCATCCTGATACACAATAATGAAGTCATTTATATATCCTTGAGAATGCTACATCCATTGCTCTCTTTGAAAAGTAGCTCCAACATTCATCAGGCCAAATGACATCCTCACATACACATAGGTACCCCATGGAGTAGTGAAAGTAGTTTTGATTCTCTCTGATTGCTTCACAACTACCTGGTTATACCCAAAGAGAAAGCCATCCAAAGTAGAAAGTAGAAAGTACAAACCAGTCACTAATTGCAGCATGTTATCCATGTTTGGTAAAGGATAATTATCCTTCATTGATGCTCTATTCAGATTTCTAAAATCCATACACAACCTGATATCACCATTCTTTTTCTAACTGGCACTAAGTTCACAACCCAAGAAGAATACCTTGTTGGTTGAATGATCCCTCCATCTCTTATCTTTTTTAACTCATCTTGCATCTTCACAGAGAGGAGTGGATTAATCAAGCCTCTTTTTTTCTGAATGGTTTTGCATTAGGCTCCAGAGGAATTTCATGCTGAAACAGATCCTCTCTGTATGCCTTCAACTCTGAATAAGACCAAGCCAAGCAATCTTGATACTTCTTCAACAACTGGATATAGGATTGTTTCTCCTCCTTGTTCAGATTACTTCCCAACCAGATCTTCCTTGGTTTCTCCTCTATACCTAGGTCATACTCTTCAATATCCCTTGAGGCTATATATATATGTTAATAATGCAATCAACATTATCAAAGTTTGATTCAAGAGAAACCAATCCTCTAGGGATGGTATTAGTTTTCAGTTGAATGATATCCTTGCCAAACAAAGTCTCTTTACCCTCTGCTGCACATACCATTGGCTCCCAATCAATACACTGATAAAAAAACTCCCCTTTGTTCTCGTAGAAAAATCTTTTGACCTGAGCATCATCATCAAAAAATTTCCAATGTTTAATGTTGTTAGGGATAGATGGCCTTGTTAACACTTCAACATCATATTCACAATATGGGGACATTACACAATTATCAAACCGAGATCCCAACACAGCAAGCTTTTTTGCCATAACATTGAACTTCCTATCATGATGCACAATGTTAAATGAATCAAACATCTCAATCAAGTCCTAGAATGCATGCTTGTACTATTTCATTCTTTGATTTTTGTAGCATACAATTTTCTGATTTGTTTAACAATTAGTTCTAAATCTCCCTTAACAATGATGTCTTTAACATAGTATTTCCAAGCAATTCTTAAACCTAACAACAATGCTTCATACTCAAATGTTGTTGGTACACTCAAAGTTAAGTTTGAAAGAAAAAAAAACTCTTCCAAGCTTGGAGAAATCAAAACTACACCAGCACCATTTCCAAATTTGGAGCAAGCTCCATCAAACAATAGAGTCCATGGAGAGCCTACTTGTTCAAGATTCTTACATTGATCCATTTTGTTCTCTTTCCCATCAAGCAAACCCAATAAAGTTATCAAGCATCAACACTTGTGTACAACACTTCATAAGATGCATTGTTGGGGTCTTCAATGAGGTGCAACATCTTCTTTTCCCCATACAACTTGACAAGGCTGCCCTCAATTGGGATGGTGGCATAGGACATATCCATTTGAACACTCCCACCAACACTTGCAGCCCATTTTCTAGACAACAACATACCCCACTTGGTCTAGGTAGTCAACAATAACTACATCAAGCTTCAAGTTCCTACCCGGATAGGCTGTAAGTTGTACCACCAGACCTTTCACACATCCCACCACTGGCACCTCTCTGGAATCCATGGTAGTGCACTTCCCATATGTTGTTGTTACCTTGATATTCAGTTCATTCATAACTTCCAGAGGCATAACATTGCATGATGCCCCGAATCAAACATACAGTTGTGCAACAATCTATCCTTAATGATCAGAGTGGTGAAGAATGGATCCACATTTAGCTGAGAATCTACCAAGGATGTTCCCAAATAAACCTCAGGTGGTTCATCTAGCTCTTTTGATGTTGGTGGTGCTTTTAGTTCTTCAATGATTGGAGGAGTCTCCACAATGTTTACATTTCTACCCGAGGTACTCTTCTCTTCTTTCAATCCAAAATACTCCAATGCCCTCTTCTTGTGCTCAGGAATCCTAAGCAACTCAACAATTGGAACACTAACTTTTATTTGACTCAAAACTTGGGCAATGTCATATGGAGCAGATTTTGGCAAGGCAACATTGAAAGGGAGATTGACAGACTCATCAGACAACACGGGGTTTTTGATAGTTTGGGCATGAGGAGAAGCATGAATCTTGTTTGGGACAACAAGGCCTTTGGAGGGTGTATCTTTCTTAGGAATCTCTTTAGGAATATTTGAAAGCAATGGAGTTTTAGGTTTGGCTTGAGGCCCTACTCCTTTGACAACTCTACTCCTAGTATTATAATCCTTCTCTTGAGCAACAACAATGTTCATCAATAACTACCTATCCTCCTCAGATGGGATTCCTCCATCATACTTCTTTATCATTAAAGCTCTTAAATATTCAAAGTCATTATTGGGAAATTCAAAAGCTTGTACAATATCTATTTCTAAAGTATGAGAGGGAGGAAGAAGAGGTACAGATGAATGCAATCCCAAAAATCAGCAAAGAGTTCTAGCACTTATTACCTCAGTTGAAGTTTCTCCTTGTTGTGAGCTTGTAGAGCACTCCATCATGCATGCATCATCATCTATGTTATCATCATTAGCTTCTTCTTCTTCTTGCTGATCTACTTCACATGGAGCATGGGGCATGAAACACCTATCACACCAATCAATTACATATGTTTCTTCAACAACAACAACTCTGGAAGCCAAAGGATCAGGCACCATTCTATTTTCCCTAGCTTGGGGATGTCTATTTGTAGATCCCATGGGTCCTTTGCCTCTGTCATCATATCTTTGCTCATTTCTAGGATGATTTGTAAATCTATCTTGGCCTTGTTGCTTATGCTGACCTTGTGAACTCTACCCAATTCCTTTCTCTTCCCGGGCTAATTTGTATGAGATTTCTTTTACATCCCCTGCCAGAGTTTTAACAACCTCCTCCAAATCAGCATAACCTTACTTGCTTGAGGTCTTTCCGGATTAACCACTTCACACCTTCCCTCTTAGGAGGTTTTCCAATTACTTTGATGTTGTTCTCAATTTGTAGAGCCATAGTAAAGGCCTGTCTCAAATTGGTAGGGTTTTTTTCCCTCAAGTAGTAAGCAAATTTCTTATCAAATGCATCAGAATACTTTATAAGACAAGATTCATCACATGGCCTTAAACTTATAGGCAATCTCCTCAATGTCTTATTGAATCTAGTGTTAAATTCATGCACTGACTCATTAGGGTTCTTTTTTATATTCTCAAATTCTGACAGAAGAAACCTAGGATCCGTTCTGTCACCATACTACAATCTAAATGCATTATTCATCTCGGTCCAAGAATCAATGGAATTATCTGGAAAAGCTTTATACCAGTCCCTTACATCTTCTTCCAAAGTATGGATAAACAATTTGATATATACATCTTCAAATTCAATCTCAAAGTCTTCCATCATGTTGATAAAGAGCTTTAGATGTTGATCACTAGTTATAGCATTATTTCCTTGGAACTTTGGTAGTCTATTTCTTACATCTTGGGGAACTGCATTTGGATAACTGGCCATCCCTCTAAAATTTATAGGACCAAAAGTATTTACAACAAATGGAGGTCTGGGTGGGGGATGGGCCATGTTGTTTTGAGGAGGTGACCTTGGAGGAGAATCAAACTGATAAGGGACAAGGGGTCTTTGAAACACATAGGAGTATAACTTCCAAAATGGATATCCCTAAAGGATCTATCTCTTGGAAAACCCTATCAACTTTGGAAAACACAGGAGCAGAATGAGAAGCAAACTTTTCAAATTCAAATGAAGGCCCCTCTCCAGATGGAGAATTTAATTCCACAAAAAGACTACCTAATTCAAAAGAATCACTTGAATGGAAATCTTCAATGATAGGCTGATCACCTTCATCAACAAAGACCTCTTTTCTTGACTATTGATCTCCAAACAACTCTCTCCAGGATCTTCTTCCTTCTGACTTTGTTTTTCCTAGCTCTGGAAATAATGTCCTAGTAGGATCCCTAGCGAAGAAAGATCTTCTTCCTTCCAGATTTGCAAAGATTAGTAACAAATCTCACTTGACAGAGGTTAAGACACTGGTACTTGTAAAAATTAGACCAACACGGAGTCGCCACTAAGGATTTCCACCTTAGTTGTGCAAATGCACTAAAAATATGATCTGTCAAATGTTTATCAACACTAGAAAGTTGGAAATGGAAATGTCTAACCTTCCTTTACCTAGATTTATCAATGAAACTTAGTGCAATAACTGTAGAAACTAGAAATATTACACACAACACTTGTAACTTTGAACACTTCTTACAGCCTGAACATAAGATGATGTTGAAATAATGTACTAGCACTTAGAGCATATAAGAAATGTTTACTGGGCTTGAGTATGAACTGCAATCACAATGTCCCTAACAATGGCACTAGAATAATGTTGGTACCCAAATTGATTCTCCCTCAGAAGTTAAGCAAGCATCATAGTTTTGACAGGAAGCTTAGAGGAAAGCAGAGCACATTGTGTGTCATTTTGTAGCTGGGGAAGAAATGTAGCTTGCTCTTTATTACTTAGATGTGGAGAAATGGGTAGCACCCTTAAGAGGATTTGATCTATCCTCACTACTTTATGGTTGTGCCTTTCAACCAGGGTGAGAGGACCCTTTGTAGCCTTGATGTTTGTGGAGGAGATGGAGATATCCTTCTTTGCAAAGTTGTTTAAGAAGACCTTGAAGAAAACATGATCAATACAACAAAATCTAACTCTCACGAGTTGTCACCCTAGATAATGGAGATATTTTCTAAGCAAGGTTCAGGCTACTAAAGACAATGAAAACCTGATTGCTTCTACATGTTTTGGTAACAGAAATTATGCATTTGTGCACACACAGGACAAACATGGGTAGTATGGGTATGATTAGTTTTTTTAAATGAATTTTTGTGGGAAGTGAGGTAGAGTGGGTTTTGACTTGCCAAATATTTGAGAGATTTCACAAAAATGGAAGGCTTGACCAACAGAATGCTTCAGAACAACTAGAATGTTCCTTTAACTAGAAGGTGTGCTTCAATGGAGGCCCAAATCAACATGTTTTCACACAAAATTTAAGGATCCAAAATGAAGGCTCAAATTGAAAGAATTAATTAAACACTATCAACCTTTATTTTATCATGCCTAAGATACCCTCAAAGGCTAACAAACAATCTTAATCATCATGCTAGGAGTACAATGATTTTAAACTTGTTTATTTCACTATCAAATGAAAGCTCTTCTGAAAAATGAAATTGTAAGTGCCACCAAACTATCAAAGCTAAGATCTTGTGTGATTCATAGAGATTTCAATGTAAGATTATAATGGGAACAAGAAACTATTTGCAGACATTAAAAATGAAGCAGACACAATTTTCTGAAAATCAGACACAGATTTACTCAAATTTGATTAAATTTATTAGCAGTCCAGAAAGTTTCTGGAACAATCTCAGAACTTGTGAATGGCTGTACACTCGTAACCACCTTGACATGATAAAATTTAACACAAAAAAAATAAACAAGTTCCTCAGATAGTCTCTTAGAAAAAGATGGGCTCTGTCAAAAGATTTTTTCTCTCAGGAGTTAGTTCCTGACCTCTAAGACTCCAACCTTCCAACCTTCCAAAAACCATTTGCATGAAAAATTCATGCAATTTATAATATTTTCACTTATAACAAAGTTTTCCCCCAAAACCAAAAACATTCAAAGCACCATTGCGTGTTATGACCTTTGATCATGACTCCCAAAATCAGATTTACAAAAAATTTGTCAGGTGTGCAGAGGGAAAATCTCTCCAAATATTTCCAGCATTCAATTCTTCACTTGGTAAGTTGTTCTTCATCTCATGCACGCCAACTACTTCCTCCTCCATTCTGTCAAATCTGGTTCTTTGCATGCCAAGGAAGGAAAAACTAGAAATCAGATCGAGGCCAATAGTCAGATCACATCTTAATGGTAAAAGACATTTTCAGATTTTTTCCCACCAAACCAAGATATCAACAGGTCTCTCACGTGCCAAGGAAAGAAAGATAGGTCAAATCCGATAGTCAGATTACATATTTAATGGTGAAAGATGTTTATAGACCCTCCCACCAAACCAGGATATCAGATTAATGTTCCTCTTCATTTGGCATGCAGGAGACTCCAAGAAATGATAAAAAACCATAAGAATATGCATCCCCAGGAGCTTTGGAGAAAAATGGCAGAAAATCAGATACAGATGCACAGTTTCCATTGATCTCTCTTTTGAATTTGGACCATCCATGGGAGATCCGAGTTAAGATGGGCCTAGGGGTTCCTTTTTACTTTTTACACCTTTTGGAAAAAATGCAAAATTTCTCAATTTCTCCACCCCTCCGCCTTTGAAAAATGGGCCTGACACGTGTCCTAATGTGGGTCCCAAAGGAAACATAACTAAATTATGCTATTTCACCTCTTTTTGGAAAAGGGAAAATTTTCCAAGTTTTCCCCCATAGCTCGCCCTTCCACTTTTAGTTTTTGATGTGGGTCCTAATGGAACCATGCTTCCTTTTACACTTTTAACTCCTTTCTCACAAAAGGAAAATTTTCCAAATTTCCCCTGAAAGTCCACACCTCTGCCATTGACTGGAGCAAATTTTGACTATTCTCTATCGGGCTTGTGGGTCATTTTGATGATTTTAGTCTTTTAAACAAGGGGCAAAAAATCCAAGTTACCCCTAATGGCCTGCCTCCCCACCTCTTGAATTTTCAAACCGCCACGCGTCTCAATGGTGCATCTTGAGATGGTCCCAAAAAGTAGAGACCCTGAATGAGCGGGGTCACCACGTGTCCTAGTTCAGAAAATCCTACTAAAAATCTTGAGAGTCCAGTGGAAAGCGCCATGTGTCCAAGGTCCGAGATGGTCTTCTCTAGCCATTGAAAAGTCTAAGAAAAAAGAAGAGTGAGTGGAAGCCTCCAAGTGTCCTCCTGGCACTTCTTCAAAACAAAACTCAAAGGTTGGTCCCCAAACATGTGCGGTCCCTCCATGTGTCTTTATGGTGTAACTTCAAGATGGTCCCAAAAGTAAAGACCCTGAATGAGTGTGGGCTCACCATGTGTCCCGAACCTTAGAAAATTTCTTTTAAAAGTTTAAGTCCCCAACAAAGCCAAAGTGGAAACCTCCACTTGTCCCTCTGTCACAATTGTTAAGGTGGGACCCTGAGATAGATCTTCAAATGAGCGTCAGCCCACCATGTGTCCACGGCCCGCCAAAACTATATCAATTGCATGAATTTTTTTCTAAGTCTGGGTGAGGCAACGAAATCCTCCATGTGTCCTCCCAGCACAACTCCAAGGCCAAACAAAAAGGTGAGTCTTCAAACGAGTGTCATTCCTCCACGTGGACAAGTTTCAAGTTAAAAATTTCCACAAAGTTTTAGAGTTTGCCCCACCAAGCCACGTCCAACCAAAAAGGGCCATGTTTCCATTGATGCAGAGATTTAAAATTTGACAGAGAGAAACACACCCGTCAAGCCGTAAAAATGTAGGGAAACCACTATTTGAGCCCGGAGATGAAATTTTCTTTAAGGACAGAGCATTTGGAAATGTTGCAAGGTTCACACATGACCCCCAGGCTATATCTATTCACATTTCTTCAAGTACCTAGGAAAAAATGGCAGGGACAACAACACATGACTATGGAAAATGGAAGGGAAGGAACAACCCGAGTTTTATGCCCAATTGACAAACACCTTCAGATGGATAGAGGAACAAATCAACAAATTCAGGGATTTTAAGTGACCTTCAACCAAGGAGGAACCAATCATGGTAATTTTTTAATGGCAAACGGGGCAAGACTAATTTGAGCACCAACAATAGCTATCTTGTTGGAGTTGTGAATCTTGGAGTTTGTTGGAGAGCTTGTGAAACTTCCCTTGTGTAGGTCCCACTTAGAGTGGAGGAAGTTAAATTATTGTAATTTCTTTTGCTTACATTCTTGTATTATTTCCCACCTTGAGTGGAAGACTTTGTAATAATTTCATGGAGAAAAGTTGCATTCCAATATTTGTATATTGTGTAAGAGAAAGAATCAAAATGGATATATTGTGTAAAAGTTTAGTTGGAAGTTGCAATGTTGTAAATGAGAAAGAAGAAATATAGAAGTTGTAGATGTTGAAAATGTATACATAGTAAATTTGAATGGAAAATAAAGTTGTTATAGTCATTTGAAATATATGAAATATATATATATATATATATATATGTTGTAGTGTAAATAAGAACATGAGAACAAATTTGAATTTTATTGTTATTGGAAATGTTGATTTCTAGTAAGAGAATAACAATGTAAAAGTAGATTTAAATCCTTTTTGCTCATGGAATTTGAAAGAAGACTAGTTGAACATAATGGAATGACTTTGTAAAGTAGATGTGTTTTTATTGGATTAGATCATACTTTAAAAATGAGTATATTTAACTAAGGAATGAACAAATAGAATTAAATCCCAAAACTGGAACTCTAGATGAACAAAAATGAGCTCAAAATGCATTTTAGCACTTTTAGTAACTTTTAGTTTTTGTGAAATCTCAAGTTTTAGGTTCTATTTTTCATAAAAAGGACTACCGCCTTGTGTGTAGAGACGATAGAACTTCCCAAATCCGTGCATGTACAAAATTTTTAATTATATACACTACATTTTAAGATTGTAAAATTATCTAAGAAACTACCAACAAAGAAATAATGTTGAATATAGTTTTGAAACCTACAAATGGCAGATTGAAAACATCTTTTTCATTTATAACAATAGGGGTAGGGTTTGCCCCAAATTTTAAAACCCAAATGCAAATGGCTTGAAATAAAATCAAATTGGTGAAGGAAATCCCTCCCAATCCTTAAATGTAAGTAATAACAACAAATAAACTAAAATCTAAACCCTCTAAGCTTGATCTCCTTGTAGAATCCTCCATAGTTCTTCCTTTCTTTCTCCCATGGCTTCCTCCTCTCCAACCTGCAAATTTGACAAAAGAAAATAGACCAAATGAGGAGAATAGAATAAAGGAAAGGATTTATTAAAAATTCATAAGGATTTTTAGGGCTAGTTTGGAACCCTAGGATCTAGTGGCCAAGATTGTTTTGATCTAAGGGTGGAGGATTAACCCTACTTTGTTTGGTAGAAATGTATTTTAAATGTTTATATTAAATCCTTAAGGGTATGTGTAGATGGGTGAATGGGGCCATTTAATTTCCTTAGAGTACTAAAACTTTATTAGTTCTTGGAAAGCCTTAGGAAGTCAATGTAAAGGACTCTAAGTTAATAGGATAATAAATTTAATAAATTAACATAAGATTAACCTTTCTAGGATTGAATATTAACTAAAGAGAAGAAAACATTTAACTATGTAAATTAATATATGGTACCTTCCTAATGTATAATGGATTAATGGACCTTAGAGATAAATTTGGTAATATGTTAAATTTTTAACTAGACCTAGTTCTTCAATCGTAAAGTTGAGTTAGTGGTGTAGGTTAATTTAATGAACCCTAAGGGTCAAACACCCTTGTAACCTTCTTATAACTTAAAAAAAAAATGGTCACAATTTTCGGGTTAAGTGTTAGGTGTTAGCGTGTTTTGACATTAATGCCACTATATGAGGAGGGTATTTAGGAGGACGACTTGCTAGACATGACATAGATCCATCAATGGAGGCCCATACATCCCCTTGACACAACTAGGAGTATAGAGAAAAGAACTTCCACCGGAGTTTGATAGGGTAGAGTCACCAGAGAGCGGGCATGGAGATAGGATTTCAGGACATAGGGACGAGGTCTCGAGCCTTAAACAGAGGGAGGAACATATAGAGAGACCTAGGAGTCATCACACATCAACTACTAACCATATCAGGGAGATCCTGAAGCTACGATTGTCTCACTATTTGGGAGATACGGGGAAGTTTTCAGGCAAAGGCCTGGTTGGTGAGCTTGAACGGATGCTTCAAGCTCTACCCTTGTACTAGCAACACGAAAGCTCATGTTGTGATCCATCTTCTAAGGGATGGAGTAGGAGTCTAGTGGAGGACCAAGGAGCAGAAGCTTCATGTTGAAATGGAGACAGGTTACTGGGAGCTATTTAAGGAGCATTTCAAGAGAAGTTATTTTCCCAAGAGGTTTATTCAACACCGAGATAGATGAGTTTCACGACCTTCGAGCATCTATGACCGTAGCCGAGTATGAGAGTTGATTTTGGACCTCCATGATGTACGTCAAATATATGTAGGATGAGAAGGTATGGATTCACAGGTTCATCAGGGGCCTGAATTTGGATTTGGGTGGCGCGGTGTGCATTCACTACCCCATGAGATTGGAGAGGCAGATGTCGTGGAGAATGCCTATATTGTGGAGGAGACACGGGGGAAGATGTAGTAGGTTAGAGACCTCCTCCGTGTGGTGGATAGAGTTTAGGATAGGATTTGTTCGAGGCCACAACATCGAGACGTTAGCGGCAGCGTGAGACCCGCCCACCTTATAGACCTTCTCAGAGATTCGACGCATAGAGGGGGTGGAATATGGGGCCTCCTCCTAGAGGTCCCATTAGGACACAAGGTGCATCGAGGGCTCGGTCGGTAGGATCTCATCGGCATAGACCTCATCGGTCCATATTCGAGATCGTTAGGATCCACAACTCAGACCTCTAGAGTACCTTTGGTTGGAGCTTCATCCCACTAGAGAGGACTAGACAACTGTTATGGTTGTGGTGTTGTTGGACATCATTGGAGAGAGTTCCCACAGAACCCTAGTAACAAGGGTAAGATGTAGATCTCAGAGCCTACTGTTGGAGATATGGCATGGAGCCATCGGATCTATGCAGCAGTCGAGAACCACCAGGATGAGCACCAGAGTACCATGATAGAGACGAAAGGTAATATTGGTGGTTTTTTGCCTCTATATTATTTGATTCCAGTTTATCTGATTATTTTATTGAACCATCCTTAGTAGAGAATTGTAGGCTGGTGACAGTTAGGTAGGGTCATAGTTGGGATGGTGAGATGGATTTTAGAGGCAAAATTTCTATAGACTCCTTAGTTAAGGAGTGTGTAGTGGATTTAGGACCCTTCACCACTACCTCGGATCTTTGAATCCTTCCTTTGGGTTCATATGGAGTCATCTTAGGCATGGAATGGTTGTCTACACAAAGAGATATAGTGGATTGTTACCATAAGACTATTGCTTGTACAGATGCTCTGGGAGTGAAGTCAATCATATTAGAAGTTAGGAGGACCATTTCCATTCGCACCATCTTTGCTATACAGCTTAAGCGGTGTGTGCGACGGGGTTTCCAGATTTATATTGTTAAGGTTAGTGATAGATCCGAGGATGAGTCTAGTGGACCATCCCTTAATGACCATCACATTTTGAGAGAGTTTACTGATGTTTTTCCAAGGGATCTACTAGGGATACCTCCCCCACGTGAGATAGATTTCCACATAGATCTGGTTGCGAGCAAAAAGCCTATCTAACGAGATCCGTATCAGATGACTACCCCTAAGCTCTATGAGCTCAACTTGTAGCTTGAGGGCCTTCTGGGGAAAGGTCTAATCCATCCTAATGTATCCCCTTGGGGTGCACCGATGATTTATTTGAAGAAGAAGGATAGATCTCTGCGGTTGTGTATTGATTACCGTCAACTGAACAAAGTAACGATAAAGAAATTTTACCCCTTCAATGCATTGATGATTTATTTGATCAGATGAAGGGGGCCACAATTTTCTCCAAGATAGATCTTAAGTTAGGGTATCATTAGTTGAGGATCACGGAGGTAGATATTCATAAGACTACCTTCCGTATGAGATATGGCCACTACAAGTTCACAAAGTGGTGCCTTTTGGTTTGACGAATGCCCCCGCAATGTTCATGAGCTTGATGAATGGGGTATTCAAGACATTTTTGGATCGCTTCATGCTCATCTTCCTTGATGACATTCTAATTTACTCACATATGCATGAGGAGCATGAGGAGCACCTTCGTCAGGTTCTTCAGTGTCTTCGTGAGCAACAACTTTATGGGAACTTAGAGAAGTGTGTGTTCTTTCAGAAAGAGGTGCAATATTTAGGCCACATCATTTTTGGGGAAGGTATCACAGTTGATCCTTCTAAGATTCGAGCTATTATGGATTGGCCAACACCCACTAGTGTGACCGAGGTGCATGATTCATGGGTTTGGTAGGATATTATAGGAGATTTAAATAGGACTTCTCTTGGATTGCACACCCCATCAATTCCCTTCAGCGAAAAGGGAAGAAGTTTGTATGGTCACATAGATGTGAGCAGGCCTTCAAGACAATGAAGGAATGCCTCACGACAGTGCCTATTATAGTATTTCTAGATCCTCGAGTGAGTTCTACATTTACACATATGTTTCTTTGGCAGGACTTGGAGGTGTGTTGATGCAGGAGGGTAGAGTAGTTGCTTTTGAATCTCGCAAACTTAAGGATTATGATCTCAATTATCGACTCATGAAATTGCAATGATTGTGCACACCTTGGTGTGGTGGAGACACTTTTTCCTTGGCTGGATATTTACACTCGGGGCCGATCACTTGAGTCTCGCCACCTCTTCACGCAGACCCAATCTCAACGCTCGTCGGTGGCGTTGGATGGAGTTACTTTTATAAGTGCGATATGGAGATAAATCATGTGAAGGGGAAGGATAACATGGTTACAGATGCCTTGAGTAGACAAAGAAACATAGCTATGGCTACTTTAGTGGGTACAGATTTGTGGAGTAGGATTTTGCAGTAACTTCCTCATGATAGTTTCTACCTTGCAGCCAGAGCAGAGATTGAGTTCACAGAGACCCCTGGAGGGGAGATTTGGTGGATTTTCACTAGAGGAAGATGGTATTCTTAGACACATAGGTTTGATATATGTTCCTAGAGATGGAGGCTTGAGACAGGACATTTTGATAGAGGCTCATTGTGTACCCTATTTATCCCATCCTGGGGTAAAGAAGATACATGCCACTTTGAGACAGTTAAACCATTGGAGAGGAATTTGGAGAGACATGGCTCAGTTTTTGTCATGTTGTTTAGAGTGTTAGAGGGTGAATGCCAAGCATCATCATCCAGATGGCCTTCTCTTTCCTCATGTTATACTGGAGTGGAAGTGGGACATGATTTCCATAGATTTTGTTGTTGGGCTACCGACATCGAGATACCACCATGACGCCATCATGGTCATGGTGGATAAATTGATGAAAGTGGCTCATTTTTTCTCAGTGAAGACCACCTATACAGCTAGTGCAGTGGCACGGGTATATCTTGATGAGATTGTTAGATTACACGGGATTCTGTAGAAGATCATTTGTGACCACGATCCTTTGTACACTTCCCACTTTTGGACCACCTTGCAAAGCATGCTCTTGGGACGAGGATCAATTTCAGCATGGCATATCACCCTGAGATAGATGGAAAAACTAAGCGGGTGAATTAGATCCTGGAGGACATGCTTAGGATGTACATTATGGATCACCAGTTGAGATGGGAGGAGTATCTATACTTGGTTGAGTTTTCCTACAATAATAGTTTCTAGAGTTCGATAGGCATGGCTCCTTTTCAAGAACTTTATGGTAGAGAGTATAGGACACCTCTTAGTTGGGACAGGTTAGAGGACAAGGTTTCTCTTGGGCCAGCCTTATTACAGGACATGGAGCAACAAGTTGTTTTGATCAGACAGAGATTGTAGGAGGCGCAGGACAGGAAGAAGAAGTATGCGGACCAACATAGGACAGATCGTAGTTATGAGGTGGGCACGAAGGTGTTTCTTCATGTTAGACCACATAAGAGCCCTATCTATTACGGAAAAGGTTCTAAGCTTTCTCCTAGGTTTGTGGGTCCCTTTGAGATCTTAGAGCACATCGGTCCCTTGGCCTATCGTCTAGCATTACCACCTAGCTTATCTCATGTTCATGATGTGTTTCACGTTTTTATGCTTAGGAGATATATTTATGATCCTTCTCACATGCTATATTAAACCTCATTGCAAGTGCAGGATCAGGGGTAGGTGATGGTGGAGCCCATCTGTATGCATTATAAAGCATAGGACCTGGGCCTTCACGATAGAGAGATTAACCAGGTTCGGGTGTAGTGGGACAGGTATGACAAGACTTCGCTACATGGGAGGATGCTACATTACTATGAGTTTATTTCACACACTGTTCCAGTGACTTCCAGGAGGAAGTCGAGTCTAAGGGGAGGGGATGTAGTGCCCACTTCCCTTCGACACCTTTTTTATTATTGATTTTGATACTATCGACTACACTTATGGATATTATTGTAGCTTTTGTTTTAGCATGATATTAGATGTTAGAGATACTAGACTATTGTTGATTTTGACTCATATATGATGCATGTGGATTATTAGAGACATTTTATATTGATGTTGATATACTATTGACATGGTTATTTATATATATTTTTGACATGCATATTTTTCGTCACATTGAGTAGGCTTTGATAATTGAACTAATGTTGTGATCATTTTGACATGGATGAAACGTTGAATAGAAATGTTGCTAGAAATTGTAAATGATATCGTAATTGCCTAGATGATATTTGATTCGTATATAGATGATCGTGGATTTATATTGTACATTTTTTCATAGATGTTTTTAATGCGGCCATGAGGCTGAAGGAGGTATTTATGTGTTTTATAGGTAAATTTATTCACAACAAACATCGGGGGATTGGAGACCAACCACATTGGAATTCTAGATGAATTCAACAAGGGTCACCATGGAAACATGTAATTATGTGTGTGTTAGAATTATTTGGTTAGGGGAAAATTGTGACCAAGGGGTCATGTGTTGTCTTTTGTTTTAGTTTTCCTTTTATTAATGTTAGTATGTGTTTCTTTTGAGTGATGTAATTTACTTGTTTTAATTATTTAGATTTTTATGTATGTTTTTCCCCTTTATCTTAATGGGTCTAAGTGTCTTATTAAAGTTAATAAATCTTGTCCTAAACTAATTAAAGATGTGACCAAAGGAATTCATTTATTAGACTTGATTTGCTCTTGGATTTTGTGTTGTGTGTTGAATGCTTGAGATCTTGAGTGTTGTACACTCTACCCTTCATGGGAAACTCGAATTTGGCCTTAAGGGCCAATTTTGAAGGCTTGTGGGACAAGTTAAATTTGTCCCACACCTCTAAATTGCTATACCAACCCTACTTATGGGTTGGGGGTCAAAATTAGACCCCATTAGGTGTTTTGGGAAGATAAAAGGTGAAATGTTTATTGCACTTTATTTCAAGTAAAATTTTGTCCTTAGGGGGTGTGGGCTTAGATTGTGTGTGTAAGTAACTTGTCATTCCTCTCACCCACCAATTTATGGTGCATTGGGGTTGAGGTTTGAATTTTTAGGTGGAGTTGAGGATGAGTGATGTGGCATCCTACATGGAGCCACCTCATCCTCCTCTCTCCCTTTTCTATTTATTGAAATTCTTTTGCTTGTTTGGGGTTACTTCATCATTTTGTGCTCTTGCATTTTTTGAGAGTTAGAGGATTTTTGGGAGTTCTTGTGGATTGTTGGAGCTTGTGGATGTTTTCTTGGTTTTGAGGAGCTTAGAGATTTACTCTTGGAAAAATCTCTACTATGGAAAGGTAGGAGCTTTACCTTGCTTATGTTATGATTTATTTTGTGTTTATGTGCTTGTGTTGAGTATTGTTTTCTTTGGAATGCTTGTTGGGTGTGGGTAGATTGCCTAAGTTTGGAGTAGGAGGATACTATGGGGAGATTTCATGTAGGGAGGCATAAGAGTTTACCTTTTTGTTGAGAGGAGTTTGGGTTGGGTGCCCCACCTTGTACAAGGAATGCTTGCATTTCTTTCTTGTTTCTTTTATGAGGGAGGCATAAGAGATTGAGGGAGGCATAAGAGTATGTGGGAGGTATAAGGGGTACTTGAGGGAGGCATAAGAGTATGTAGGGGATTTGAGATATGCATTGGAGGCTTTAAGGTGGCACCCATTCCATTGGGAGGCATAAGTGGCCTCCCCATAGGTCTTGCTCCTTTGGCTTTCATTTTAAGCCTTGTTTTTGTTGTTTTATTTTTCTTCTTTCTTGTGTTGTAGTTGATTGAAATGTGGTTGGAATGGTTGTGAAACATTTGTTTGTGTTGTGGAAGCTTGTTGTTTCCATGTGTTGGAATCATCTCCCATTGTAATGTGGTTGAGGGATCCTCCTCATCATTGGATATCTTGGTTGGGTGGAGAGCGTTGCCTCTCCCCCATTTTGTTGTGAATCAAACAAATCTTGGAGGAGCTATCTTGTTGGAGTTGTGAAGCTTGGAGTTTTTGGAGACCTTGTGAAACTTCCTTTGTGTTGTTCCCACTTAGAGTGGAGGAACTTGTATTAATGTATTTTATTTTGCTTACATTCTTGTATTATTTCCCACCTTGAGTGGAAGACTTTGTAATAATCTCATGGAGAAAAGTTGCATTCCAATATTTGTATATTGTGTAAGAGAAAGAATCAAAATGGATATATTGTGTAAAATTTTAGTTGGAAGTTGTAATGTTGTAAATGAGAAAGAAGAAATATAGAAGTTGTAGATGTTGAAAATGTATACATAGTAAATTTGAATGGAAAATAAAGTTGTTATAGTTGTTTTGAATATATATATGTTGTAGTAAAATAAGAACAAGAGAACAAATTTGAAGTTTATTGTTATTGGAAATGTTGATTTTGTAGTAAGAGAATAACAATGTAAAAGTAGATTTAAATCCCTTTTTGCTCATGGAATTTGAAAGAAGACTAGTTGAACATAATGGAATGACTTTGTAAAGTAGATGTGTTTTTATTGGATTAGATAATACTTTAAAAATGAGTAGATTTAACTAAGGAATGAACAAATAGAATTAAATCCCAAAATTGGAACTCTAGATGTATAAAAATGAGCTCAGAATGCATTTTAACACTTTTTAGTAACTTTTAGTTTTTGTGAAATCTCGGGTTTTAGGTTCTATTTTTCAGAAACATGATGCCACCCTGTGCAGAGTGGTATTCCCGTAACCACCACTCAGGCTAAGGCGGCGGTCTCAAAATCGCCACTCAAAGGGGGAGGTTCATGGTTTGTCACCCAAGTAGGGTGGTGGTGCCAGGACCACCGGTTTTCTTTGGGGCAGCCTCTATCACTTACGACATAACTTCTGGATCCATGCCTGTACAAAAATTTTAATTGTATACACTAAATTTTATGTTTGTAAAATTATCTAAGAAACTACCAACAAACAAATAATGCTCAAATCATGTTGAATATAGTTTTAAAACCTACAAATGGTGGATTGAAAACATTCTTTTCATTTATAACAATGGGGGTAGGGTTTGCCCCAAATTTGAAAACCCAAATACAAATGGCTTGAAATAAAATTAGATTGGTGAAGGAAATCCCTCCCAATCCTTGAATGTAAGTAATAACAACAAATAAACTACAATCTAAACCCTCTAAGCTTGATGTCCTTGTAGATTCCTCCATACTTCTTCCTTTCTTGCTCCCATGGCTTCCTCCTCTCCAACCTATAAATTTGAAAAAGAAAATAGACCAAATGAGGAGAATAGACTAAAGACAAGGATTTATTAAAAATTTATAAGGATTTTTAGTGCTAGATTGGAACCCTAGGATCTAGTGGCCAAGATTGTTTTGATCTAAGGGTGGAGGATTAACCCTACTTTGTTTGGTAGAAATGTATTTTAAATGTTTATATTAAATCCTTAAGGGTATGTGTAGATGGGTGAATGGGGCCATTTAATTTCCTTAGAGTGCTAAACCTTTATTAGTTCTTAGCAAGCCTTAGGAAGTCAATGAAAAGGACTCTAAGTTAATAGGATAATAAATTTAATAAATTAACATAAGGTTAACCTTTCTAGGATTGAATATTAACTAAAGAGAAGAAAACATTTAACTATGTAAATTAATCTATGGTACCTTCCTAATGTATAATGGATTAATGGACCTTAGAGATAAATTTGGTGATATGTTAACTTTTTAACTAGACCTGGTTCTTCAATCGTAAAGCCAAGTTAGTGGTGTAAGTTAATTTAATGAACCCTAAGGGTCAAACACCCTTGTAACCTTCTTATAACTTAAACAAAAAAAATTAGTCACAATTTTGAGATAAGTGTTAGGTGTTAGCGTGTTTTTAGATCGTCGTTTTTGTGGGCGTTACATACCCTTACTTCTTGTTAATAGTATCGATATTAAAATATCATTATTATTGATAATAATAATAATATCGGGATTATTATTAATTTATATATATATATATATATATATATATTTAATATTCATCTAATTTACATACATACATATGTGTGTGTGTGTGTGAAGTTATATTAAATAAATACTAACTAATTAACAATACAACCAAACAAAATAGGAAACACATTAAAATTTTGGATTAATAAACAAAGTAGGGTTTAAAAAATAAAAATACGATTTTACATTTGTGAGTTTAACCCCAAGGGCCTAAGCTTGCACTTTTTAGGCAAAAAGAATTGGTGAGGGGGGGGGTGGGGTCGGTGACCTCCCCTAAAAACTTTCAACTCCTATCTAATACAACACCCAACACTATTTCAAACTCTACATTTTCTTCTCGCATATGGCCGTGGGCTTTTAAAACTTCTATACAGGGACGAACCTTTTTCTCAACACACACACACACACACACACACACACACACACACACACACACACACACACACACACACACACACACACACACACACACACACATATTTGTATACCCGGATTTGACTTATTTCAAGTGTAATAAATAAGGTGATTTCAGGTGTGTAATAAATAATGTGAATAAAGATACAAAAAAATATTATTCACATGATGTGTGTGTGTGTGCGCGTGCGCGCGCGCATGTGCATTGGGGATATATACATTCTCCCACCTATTTCACTAAAATGGGAAAAACCCTTATGCCCATTTGGGCCGATATTAAAACAATGAGTTAAACAAAAGAAATAAATACATTGAAACCCTAGATAAGGGTATAAATAAAACAAGGAAAGAAATGAAGCATGTGCTCCCTCCCAAAAGCTTGAGGTGGCCTCTCATGGCTTCCTCATCCTCCTCCACCAATCTGCAAAACAAAACAAAGAAATAATAAGCCAAACAAAAGAGAAAAGATCTTTTCATAAGCAAACTTAGGGTTAGTTGAATCCCTAGATCTTGTGGCCCTAAATGAATCCATCCAATGGATGAGATTCATCCCTACAAAAAGTAGGTGGGAAGTGGGTGAGAGAAAATTCAAATTTAAAATTTTAAATACATGGGTTGACTTTTAGGGGCCACTTTATTTGTGTAAGGGGTGGGATTATTCTTCTAACCCTTATGCTAAATTAAGGACCTTGTTATTTGTTTTTAAACCTTGTCACCTTGTGGGATTATTATAACTTTAGTATTTAATTAAATAGACCTATTTTTACCATGGGATCAATTTATTCAAGTTTGACTATAGTGGAATTTAAATGTTTATCAAAATAACATTTAGGGGGAAACCTAAACCATACCTTAGGCTAACTAAGGTTATGGAATGACATTGAGAGTTTTATAATTTTTTTATAATGGGGGTTAAAAAGAAAAAAATTATTTTATTAATTTTAAGAAACTTAGAAACAATAATGTGAAAACCGTTATTTTTAATACCTTTTTTGGACATGCTTTTCAAAAAAACATTATTCCATTATTTTTCTAGTTTGACCTAGGTTGTTCGTGGGTTTCGTGCGGGGAAAATTTGGCGGGCATTACAGACATGGGCTCCTCATGAGAGAGTCGAGACCATTTCACCTATGCAAAAACAAGTCTCCATCTTGATCAACTTAGATTTGCCTCTCGTACTCTAGGCCTATGCTAAAATGTGAGCTTTGGAATAGGGTGGACGCCCATCAAAGCATAAAAGATAGATGAGTGTTATACGATGTTATAGTCGTAAATTCTCTAGCTAATATGGATGCAAAATGTGGGAACATAGACAGGCACATAAACTATTTGAAAGAATGTATTAAGGGAAAAAATGTGTTTCGAGGTTGACAAATTTGATTGCAAGATATGCACAAAATGGGTTTGTTGAAAGGACTTTAGAACTTTCAAGAAAATGCATTACTGCGCATGCCCATCCGGAGTAGTATGGAGGTTTCCCTTTTTATCAATAAATCTATTTCTATTGTTTAATCAACCCTCTTAGGAGGAAGGCAGAATACAAAAATGTAGAGGAATTGATCATCAAGTTTGGTCGCCTAACAACATTAAAATATTTAACATAGTATAGGTGCAAAATCTGTTGAAACTTTCTTATTATTTTTGACAAATTCCTTTCTTCAAAGAATTAGATCTCTTCTTTTGCTCTAAATTTGTAGAGATTTCTAGTTATTTTAACTTCCTTCGATCATTAGTAAAGTTATATCTGTTAAAATGTGAGAGCTTGGATGGAAAATGGATGGATAGTGTTGGGGGTATTCCAATCTTGTGATGGGTAGATATTGCGAAAGTGAAAGGATGATCTCGGCTAGAGAGAAATGGAATGAGAAAAATAATAATGTAATTTTTAGATGATATCAGATTCACCTTACCACAACAATAGAAACAATAGAGAGCGAATGTGGGCGGTGGCATCAACGTATGCCAACAGGAGGAAGGAAACTCTTTGTTGTTGAAAGCGCCGAATGTGCTCTTTGTTATGAGGAGAATCACATCAAGCTTTAGATTGATCCCAATTTACCATTTTTACTCTCTTCGTTGCTCCTCTCTAGGATCCTGTTACCCGTTTCACACTATTTGGAAGTTTTTAAAATTGAAAAGTTGGGTTATGTATCGGCTCATTGTGTGGCCCCGAACAATGAAATGCTTGTCTCACTTCGCAATAATTGATTATTTTTATGGGATAATTTCTCGGAACCTTTGGTTTGAGAAAAACACATTCCGGCTATTTGGGCAACAGATTTCGTAGGCCTCAGTCCCTAGTTTGACTAGGTCAAACTTGACCAATTATGATCGGAGGCCCGGAAACCTAGCCGCCAATTGTAAGCCGTTCTTGATTCTAAATTTCATCGATTCTTTTGAGTTCTTGGTATATAGGAGGACACGTATAAATATACCCGTTGTGTTTCGCTCATCGAGAAGATAATTTTTGAATGTAATTTCTTAGCCTACGAACAAAAATGAGACATTTTTGCAACTAGTAGAATAATGTAAAATAAGGTCACAATAATGTAGCCAAGAAATTAAACCGTCATGAAATATTGAAACACATAAGTAACTTAATGAAGCTCTCTCATGTGGCTTGTGTTCTGAAATGTGACTTTTGGAAAAATAGTGTTTCTCTCTCTTCCATATATATTTCTCTCTCCTTAGTTAATAAATGAAGTGAAACAAAATGAAATGAATATATGTCTCTAACCCTCTCTTTTCGATTGCAAATTATTATTATTATGTAAATGGAAGACTAAAAATGTTCATTATGCTAGATTTAGGTGGATGCCATGCTAACGATTTATCGTTGATTTCATGCTCACATGGTTTTGCAGGATGCAAGTAAGATGGCAAAACGGCGTGGTTGTAATCTATTTTGTGTTATTGTAATTTATGTATATTAATGAATATATATATATATATATATATATATATATATATATATATATATATATATACGTATGTATGTATTTTTATGTTAAAAAGGCGATTGGATATATATATGTTAAATGAAATTATAGGGGATAATTAAACATTTTATGAAGTATTAAAAGGTTCATTATTGAACTTTTGTAATATTTTAAGATGCTAGTGTTTAAGGGAAATGTTC
Organism: Taxus wallichiana var. yunnanensis; assembly: GCA_018340775.1. Taxonomy (NCBI): domain Eukaryota; kingdom Viridiplantae; phylum Streptophyta; class Pinopsida; order Cupressales; family Taxaceae; genus Taxus; species Taxus wallichiana. The sequence continues at coordinate 609,524,125 of CM031236.1, read as the reverse complement.
ATCTACACATATGTGTTGTTTTGATCCCAAATTTTTTCACTATAAAGGTTGAATATATATGTTAAATGAAATTGAATTTAATATCTTATAGTGCAATTCCATGTGAAATTGATGATTAAATAATTGTTGTGTTGTTTTCCTTAACTTGAAAATGTAATAAAGAAATCTAAATGAAACATAAACCCCACTATAAATTTGTGAATAAATATTTTTTCTCGTGTGATTCTTTTAGCATAGGAAAGTAAAACCTTAGATTGATCTTAAGTATTCACACTTGATAACACCTTCTAGCTTAGGTAAACAAGAGCCCAATTTTGAGTTATCATCATAGCCTGCATGCTTAGCAACATCGTCATGGACACGATGGTTAGGAACAACATGTTCAAATATTAACTAGAGTATGTGGTGCCCTCCTAAGATTAATATTTGTGTGTGAAATAAGGAGAACATGATTTCCTTAAGGTGGTTCTTTATGGGTAACCAAACTCAAACATAATGTAAAACCCTCTTGGTCGTGCACACACATATACTAGTGAAGAGTGTTAGGTGATAGAGATCGCCAACTACCCTTGGAAATCACCATTAAGAGTTTGGATCATAAATGAACTTGATACCCAATCTCAATTGTCGTTGGGTTCTATAATGCAAGTATTGGAGTTAATTGATAAACTTAACATTTAGTGTAAATTAGTTTGTGAAAACGTAACCATTAGATGATGTCTTTGGAGAAATGTGAAATTTAGGTCATTCTCATATCATGTTTAAACCATCTTGTTGTGAGAAATGAGACCCATGTTATGTAAACTCTAATGTGGACCTTAACCCTTTTAATAATGGACTAACCCATCTTGCTCTCCCACTTGTCCTATTATGTAATGGGTGTATGATGTGAACTGTGATCATGTTTTTAGAGATAAATTCCCCTAAGGTAGGGACTAGCGGTCTCATGAGGATTCCTATGCCCTATTAGCAAATAGGTTACTCTATTCATTACAAAAGGCATATGAACATAGTTAGGAGAACCCTCTTAAGTTGGATGTAAAATGATTCTAAGGAAACCTAATATAGGAACAAAAAAATAAGGAACTATGTTGCCATGTTAAGTGCCTTCGAATCCTTAACGAATTGTTGGAGCATAACTATAATAAAACTATAAGTGACACTTGACTTTGGAAAGAGTAATCGTGAGATGCTATTCTACATAGGAAAAGTGAAACATGATCTTCTTGGCAATGTGATTAAACCATGTTGTTGTGGATAAGGAACCTTTTTCGTATATAATCCTTAGTGGGTACTAACTTAATTATCAATTTATAAATTAATGAAAGAAACTTGACCCTAATTCCTTAAAAAAAAAAAAAAGTGATCTTCACACCATTTGGATTTACACTTGTCTGTTATGTAATGGGGGTATGTATAAGATCAAGATGCATTCACTTGGGAGTGAATCATAGGGGAGGTACCTAGTAGCCTTGGGTGTATGTAAATATCCGGGTGTGTGAATAAATATCCTATTAACGATTGAATGAATTAAACAAGTAATTGAAATAATGTAGATTATCCTTATTTTAAGGAGATATAAAATAAGTTAAATGCTAAATTGTATAAAGGAAATCTAGCAAAAAAAGTAAAAGAAAGGTATGATTCTCACATTTTTAGCCTTCTTAGAGCTCAAGTTAGTGATTGAAATATGTTTTTGATAAATGTGTAAAGCTAAAAATAACGCTCCGCAGAATAGCCTAATTATAAGTTATACTATAGTTGAACCGTTATGTTTTCCCTTGTCATTTGGGAAAAAAGGGGGTGGTCTTGATATGGATCACGTCTTTTTATGTTATCTATGTGGGTTAATGTTTCTACAAACATATCATATGTCGTGCGTTGTCCTAAGTGGTCTCATGTAGTGTCATGTATATTACAATGTAAGTCAAAAAATATTGTTTTGGTAATTTTAGTGTTGTATTTGTGTGTATAAAATGTGGACGTTACGTTTGGTATTAGAGCGAAGGATCATGCTCTCAAACCTCTAGGAAAAATTGGAGTTGTCATGGTTTTTCATGGTGGTGGTGGAAATTGGAAGAGTAATGTGATCTATGTTGTTATGTGGCCAACATTATAATTGTGATATTATGAACGCACATGTGGTGCATGCCACTTATTGCATGTTTGTTATCATGTTGATATACTTGTGATGAGATTATTTGCTCTCTTTTCGTGGATTCATTGAGGATTCCACATGTGATGTGTTGCCTTGGTGTGTGTGAAAATAATGTTATTATGGATGACAGAGTGTTGAAGCATCTTATCATTTTGTGATATGTAGGCGTGATTATGTGTTGCATGAGAAAATTGGTGTATAGTGAATTAGATTGTATCGTGATGTTGCCACCGTCTTGTGATGAATCATATGTGTCACCATGTTGTATTATGATTGAATATATGTTATAATGTTAGTCATTGTGTTCATCAAACATATAATTCATGTAATATGTGATGGTTCATGTCACGAATTAGGAGAATATGGTGATTGTATGACCCCTATTGTGCAGTACTTGCACCTTGGGTGCATTATGTGGAGACGTGATGTAGTGTAATTGTAAAAGTAATGATTGTGTTATACCATATATATATATATATATATATATATATATATATATATATATATATACCATGCGTAAGAAACTATGGTTGATGTGCATGAATCACCATTGTTTTAGTGATGTATTATGTGTTATGTTGTGAACCTTACACTAAACGACCTTTAGGGGAGAAATATTTAAGAGTGTATGTGTAGAGATAGGAGGTATGGGCCAAGTTTTCATAATCTCGAGCCAAGTACGAGGAAGGAAGTGGAGCCTTATATAGACTCAAAACCCACTTCTATCCTGTTTAGTATACTTCAAGCTTGCTCAATATATTGTGGATGTATAACAGCTTAGGCTCAACTTATGCAAACTAGTGTACCATTTTCTCTGCTATTGGGTTGTCCATCAAACAATCCTATGTGAATTTGAATATGGTGAGCCTTGTGGAAGTATGGAGGGATAATTCAAAGAGAGATTATGACAATTTTATTATTTGATATGTTATTTTATGAGCCAAGGCTCGATGTCCGAGTGTCAGCAACTTGATGAGTACCCCTTTTGTGGTCGTATAAGGCCACATAGTGATTGTAATGTGTTATTTCTCTATACATGTTTTATTCGTAAATTGATTATTATCTTTGTTCTTGTAAGAACCAACATTTTTCTTGATTGATGTGTTCTTATATTTTGGGAATTTTATTTGGTTGGTGCAGTAACATGTGGATTTTTTTAATAACTATGGCTATTGAACCATTTGTTTTACTTGGTTTTAAATTTGTGTTTCAAGATTAATATTTTTTATAGCCTTGTCCAAGGCTTGGGATTTTGCCACTTGGCATTTGAAACAGATTATTATGCTCTAATGTTGTAATGTGTTCTAATAGGGTCATGGGATTCACCATGGAGTGGTTGGATGTATGGAACGCTTCGTTATATGGGGTATGCCCTAAGGAGTTACATATAACTAGCAAGTTGCTGAACCATGAGTTATTATGTCACTTGGGTTACAGAGTGTCTAGACTCTATGTACCTAGGGCCATAGGGTGACCAACCTCTTTGGGGGAGGGATAAGAGAAATTTATTGCTTTATCTTTATATATTCTACATGTGATAAGAGATTTGAGGAGAGATAAGATATTTGAGGGAGCGATAAGATATTTGAGGGAGGGATAAGAGATTTAGAGGTTGCTTTGGGAGGTATATACAATTGTTTGTGATATTTTGGGAGGTATATGCAGTTGTTCTGTGATGTTTTGGGAGGTACATGGAGTTTCTTTGTGATGGTTTGGGAGTGGATTTGGTGTTATGATTTATGTGTACTTATGTGAGTTTGGTGATTTTTTTGATGTTGATTATTGATGCTCCCCATTTATGGTAAGATGTTGATTCCATATTGACCATATGTGGCTATAGTTATTGTTTGGAGTTGCATGAAACCTTTATATGTGTACCTATTGGGAATTCCATGTTGTTATAGTCTGCTTATGTTACAAGTAATTTTGTGTGAGGGGCATGTATGTGATAAGTACTATGTTGTGAGGGATATGTATGTTCTTTCCATGGTTCGGTTGAGTTCTTGTGATGTGATATAGTTGTGAAGGTACATATCATGATGTCTTATGAACCATTAGTGTTTTGTTTGGCCCTGATGTGGTATTATGATGTCAGTTTTGTTGGGAACCCACGAACATAAGACAACAAAAATACTAAAAAATGAAATACTAAGAGTTGAGATTAATAAATACTTAAAAGGAAAAGACTACCTAAGTAATAAAGTAAAGGAAAATTTTCAATCTTCACAAAAAAATAAAATTTAAGATATTTCCAAATTTAGTTTGCTTTCTTGTGGTCGTGTTGTACTAATCAATTGTTTTGTTAAACGACATGTGTCATTATTGAATTTCTTGTCTACGTACCCTTTGAGCTTCGGTGTTGTGTCACATCAAGGACGATGCTCTTATAAGGGGAGGGAAATGTAGTGCCCACCATAAATCTTATTAAAATAATATATGTATATATATAGTGAAGTGATTGGGCAACGAAGTAGGTGGAGTAGGTTTAGAAATGGTGGTGGAAGAAATTTAATGGGTGTAGGTGAGTTGGAGACGTGATGGAGTTTGTAATGGCAGGAGTGGATGGGAGGTGGCGTGAATGCATGGGAAACCTAACAAGGCACGTGGGTAGATGGAGTATCTTCATACCTATCATTCTCTTTAGACAGTAATACAAGCACTTTAATTGAGATCTAGAGGTTTTGATCACACTGAAATCAAGTTAACTTTGTAAATTTAGCAGTATTTGGATAGTGGTAGCATGGGCGGGGCAAGTTGCGAGGATGACATGGCTTCCAACGGTGTATATGAGACATGGGTTCCTCACGAGACAGGAACACCATTTCACCTATGCAACAAAATGGTCTCCAACCTTATCGGTTTACATTTGCCTTTATACTCCCCACTGTGGTAACATGCAAGCTCTGGAATAGGGTGGACAACCAACAAAGTATAACATATAGAGAAGTATTGTCGATGTTGTATTCACATATGCTCTAGCTGACATGGATGAAAAATGTGGGAACATATATGGGAAAATGAAGTGTGTGACAAAATGTCTTAAGGAAAAAAAAGTTGTTTTCAAGGGTGGAAAAATTTGACTATAGGATATGCACAATATGGAGGCTACTCTTATTTATCAATAAATATATTTGTGTTGTTTAGTGACCCCTCTTAGGAGAAAGGCAAGAATACACAAAAATGTGGAGTAATTGATCATTGACTTTGGTCACCTAGCAGTATTAACATACCTTACGTAGTACAATTGCAATATCCTATTGAAACATTTTGATTCTTTTGGTTAGCCTCCTTGCTTGGAAGAGTTAGATATCTTATTTTTCTCTAAATTGGCAAAGCTTTCTAATGATTTTAACTACCTTCGATCATTAGTAAAGTTATATCTGTTAAAATGTGAGAGCTTGGATGGAAAATGGATGGATAGTGTTGGGGCTATTCAAAGCTTGTGGTGGGTAGATATTGCCAAAAGTGAAAGGATGATCCGACAGTGGAGAGAAATGGAAAGAGAAAAAAGAATGACATTTTCAGGTGATATCAGATTCACCTTACCACAACAATAGAAACAACAAAGAGAGAATGTGGGCAAGGAATTGACGTATGTCAACAAAGGAAGGAAACACTTTTTTGTTGAAAATAATAATATCAAAGATATTTGATGAGGAAGGGCTACTGATTGACATTCATAAACATCCCTTCCATTCATCCTCCCTTCTATCACACACCCTCGTCTTAATATTTCATAGTGAGTATGAAATAAATGGTGAATTATTTGAGAAAAATGTGCAACAGCTAGAGTGGAGCTCAAAATCTTGGCGAATCGTATATGTTGGTACACAATTCAATGCATTACCAAATGAGTTGAAGGATAGAATCCTGGTTTATACATCTCCTAACAAGTATCCCTTATTCATTGATAGATTTGGTGTTGCTTTTGGGATGAATATCACCGCATATTTCCATAGTTGTGGTGGTTTAGAAGAAAAAGGAATAAAATGTCCATCATTATGGGAGGTTAACATCTATGTAGAAGTGGGCATGTGGGTTGCCATGTAAAATCTAGAAAATACACTGTTGTTTTCATACCTACAAGAACATTTCCCTTTTGAACTGATGGATTATGTGCATCTCTAAAAAAATGTCTTGCAAAAATTGGGAGATGAACTTGGTTTCATTGGGAGTCAACTCGTACTCGAAGGTTCTTGATGACTCTAATAATTTATCGGGAAGTGTAGACAAGGCATTGAACTATTCAATCAAATGCCTCAAACAATTATAGCCTCATGGAATGCTTCGTCTTTTGGATATGCACAAATGGTTTTATTGAAGCGGCTCTAGAGACTTTCAAGAAAAGGAAATTGGGGGAGTGTTCTAGTTACATGCAACCATTCAAGGAAATGGCTTGTGGAGATGCATAATCGGGATCTAGAAGTTTGGATGATTCGTTTCCCCCTCATGCATGGTCTCCTTACCTTTTTCTTTTATAATTTTTGTATAATTTGGTTTTTAGTTGCAATATAATAGAAATGTTTAACCATTACATGCTTAAAGATTTTTTTTAAACAAACTTGTCACAAAACATGAAAGCATCATATCGTAACTTCATGCAATCCAAATAATCCCTTGGTAGTCAACCATGGACTTAAACCCTCATTTTGAGATGATCTAACAAACTTCATAACCAAACTAGATTACTACAACACCATTTTTATTGACAAGTTGAGGTTGAGTTCCTTGTAAATATGTCGATCGTTTCCTTGTAAAAAATAGTAAACAGTGATTTTGGAGACACACAAAATAACCTTCGGAACCCTAGAAAAGAGGTGTCAAGCATCATATGTGCTCCTTGTTATGAGGAGAGTCACATCAAGCTTTAGATTGACCCCAATTGACCATTTGTACTCTCTTCACCACTCCTCTAGGAGCCCTGTTACCCCGTTTCACACTTTTAGGAAGTAGTTAAAATTGAAAAGTTGAGTTTCATATCGGCTCACCGTGTGGGCCTTGAAAAATGAAATGCATGTCCATATTCAAAATCCTTGATTATTTTTACTAGATAATTTCCTCGAAATTTTTGTTTGGGAAAAACACATTCTTGGTTAGTTTGGAAACGGGGTTTTATAGGCCTTGATTCATAGTTTGACTAGGTCAAACAAGATCAATTACGACCAGTGGGCCTAGAAACCTAGCCACCAATTGTAAACCATTCACTAGTTCTGAATTCCATCAGTTCCTGTGAATTCTTGGTATAAAGGAGAACACATAGAAATTTACCTGTTGTGCTTCTCATCGGAAGACAATTTTTTAACAAAGTTTCTTAGCCTCCGAACCAAAATGAGACATTTTTGCAACTAGTAGAAAAATGTAAAATAAGGTCATAGGACCCTAGTCAAGACATTAAAATATCGTGAAAACTTATTGAAACGTATAAGTAATTGAATGAAACTCTCACATGTCACTTTTTATGTGAAATGTGACTTTTGGAAAAATAGTGTTTCTTTCTCTTCCTTATATCTTTCTCTCCGTAGTTAAGAAATGAAGTGAAATAAAATGAAATGAATATGTCTCTAACCCTCTCTTTTCGGGTGTAAATTATTATTATTATGTAAATGGAAAACTAAAAACGTTGATTATGCTAGATTTAGGTGGATGCCATGCCAACGATTTATCATTGATTTCATGCTCACATGGTTTTGCAGGATGCAAGTAAGATGGCGAAACCAACGTGGTTGTAATTTATTTTGTATTATTGTAATTTATGTATGTTAATGATATGTGTGTGTGTGTATTGTTATGTTATAGTAATGTTATTTATTGAAATTTTGTAATATGTATGAGATGTTAGTTTTAAGAGTGCTTTGGGAAATGTGCATTTAACCATAGGTTTATTTTGATTCAGATTTTCATATGGTAAAAAGGGGATTTGATATATATATGTTAAAATAAATTATAGGGGATAATTCAACATTTTGTGAACTATTAAACGGTTCATTATTGAATTTTTGTACTATTTTGAGATGCTAGTGTTTAAGGGAAATGTTCATCTACACATGGGTGTTATTTTGATCCCCAAAATTTGTATTGTAAAGGTTGAATATATGTGTTAAATGAAATTGAATTTAATATCTTATAGTGCAATTCCAGTGTGAAATTTATGATTAAATAATTGGTGTGTTGTGTTCCTTACCTTGAAAATGTAATAAAGAAATCTAAATGAAATAATCAACCCTAGTATAAATTTTTGCATAACTATTCTTCTGTGTGATTCTTTTAGCATAGGAAACTAAAACCTTAGAATGAGCTTACGTATTCACACTTGATAACACCTTCTACCTTAGGTAAACAAGAGCCCAATTTTGAGTTAATGTCATAGCCTTTGTATGCGACATCATCATTGACCCAACAGTTTGGAGGGACATGGTCAAACATTAACTAGAGTATGTGGTTCCCTCCTAAGATTGATAGTTGTGTGTGCAATAAGGAGAATGTGATTTCCTTAAGGTGGTACTCTATGGGTAACCAAACTCCAACATAATGTAAAACCCTCTTTATTGTGCACATGAGTAGAGTGAAGAGTGTTAGGTGACAAAGATCACCTGCTACCCTTGAAAATTACCTTTAAGAGTTTGGATCATAAATGAACTCGATACCCAATCTCAGCTTTTTTTTGGGTTCTATGATGTAGTATTAGAGTTAATTCGAAACTTAACAACATTTAGTGTATGATTAATTTTGTGAAAATGTAACCATTAGAAGATGTTTGTGTAGAAAGGTGAAATTGGGGCATTCTCATATCATGTTTAAACCATTTTGTGGTGAGAAATGAGACCCACATTATGTAAAATATAATGTATACCTTCTCCCTTTTGATAATGGACTAATCCATCTTACTCTCTATTAGGAAATACGAGATAAAATATGTGGAATAATCCCTCACGTAATTGCAATAGTAGAAAATAATATGTAGAAGATATTATAGATCTCAAATAAAATTGCTAGAATAAAATAACACAACACAAAGAGACAGTATTTCACATGGTTCACCCAATTTGGGCTACATCCACCAAGAATCACTTGTTCATATTTTATTACAAGCCACCACTCTCTCAATACAATACCCAGATATGTTTGGAGCTATGCTCAACAAACTCTACAGAATTCACACCCAAATTCAAAACACATCTGCAATGTTACATTATACCTACCATATGCATAAAACCATATAAGTAGACAACTGCTTAAGTAGTTTTTACAAAACCGTGGGTATTAAAACCATGGGCCAAAACCGTCCCATAAACCTATGGGTCAAAATCCCACCCATATGAGAAAATCACGTTTCCCGGTATATCGGGCACATTTTAAGGCCAATTTTTTTCTGGGCTACGCCCCCAAATCCCGGAAAGAAAACTGTGGAAAGTGTATAGTAATCTTAGTGTACATTCTTCAACACTTTCACACATGAAAATAGGCTCCAAAACCTTATAATCTCTCACTTGGAGACTAGTTTGCCTTTGAGCAAGCTTCTCAACCCTTTACTAGTTTTTGTGAAGACCAACCAAAGCTTAACATAGCTTCAATTTTTCCCTTGTGACAACCTTGGTCATCATGTCTGCAAGATTATGATTGGTATGAATCTTCTCCAGCTTCAAATTATCTTCCTCCAAAGTTGTCCTGATGAAATGGTACCTTAACTGTATATGCTTCATCCTAGAGTGGAAAGTAGAGTTCTTAGCTAGGTGTATAACACTCTGACTATCACTATGTAGATTTCCTTCCTCCTGCTTATGCCTCAACTCCTCAAGCAATTATTGTAACCAAATCATTTCTTTTCTTTCCTCTGTGGCAACAACATCCTCAACCTCCATGGTTGACAAAGTCACCAGCTTCTATAGTCGTGAAATCCAACTTACTGCTGTCCCACCTACAATGTAAACATAACTTGTCGTGCTCCTCCTGCTGTCTACATCTCCAGCCATATCTGAATCTACATAACCACACAAAGTGGTGTATGATCCATTGTAGCACAAAACTATCCCCATAGTCCCTCTCAAATACTAAAGGATCTACTTTACTACCTGCCGTTGATCTCTACGGATCACTCATAAATCTACTCACTTTGCTCCCATTGCATGGGAAATATCGATCATGGTGCACACCATGACATACATCAAAATACCAACCGATGAGTAAGGTACCTTGGACATTTGGTTTCTCTCGGGTTCTATCTTGGGACACTTTGCTCCTTTGATAACTTGAAATGGCCTACCAAAGGAGTCCCAACCAGTTTAGCATCTTTAATATTAAACCTCTCCAAGACTTTCTTAATGTAATCTTCCTTAGATAAAGTCAGCCTGTTCCTTCCTATCTCAAGATATCCTCATACCAAGGATTTTTTTGGTTGTAACCAAATCCTTCATAAAGAAAGGATTCACTTAGCTGCTTCTTGAGTACTTTTATTTCTGCATGTTTTTAGCTACAACCAACATGTCATTCACATAGAGAAAAAGGATAATATAACCGCCACCCTCAAATTTCTTTGTATACACATAATGGTCGAATGAAATCTAATATAACCTTGCTCCATCATGAAGCTATAAAATTTCTTATACCATTGAAGTGGAGCTTGTTTTAAGCCATACAAGCTCTTTTTCAGTTTGCACACCATTTGTTCTTTACCTTTGACCTCATAGCCCTCTCGGTTACTATATATATAGTTCGTCCTCCAAATCACCATGGAGATATGCGGTCTTTACATTGAGCTGCTCTAAGTGCAAGTCTTCTGCTACAACTATTCCAAGAACAACTCTAATAGAAGTAATTTTTACTACAGGTGAAAAATATCATCAAAATCTATACATTTTTCCGCATACAAACCCCTTGACCACCAACCGGGCCTTGTATCTTTTCTTTCCTCATTCTTCCTCTTTGACTCGAACACCCACTTGTTCTGTAATGATCTTTTACCTTGAGATAGCTTCACCAAATCCCATGTCCTGGTTCTCCATGAGAGCGTATGCTCCACATCCATGGCTTTCTCCCACTTCTTCCCGGCATCTACTGCATTGCTTCATTAAATCTCTACGGCTCTCCACTATCAATGAGTAATAAATAATAAAGAGAAGGAGAAAAACATTCAGGTTCTCTTCTTACCCTAAAATACCTCATCAATACAGGAGTTTGGGGTTCTGTTGAGGAGGTTCTGAATTAATTCATTTGTCACTTTCCCATCCTGGAAGATCCTCTCTCATTGCATATTCTTTCTTAGATTCTTCCTGTTTTCCTACAACCGCTACTTATACATGATTTTATCATTAAAGACCACATCCCTAGATCAAATGATTTGCTTATCCTTAATACTCCAACATTTATATCCAAAGTTGTCACCTCCATAACCAATTAAACTATATTTTTCTCGATTTAACCTCTAGCTTGTTCCTATCATCCTTGTCTATATGGACAAACACCTCACATCCAAAGACTCTAAGAAATGAATAATCAACTTTCTTACCATACCAAGCCTCCTCGGGTATGCCTCCATCCAAGGCACTTGAGCGTCCTCTGTTTATCAAGTACACTGTGCTCACTTCTTCTACCCAAAAAGAAAGAGGCGAGTCTTGCATGTAACCTCATGCTCCTAGCACATTCCATTATTGTTTTGTTCATCCTTTCTGACACCCCAATCTGCAATGGATTTCTTGCACTGTCTTTTGCTTGCAGATTCCATTCTCAGAACAATAATCATAAAATTTATTGTTTGCAATACTCCCCTCCATTATCGACCTAAGACATTTTAGCTTAGGACCGCAGTTTCATTCTCTACCAAGGCTTTCCATTTAACAAAAGTGTCAAATACATCATATTTGTTTCTAATACAATAAACCCAAAATTTCCTTATTGCATCATCAATAAAAGTAACATAATAACTTGAACCCCCAAGAGATGATACTTGAGCCGACCCCCACACATCAGAATGCACCAGCTCTAACTTACTCTCTTTCTTTATAGGTCCAACCTTGAGAAACCTTACTCGCTTTTGTTTCCCATATATGCAGTCCTCACATAACTCCAAACCTATTTCTGTATATCCGGGAAAATCCTTCTTTATGATCTCCATGCCCTTATGGCTCATATGACTGAGCCTATAGTGCCACAATGTTGTATCTAATTCTGAAGCCACAAGATTACAAACATTAGTGCTATAAGTGGTTAAATATAAGGTTCTAACCTTCTTACCTCTTGCCACCACAAGAGCACCCTTGGTAACCTTCCAAGAGTCCGCTATAAATATCATAGTACAACCATCACTTCCCAACTGCCCTGCCAATATCAAATTTCATCTTAATGTAGGCACATGTCTGACATCCTTCAATAGCCAAGTATTCTCGATTCGCATCTTAACACGAACATAACCTTTTCCTACTATGCTATAAGGCTCATCATCACCAAGAAAAACATGCCCAAAATTTCTTTGAACATAATCAACAAAATAATGCCTATGTGGAGTAGCATGGAAAGAAGCCCCCGAATCTAAAACCTAAGATTCAATAATATTGTGTAAAGAAATAATCAAAGCATCCTAACATACATTACCCATTGCCACATTTGCCTCCTTGTTTTCTTTCTATTGTTTCTTCTTTTCTGAAGCTCCTAACAATCCTTCTTTGCATGCCAAGACTTTCCACACTACCAAAGATACTATCTTGCTTTTGGATTTTGACCTTTCCCGATCCTTTGATTTTCCATGGCTTCCTCTATTCTTTTGTCTCCCTCTATTTTCCACTATCAAAGCATTCTCGCGTAGAAGATTCACTAGAGCTTTTTCTTTGCATTTCCTTGCTTAGAATCACCCCTACAACATCCTCAAACTTCAAATTTGATTTAGCTGGAACCGAGTTTCTTACCACCATTACGGAGCTATTCCAACTCTTAGGTAAAGAGCATAGAACTAATAAATCTCCAAATTCTTCATAAAATTCTATCAGAATCAAGCTAGCATATTTATAACCGTATTAAAATCATTTAAATGATCACATTCTTGGACCATTCTTAGACATCTTCATATTAAACAACTTTTTCATTAAAAATATCTTATTAGAGGAAGATGGTTTTTATACAACTTCCTAATGCATCCATTAGTTATTTTGTAGTCTTTTCCTTTGAAACATTAAATAATATCTGAAGATGCAAGACACAACTGGATTATTCCAAGTGCCTTCCTATCCAAAAATCCCGTTCCACATCCTTCATGCTCGAGGGTTTGTTCACCTTCTCGAATGCAATGGAATATAAAGATCCTTCTAATAAAGGTAATCTTCCATCTGCATCTTCCAAAGACTGAAATTATGCCCGTTGAATTTATCAACCCTAAATATTTCATCATCTCGCCATAGCTCCCACTCAAGATAAAACTTTCCTGTGATTCAACACTTTGCAAACCAAAAACCAGGATCGATACCAATTGTTAGGAAATAAGGGATAAAATATGCGGAATAATCCCTCATAGAATCGCAACAGAGAAAATAATATGCAGAAAATATTATAGATCTCAAATAAAATTGCAGAATAAAATAACACAACTCAAAGAGACAATATTTAACATGGTTCACCCAATTTTGGCTACATCCACCAAGAATCACTTACTCGGATTTTATTACAAGGCACCACTCTCTCAATGTAATACCCGGATCTGTTTGGATCTATGCTCAACAAACTCTACGAGAATTCATACCGAATTCAAAACAAATCTGCATGATGTTACATTATACCTACCATATGCATAAAACCATATAAGTAGACAACTGCTTAAGTATTTTTACAAAACCGTGGGTATTAAAACCATGGGCCAAAACCGTCCCATAAACCTATGGGTCAAAATCCCGCCCATATGAGAAAATCACGTTTCCCGGTATATTGGGCACGTTTGAAGGCCAAAAAAAATTTCAGGGGGCTACACCCGAACCCCTTGGCGGCGACACAACCTGTGGAAAGTGTACAGTACTCTTAGTTTACAATCTTCAACACTTTCACACATGAAAACAGGTTCCACAACCTAACACTCTCCTACTTGTCCTATTATGTAGTGGGTGTATGATATGAACTGTTATCATGTTTTTAGAGATAAACCCCCGTAAGGAAGGGACTAGCGTCTCATGAGGATTCATATGCCCTTTTAACAAATATGTTACTCTATTCATTTCAAAAGGCATATGAACCTAGTTAGGGAGAAGCTTCTTAAGTTGGACGTAAAATGATACTTAGGAAACCTAATCTAGGAACAAAAAAATAAATAAGGAAGTATGTTGCCATGTTAAATTCCTTTGAATCCTTAACGAAATTTTGGAGCATAAATATAATAAAACTATAAGAGATGCTTGGATTTGGAAAGAGTAATCGTGAGATGCTTTATTCCATAGGAATAGTGAAACATGATCTTCTTGGCAATGCGAGTAAACCGTGTTGTTGTGGATAAGGAGCCTTTTTCATATATAATCCTTAGTGGGTACTAACTTAATTATCAATTTATAAATGAATGAAAGATACTTGACCCTAATTCCTTAAACAAAAAAGTGAGTTGCAGACCCTTTGGACTTACACTTGTTCCATTGTGTAACAGGGGTATGTATAAGATCAAGATACATGCCCTTGGGAGTGAATCCTATGGATAATACCTAGTAGCCTTGGGTGTATTTAAATAGCCGCGTGTGTAAATAAATATCATGTTAATGAATGAATGAATTAAACAAGTAATTGAAATAATGTAGACAATCCTTTTTTAATGAGATACACCGTAAGTTAAATGCTAAAATGTATAAAGGAAATATAACAAAAAAAAGGTAAAGAAAGGTATGATTCTCACATTTTGAGCCTTCCTAGAACTCAAGTTAGTGATTGAAACACAATTACAATAAATGTGTAAACCTAAAAATAACGTGTCGCGGGAATACCCTAATTATAAGTTATATTGTAGTTGAACCATTATGTTGTGCCTTGTCATTTGAAAAAAAAGAGGGTGGTCTTGATGTGCATCATGTGTTTTCATGTTATTTACATGGGTTAATGTTTGTGCAAACATGTCATGCATTGTGCATTTTCATAAGTGATCTCCTATAGTGCCATGTATACTACAATGTAAGTTAAAAAAATTATTCTAGTAATTTTAATATTGTATTTGTGTGTGTAAAATGTGGGTGTTACAAACATTTTATTCAAAATAAATAGACATAGTTGAATTATATAAACACTTGAGATAATTCAAAGATATCATCGATAATGTAAAGTTCAGTTTTGAAACTCTAAGATGAAGTTATTAGTCCACTCAACATAAGGGGAGAATGTTGGTTGACTATTTCTTGAGCTAATTATTTTTAAAATGTAGTTGAATCTATTTTTTCACAAAAAATCCTTAGAATGGCTTTAGATAAGAATACAAAAAAACATGTATTGGTTAGAGTTAAAATTAAATATGTTAGGAAATTTTAAAAATAGAATAACTCCACAAAGTATGCATATCTTATAATTATATTAGATTTAATATTAAATTCCTTATATTAATGATGATTCCTCTACGACCTAACCCTAAAAATTAAACTCGGCTAAAGGGATGTGATGGTAGCGAGGTCTTCCTTCTTTGAACAAGACATTCTTTGTGGACCTGTAATAGTGGCTCGACTTGGTTCTTTGGGGAAGGTTTTTGCATACAAACATGTCCCAGTGAGGGAAAAATAAATTCTCTCTATAACTTAGTGTCTTCTATTTCTAAAGGTGGAAGTAGTTTTTCTTGATGTATAGGACCCTTTCAATGGCTATTACTAGTGTCTTTGTGTGGATGGTGACCTTGATAAAAGCCTACCTTTTTGGAATTGGTTGTCCCACCAATTTACGGGAGAAAAAGCCCAAATCTTTTTTTGGTTGAAGGCGAAAAACCCTAAAAATGTTCCTTCTTGGAAGCTAATACAGATGTCACTCCATCTCGGTAGTTAATGGGTTACATGAACCATTCAAAATCCATCCCTTTTATCACATTTAGGGAAAAGATGGTCTAGGACTTAAACTAATTTATTAGGTAAGGAATTATATGTTGTTTTTATCAGTTTTCCATGGCCTACTACTTCACTCATGGATCTCTATCAATTAGAAGCCACTAATGGTAGGTAAAGTGGACATTTTCCCTTGTACTAAGTGGTATTTTTATTGTTGTATTTGATTCGTTGAGAATAGAGATGCGATCTTCTCCAAGATGTGGACGTAAAGGGCCACCATTTACTTATGAAGCATTGGTTCCGCTATTAAAATCCAATGATAAAAACTTT
Source organism: Taxus wallichiana var. yunnanensis (assembly GCA_018340775.1). Lineage (NCBI taxonomy): Eukaryota > Viridiplantae > Streptophyta > Pinopsida > Cupressales > Taxaceae > Taxus > Taxus wallichiana. Next base: position 609,507,664 of record CM031236.1, on the reverse strand, counting down.
CTTTGTTTTGGGTAAAGATTACCTCTCCTTCTAATTTTGTTTTGGGGTAAGGAGAGTCTCATTTCTATTAAAAATATATCGGGGCCATTTTCTTTCCATATATTCTAACATAGAATTATATACCCATACTAATGGTCATCTCTTGGTGAGTTTGGTCACCTCACATAACCTACTAGCAATAATGGAATTTATAGTTCAAGAAAGGATATGGGCACAAAACCTTGATTATGAAGGGTTTTCCTTAAGGCATGTATAAAGTGAATTATCCTAGCACACTAATTTACGATTTCTTCAATAATAATCAAAGGGAAAATTGTAATGTTTGATGGTTGAAGGATGGTCTTTTTATTCTTTAGTTATAGAGGGTAATTCTCGATACTCTTGTGATTCAGAGGTAGATTTGGAACAAATGAAGAAGAATCCTCCAAAGAAGTTGAAGTTTGAGGATCCGAAGATAGTTCCTGCTACTCCTATAGATGATACACAATTGGTAGGTATGGTGCAACCTTGACAGTTGTGGAGATTGAGGATCATAAGCTTGAGAACCTAAACAAAGCCGAGGCATAGCGTAATGTTTGAACATAAATCAAGAGAAGCCTTTGGGGTAGGAAGGGGCTAGGCTTGAGTTTAAGATAGGGGATCCTCCTAAGGTGAGTATGAAAATTTTTATTCATATTCCTCCATCGGAGGAGGAATGGACAATTGTGGGATAAAAAGTGAAAGGGAAGCAAAAAGTGATAAATGATGCTACAATCTCACAAAAAGAAAGAAATGCTTTATTGATTTATGGCAGACTACTTGTTACTCCTAACAATAATAGAGTGTGTTTAGTTCTTCTTTCCGAGCTATTGGTTTGTCTTATGGGTGCCATGTTGTAGGAGGTAATTGTTTAACCTTTGGGAATCTTAAAACAAGCATTTTTCATCAAATTCCTTTTTTTGTTATATATGATTTTCCCTTGTTATATCTTTTGGTGTTGTCTACAAAGTTTGAGAGTGTCTTTCAAAACCTCTTTATCACCTAATAAAAATAATTAGAATGGATTATTATTAAAAAAATTATTAGTTCTATTTTTGATAATTATTTATTTTTAGAAAATCATTTTCCTATGAATATCTATAAATAATTGTAATGGGTGAATTATTTCATAATTAATTAGATGAGTTTGAAAGTTTATGTTGATCTATGCTTCTCTTGGGCTGTTTATAGTTATGAATTATTTGATTTTTCATGTTTATGAATATTGAAGTTCTTTTCTATTCCTTATTTTAAGATCATCAACCCAAACCACAAACAACACCTTATGGAGACTCTTTTTTTAATCCATGTTTAGAAGCTCCATTATTTCTTGTGGTCCCTCGTTAACACCAACTCTTATATTTTTCTAAAGAAATATGTTAGAAGATGAGAGATATGAGCACAATGTAGCTGAAAAACTAGATATTTGCATCAATTGGACTAGAAATTAAGAACGGAATCAATAACCAACAATGAATGTGACTTGAGTGGGTCTAAAGTGTTGTATGGCTTTCAATGAGCCCTTGGTCTATTGGTGTGATGTATGGCTTTCAATGAGCCCACCAGGGATCAAGTCTTGCTGAGTGCGGTGCTCCATCTAAAAAAATGTAATATTCACAATAATATACCAGATCCGAAGATTGCTTTTCAATCGGATTAAATAACAAAGTCTTCAATGAAATTAAATCATCAACACCAACTCTGATAACTGCAATTCCTCCAAAGAAGGATTTCGATCGTGGTTTGACTCGTCCTTGCAGGTATTCCAATCAAATTGAAGCTTCACTTTCATCATTCTTAATTTGGGCAGCTGCGTTCATATTACAATTTCATTGTTATGTTTTTTAACCCAATCTACAATCGAAATCTAAACTTCATCTAGAAATAAAAGACTTGCCTTGTCCAGAAGATGAAAATTTTGTTGAGAGATGGGACCTTCATGCGCAGCCAATTTTTGAAGTGCCTGTAAATTCATATGTAGAAAAGCTATGTCACCACATATTCTGAGATATCTTAATTCTTTAAATTTGAGGTGGATTTGTCCACTGAATTTCATGCAGTCTCCTAAAGAGAGAACTCTTAGTGAATTCCTCATTGCATTCAAGTGCCTTTCTTCAACGATGTATTCAGTCATGTCATGGGCAAGCCAAACGCCTTTGATTTTCATCAGTTTCTTCTGCGCAAGAAAATTGTTCGAATATGTTAGAGAAGATAGTTTGATTTTAAGATGGAAACGTATATAATGAACATAAATAAAGATGCACCTCGTCTTCTGCAGCTTCAATCAGCGATTGGACATCAATAATTCTTGTGGACTTGGACATGCTTACCCCTTTTACTCGAACAACATCATGAACTATCAACTTTTCTTCATCTGATGAAATTCTGCCTGTGTTCTTGGTATGGTCTGGGAGGTATGTTGTAACTAATGCTGCTTCCTGAAGCAATTTAACTTGCTCCGCGCCCAAAATATATTTTACATGCCGACGACTCCAATTGTTAAAGAAGCAACAGATATCCAAAAATGCTTCTTTTGTAGGCGTTTCAAGGTGGTCATAAACAAAACTAATAAGACGAGTGGTGAGGTTTTCCTCCTTGATTTCCTCTCCATTCTCTAGAGACTCGAATATCTGAGTGCACTTCTCTGTGTCATAACCCATCTTAGCCAAATGAGCACCAACCACTTTTAGAACCAGAGGAATTCCATTGCAAATACCAAGAATCCTATTAACATCTTTTGCTTTGATATTCTGAAGATTGGAAGGGTCTTTGCTCAAAATTTTCATTGCTGGTTCTCTAGAAAGTGTTTTAACAAGATAAGGGTAGCGTGGAAGGAAACTTTCCTCAAATATATCTGTCTCACCCAAGTTTCTGGTAGTTACCAGGATTCTGCTCCGCCTCGGAAGACATCTCAAATCTGTGGGCATAAGCTCTTTCAGATCTTCCGCTCTTAAGGCATTATCAATGAAAAGAAATAATGCTTTATTGCTATCACATTTGAAAGCCTGAGTAAGGCGATCCCGACCTTCTTCTAAATCCCTCAAGAGTATTTTTGAACCGCTTTCAAAGTTTGGGAACCCATCCTTCAAAATAACTTGCTGTATGCATTTCAGGTCATCTCTGGAAGGGTCTTCATGTAGTCCAACTCTAACGTAATTGAAATCTTCTATGTTTAATTTGGCAAGAACAGCAGTTGCTAGTGTTGACTTTCCAATGCCCCCAGACCATAAATAACCACAGCTCGTGAAGATTCTTCTGTTGTAGCCAAGCTCAGCAGCTCCATTATTTCTTGTTCTCCCTCGTTAATGCCAACTGTTAGCAAAGTTCAGGAGATCGGAGTTATGAGCAAAATAGGAGATTTGAATCCATTGGGTTAGAAATTGGGAGCAGAATCAATAACCAGAAATGAAAGTAGTTCAGAAGGTTAATTTCGTTTTTCTCGAAGGTATAATTTAAAACATTTTTATTTGTGTTTTCACTCTTTATATTAAATCTATGGTCATCGTCTCAAAATAGTTTCCAGCAGGATGACCATCGAATTTTTTTCTGCAAAATATAGTTCCTTATTATAATGGAAAGAGTATTGCAAACCAGATTAGAGTGTTCGAAGTCATTTAATCTGCAGAGTAAGCATGGAATGGTCGTACGAATACCCAGAACACAGAAAATTATAAAAGAGCCCTGTGAAGAGGCATGAAAGCCTGATCAGTGGTTGCATTGTTTTAAAGAAAACAGCAGTGATTCTCGATGAAATACCCATTTCTATCAGTTTATGCCCTATAGAATATCAAAACGAATGGTTAACAAACGGTCGATTAAGCCAGTTTACATCCATGAAAGTTACTTGATAGGGAGATCTTGAATTGTTATGTGCAATTTGAGAACTCTTTTATGTACTACATACGCATGCGATTCCGATCCTTGTAACTGTCAAATTCAGACCTGTCCAACAATTTCATTACACTTTGTGTTTCTTTGATTCGTTTTGTTTTACAATAGTTTACAAAATTAAAGCTCTATTCAAACTTAGGTAATTTTAATAATACACGACATCAAACTAAAAGCAACCAGGAAAAGAACGTTAGCCATATAAATATCTTATCATCTTATTATTTGGGAAATAAATGGAAAAAATTGATAGTTGTAAATTTAATGAAAGACATCAACGCCATGTTTCTGTTTACCTGCGTAATCTGGGTAGATGGGCTTAGATAAAGGAAGAACAACAGGCTGGTGATGTTTAATTGCAGTTATAGTTGTCAATATCAAATCAGGATAGAGCTGATTTATTCTGGATTGAATGCCTCTTAAAGTTTCAGAATTCAATGAGGTCTTCATAAAACTGCAGCATCAACGAGAGATAATATAAATGAATAGAAATTATGATTAAATAAGAAAGGCGATAAAATCCCATCGACATCAAATTGATGTGAATATATTATAAGTAGAACAATTTCAAACCGAACAGAAAATTGCAGTCGTTCTAAGTTCTAACCTGAAAAAATTCCAGACTGTATCTGGGCAGCACATATAATGGATCCTTCAATAATGATGTGAAGAGCCTTCCCCAGTTTCTCCTCTTCTTCTGGGATCTCATGGTTCAACTTTTTAATATGACTAAAAAAGTCAATCATATACTTCAAGAGTTGTAGGCACCGACTCTGGTTGTATGACACTTTTTCAACTTTCTTTAACAAATATGCTATGACAGATAGCCCTCCAACAACCCAGTGAATTTTTCCCACTTGATTAAGAATATTTACAACAACTTTTCTTGTTTCACTGGAATGTATGTCGGCTTGTAAAGAAACCCTTCACACTGAGTAAAGAAACACTCCTTGCATTATGTAAAGAAACACTCTCTACACTAAATATAGAAGCAAGAATAGAGTACCTTCAAATTAATTTTCTCAAGATGGGCGTTCATGAATGTTAGAAATGTACGGCCCCTTTTAATAAAGGTATTCCACTGGATTCCTTCGTGATTTATGGTTTGAGAGATTGTGCCTTCCCCTTCTAATTCTTTGGGTGCAGCCTATTTAAATAAATACAGCAAATAAAACAGGTTAGAAAATGTCTTGTTACAATATATAGAATTTAAGTTAAAACTCATTCGTTCTTTACCTGATTAGAGGTCCTCGATTGCAACAATATATTTATGGAATTGATCAAATAATCCACGTCAATTTCATCTTTGACAGCTTTTAAGAGGCCTATCACTTCCTCCTTGGTGGGTGATGAATTTTTTGAGGCAGATGCAATTTTGTTGACCTCTGCCTGCAGCTGTGAATTATGGGTGTTCTCTACCACCTCATTCATTTGCGTATTTTTAGAGAGGCTACATTTTTTCACACAGTTGCCCATAGTGAATGTGCAGCTAATTAATAATAGCCAATAAGAGTTTGAAAAGAAGAGTAAAGATCTGTTTCACACAATGCTTATCGGCTTTAATTCTTGAGGATCAAATCGAACAATAAAACCTGGCTATGGTTACAGTATGCGTTGCTTTCCTCTTCGTTATGGGTGCTTTAAATATCTTTTAAAAATGCGGTGGTGGAGTTTGTTATGTAACTTTTTATACTTGAGTTTCCTAGAAATTCACCTCCAATATTTGACTAGTGAATATTTCAACTCCGCCTTGATCGATAGCAACTACCTGAACACTGGTCAATATTTAAAATGGGACCGCGAAATAATTAAACAGGAGGTGATTTAAAGAATAAAATAATGTCCTTAAACCAACATAAATTCACTAAAAATACGAAATATGCAAAGGTTTATTAAATGGTTAACATTAAACAAGAGACAGATTGTTACTACTGCCGTCTTCAGCTGGGCGTAGACCGCGAATATGAAAGAACCATCGAACAATCGTGCTCACATTGTTCTTTTAAAGATGGCAAGTTTCGTTTTTCTTCTTTAAATTTTCTGTAACAGTAATCTTTGACATTTTGATGTTTTGTCATTGACTGTTCCAACTAGTATTTGAACAGTCGAACTAATATTTAAAATAGAATATCAGATGGATAAGGATTACAATACTTAAAATCCCAAACAATGGTAAATGTCAAATTTAATTTTCGATTGGCTTCCAACTACTCATGCAATGGCAATGTGTATGAGGATGGAGTCTCCTCTCTCAGAGTCTCACTGATTCTCCTTAAATATATAACACTAGGAATCACATGTGTGCACTGCAATCGATACATTAAAGGGAGAAGTACAGTAGAAATATTAGAGATGGAAGTCGGATGGTCAAGAAGGGGATAAAGGGGGAGAGTGAAAGGGGAATGGAATATGTTAGAGAGAGAGTCATTGAAAGAGAAAGATGTTGGTTAATTGCTCCTGAGATTATTAGCAATGAAGTTAAGTTTTTTTGTAATCAACAAAAAGCCATCCAATGGCTTCAGGTAAAATTAGGAAAAACCATGCAATGGCTGGAGATAAATAAGATTTTTAGTGCTTCTGGATTTTGTGTCGGTTTCATGCTTATTTATAAACCTTGTTCTTCCATGTTAAACAGTTTGTGAATGCATCATTAGGTATCAATTAGGGGTTCTAGGTCATCTTGAGTGTTTAGTTGGTCAAACCCATGATCTCATTTGTTCCACGATTTCGGATTCATAATCATATTAATCAAATAAATAAATAAAACAAAACAAAATGAAAAAATGAGTAAAATATGAGATAAAATATAAAAATACATGTAATTTTGGTGGGTGGTTGGGCCTTGAGGAATATTGGTGGAGCTTGAGTGTGGGGGAGGTGAAGTTATATTAAATCTACTTCCTCTCAAGTTCTCTGACAAGTATGAAATTGCATGAGTGTACTTTAGGAGATTTGGTTGGGCATTCAAATCCGCAAACAAAAGTGAGGCTAGTGATTGGCACCATCCAAAGTCACATTTCTATGCATGCACTAAGTCAAGATTACACAACAGGAAGAGCCTTGGGAGTTTCGATTTGGCAGGTGTTGAACTCTACTCTTCATCATGCTTGTGCCTTCCTTGTTGTGATCTCGTCTCCCAAGGAATTTCTTCCAACCGTAATGACCACATTTTACACACACAAATAGAACAACAAAATTACCGGACTAATTTTTTTTTTTTCATTGCTCATAACACGACACCACATGGGCTCAAATAGAAAAAGTCAACATCACATAAGACACTTACATAAGCATGGACCCACATAGACAACTTGATAACTTAGGGTACACATCAATGTCTTACTCAAATGGTGTAAACCAAGACAATGACCCAACTACGGTAAGGCACACATGATAGGCATGCTCCACAATATGGCCTTTTTTTTTATGGTTTACATATTTATTACATTTAGTTTTCCATTATATAACCTTATAGGTTTCCAATGAATTAAACTTGTAAGGGTGTAAAATTTTCCTTTTTCTAAAACTTCAAATACTTTATTTTTGTATAGCATTAGCCTTTAAAAGAGAATGCACTGTTGATTCCTTTCTCAATTTCCATTAACTATCCACAACTCATTTGTTAATGAAATTCATTTTAAACACCTACGAGCCTCCTAATATTCATTCTTATGTTAGAGGTTTGTTTCACAAAATATGTTTAATTGACGTTAAATTTTATCCTCGTTAAAAAGGAACTAACAAGGTGTTAAGGTTATGCTTTTTGAGACATATATTTGATGTTTAAACTTTACCTTTGCTAGACAAGGGAAAACTATCATGAGGTCAAGGAAGATATGTTAAAGTTTAAAAGGGTGATTTAGATTCAAGATATCTCTTCCCATAAACATCCTTCCATCATAGTACCCTATTTTTCCTGTTACAATTGATATAGTTCAATAACTTGTTTGAATCCATTCAACATTTCCACAACAAGAAATTTTATATATATATATATATATATATATATATATATATATATATATATATATATATATATATATATATATATATATATTGTTTTCTCAAAAGTTTGATCTCACCAAGGGAAATTCATATTTATTTTTAACAACATGAAACTGTCCAGTTGAGTTATAAGGACTTCAAGCATGACGTTATTCTAACCCAAAATCTTGTTAACTCTTGTACTCTTTACACTTATAACGTACATTGGTCTCACTATTGATATTTTTGAACAATTAAAATTCAAATGATACATACTAGGGATTCATGACTATACGATGTTTTGACATTGCACCTATCTACTTATTTCATTGCTTTCAGATCATCAAGAAATAAACACATAAACCAAGACAACCCAACAACTATATGCTTCTCAAATGCCTTCCAAGGAACAATTTAAATCATTGTGTGAATACGCATTAGTGTTACCTTCACCAAAAACCTTAAGAGAGGCTTTACGATCTCCTAACTTCATAAGCATTTCAGGGGATGGTGGAATTTCATTGCTTTGGACCATCAAGAAATAAACACATAAACCAAGACAACCCAACAACTATATGCTTCTCAAATGCCTTCCAAGGAACAATTTAAATCATTGTGTGAATAAGAATTAGTGTTTCCTTTACCAAAAACCTTAAGAGAGGCTTTACGATCTCCTAACTTCATAAGCATTTCGGGGATGGTGGAATTTCATTGCTTTTAGACCATCAAGAATTAAACACATATAACAAGACAACCCAACAACTATATGCTTCTCAAATGCCTTCCAAGGAACAATTTAAATCATTTTGTGAATAAGCATTAGTGTTTCCTTCACCAAAAACCTTAAGAGAGGCTTTACGATCTCCTAACTTCAAAAGCATTTCAGGGATGGTGGATAAACTACCCCATATGAGAAACACATGGTAATCCACTACTACATACTAAGGGACACATTTATCTAAGAGGGAAAAAGGGGTTCAAATGCAAAAGCTATAAAATTTTACGCGTTTAACAACCATCTAAAGCCATATTTAAAATCATTGATAATCGTACATCATATCCCCTTTGTCCAATAACATCAAGAGAGGTCACTCGATAAATTGCATTTATTAGTGCTCGAGGGTTTCTACACCTTACCACAAGATAAAATTAGAGAAATCAAATTTCCATGTCTTGCAAGGCATTCATGCCACTCGAAGTATTCCAAGAATACATTTTGTCACTTTCATTTAATATTTATCTTATAAAGGGTTCTATTAGATTTGGTTCGTTTATTTGACTTCCAATAAAATATATCACCCGATAGTTAATTTCAAATATACTATCATATTCACATTTTAGGTTTGATTCTTAAATGGGAAACTATGTTTTCTTATTCACTTGTTTTTGCATGGATCAAATCACGTCCACTTCGCCTCATAAGAAATATTTAATATGTTGCAAGCAATATCCATGACCCTTGAAATGATTAGATCGACATCACAAGGGTACATTCCCAAACGAGGGAAAGTTACAAATAGTCCTTTACAATTAAAAATTAATAGTGAAATAATGCACAATATAACTATCTTTGTGGTCCCACCCATTGTTCATTACATTCCACTTCTAATGTTATTTAGTCTCCAAAAATAACCATGATATTTCAAGCTCAACATGTCATCTTGTATGCCATTAAAATGATATTATTCCTCGCACTAAGGAATCTTACACACTTTAATACCTATGTGAATACTCTCAACTAGTTTTCTAGGGAGGAATACACAAACACATACAATACCTCTTTGTCTCTAAGACTGCAAAAGATGTTTGGAGCTAGCCTAACTTGGATCTTACTAGAGAGGGTCATTACATTCAATAAAGGTAAATATTTTGAACTATGTGTTTGTTTGGTCACTTTCCGCTCAATAAGAAAAACACACACAATGTAAGTTGATATTTTTATTTGAATATTAAGTGATTTCCTAGGTCATTACAACACTAGTAGATAGGTAAAATCACGTCATTTTAAATTACTTGCTAACAATTTTACTAGCACAATCATATCCAAAATTTTCGGCTATAATAAACATTTTAAATGACAAGGTTCTAGTTTCATCCTCCTATATTTATTTTGACACTAAAAGAAGAAATATTTGACATCTTTTTCCAAAGTACATAATACAATCACCTCCATTTACTTAACATAATATACAATTACAACTAAGAATAACATTCGTTAAATAGGAAAAAGTACAACTACGTATGAAATAGTACATTTTCCCAATACGCAACACTATCATTTTCATCATGGAAATAATGAAAATAATACATTCTATTCATAAAAATATCATTGAAATATTCTAAACAATTACATTTCCTTCAAATAACATGCTAATAAAAGACACAAATGTCGTTTAATTTTACTACTCCTTTTGTTCAGGTACCTGCAAACAACGTTGCATCAGTCCTAGGACTGAGTATGCAAATCCCCTACACTCAAGGATAAATCCACACGTTCATCATTTATAGCATTTTGTTTAAATAAAAGAGAGAGGGAGTGGTAAGGGGAGGAAGAAGATAGAGTTCGTTTCACATGCATTCACACTTTCACTTTCATTTGGACTTAATGTTTTAATACTAGAGAGAGAGAGAGACTTATTCTTTCATTCAAAATAACCTAACCATTGCCTTTCATTTCCATTTTCATTTCATTTCAAACCAATTTACATTTCCCAATTCATTTATGTTTTCAAATCAACCCAAAGTTTCATAATTATTTCTAGAGAGAGAAGAGGGTAGAGAGAGAAAAACACCATACATTTCAAAAATCACTCATATAGAATAAAAGACCAAATAATATTCTACATGACATTAGGATGGTATTACGAGGTCACACGCATCGCTAGAAGTCAACGAGACTCACAGAAGGTGATCCGAGCTAAAGTAACAAGTTGAGGAAACTGACCCAGACATCAAAAATGCTTACAAATTGGGTATTAAATACTCTCATTATAAGTTCAATCGTGAAGTTTTATGATTCATAATTACTCCCCATATATAGATAATTCCTCGTGGATCAGTAAAGGTAGCTACGTTGAGCAGAGATCAAGTTACAAGGGAAAATTTGGGGCCAGTTATCGTAATTTCATCAGCAACTCTTAACACAATGACTAGTGGGTCCCAAAACCAACTTACAAAATTAGTTTCGAAGGCATTTTTGAAGGAATGAAATTATTTTATGATTCTCTAGTTAGCAGCCTAGAGGTATGAGGTAGTGGATTTCAGTTTTGTTGAAGCCAATCGATGAACATAAGCCAAAACGATAATGTTTTATTAAAATAAACACGTCACACAAGTGACTATTAAGCTAAAAGGGTTTAGGAATATGACTTGCAAGTGCGTTAAAAAAAATTTCAAACAACTTGGTTAAGGTTCCCTAAGGTGTTCCATCTCACCGGGGTCATTCAACGAGTTTCGGTTTTGCGGTACGTTTGGGTGTGGCGCTCCATGTGCATGAGTTTCGAGATTTTTGTTTTAAGATTTCACGTCAAGGTAAGATTTTTGTCAATTGTTGGGATTTAATTCCCTATCATTCAACATTTAATTTTTAAAAACTATAAATGATGAAGCAAGATTTAGTGCAAGTGAAAAGGGGAAAACCATACCTGTATTCGACGTTTGCTGGAGTAAGATTACATGGGGTTTTTCATCCTCACGTTAAGTCGGTGGATTGCATTCGCTTGCAATTTCCCAATGCCTTTTTTCCATAAATCCTTTTGTGCATATCTAGCCAACAAAACATTCCATGAAACCATTTTGTTTTAATGCATTCTGAAAATCAATTAGTGTGCTTTATGATGAGGCATTCCTTCAAGGCATTTTATCCAACAGTCCATGTTCCTTTTTAGTCTCCCACCTTTACATATATAAAAAAGGGGTATTTGAACTACATCTAACAAATTCCTCTTTTTCCAAATGCTTTTACATTTGTTCATACCCTACTCCAAACCTCTTATTTCAATGCTACCCTGGGGAAAAGAGGTGGTAAGGGTGAACCGATATGTAGACACCTGTTGGTTGCATTTGTGAAATAGAAACAATGATTTCAAATCTCTCCTCTTGGCGCAATGAGGAAATGATTCCATAGATTAAATATTTCTGCATTTTCTTGGAAACTTCCAAGGTTATTTGAGCAAACCGCATGTGAAACTCCAACTATCAGTGCATTCGATAAAAATAATTGGTAGAGCGGTGGTTAATGAGACCCGAGTCGTAAGCAATTTTGTTGTTTCGCATGCAGTTTTCTCAACCTTATCTTGAATCTCCTTTTTGATTATCATTTAAATTCTAGCCACGTGTGTGACCTCGTAATACTGTTGGAATGCTATGTAGAATTTTATTTGATCTTTTATCTTGTATAAATGAATTTTGAAATGTATGGTTATTTTATTTCTCTACCCTAAATTCTCTCTCTATAAATGACTATGATACTTTGGTTGATTTGAAAATGTAAATTAGTTTGAAATGAAATGAAAATGGACATGAAACATAAATGGTTGTTTCATTTTCAATGGAAAATAAAATGTCACATAAATTTCTCTCTCTCTCTCTCTCTCTCTCTCTCTCTCTCTCTCTCTCTCTCTCTCTCTCTCTCTCTCTCTCTCTCTCTCTCTCTCTCTCTCTCTCTCTCTCTCTCTCTCTCTCTCTCTCTCTCTCTCTCTCTCTCTCTCTCTCTCTCTCTATCTCTCTCTCTCTCTCTCTCTCTCTCTCTCTCTCTCTCTCTCTCTCTCTCTCTCTCTCTCTCTCTCTATCTATATCTATATCTCTCTCTCTCTCTCTCTCTCTATCTCTCTCTCTCTCTCTCTCTCTCTCTCTCTCTGAAAATCTCTCTAGAAATGATCTAGTATTTAAATTGAAAATGTTAGAAATGATGAATGTGTGGATTTATGCTTTAGTGTAGGGATTTCCATACTCAGTCCTAGGACTGATGCAACGTTGGTTGCAGGTACTCCAAAAAAGAAGGATTAGAGTGTGATATATTGTAATCAATGAGATGACATTAAGATATTGTATATTCATATAAATTATGAATGTTAAATGAAATTGACTTAAAAGAATTACATTATCAAAAGTAGTGTGTCAAGACTATTATTCCTCTTGGACTCTTATATTTCAAGCATGTATATGGAAAACTATGTTGTTCAGATTCGCCTTGTGTTAAAGATAACCTTACAACACTAGTAGGAGTAATAAAAGGAACGATAACCAGATCGTACTCGGGATAATAATTCAGATGCTAATCAAACACCATGATCAATAAGATGAAATCAATTTTCTAGAATAACTTTACATAAACCTTTTGCAAACAAATGACAAGCAATATCATATATTATTAAGGAACTCAATGAAATACAATGAGAATGAGAATTGCTTATATATGGAAGGAATAAAAATCTAAGAACCAGTTAAGGTCGTAGATCAAACCATAAATCAAGGAAATAAATAGTCATCAAAGAACTATTCAAAACCATAGATTTAGGAAAGAACTAGACATCAATGATCTAGTGAATACCATAGATCAAGGAAAGAACTATACCTAACAACTAGATAATATCCCCTAATATCTAAATAAATAAAAAGAAATATCCACACACATAAGTGTGTGAGAATAAATACAATAAAGGTAAATAAATTACCTAGGTAAACATGAGCTAAGGTAAATACCTACTATAACACCCCCCTCAAGTGAAGCTATGGGCCAAAATAGAATTAGAATTTCTGCAGTATGAGTCCTGACAACTAGGCTTGATGAGGTACTCATGTACAATATATCAATGAAGTAATCTCGAACCAAAAGAAACAAAGAATATTGCTAGAAGGAAAGAGAAAGAAGAAGAAGAGTTAATATGTTCTCACGAACACCCCCGAGAAAAACTTCTAAAACACCAAGCATTCCACATAACTCAAGGTAGCAAGGAGTTAAAAAGGCTTCGTAAAGATGTCTGCAACCTAGTGCTATGTCAAAATGTACTCCAAGAAAAAAACTTCATCCCGAATGTCTTTGACGAATGAAGTGGATGTGTATCTTAGTATGCTTGGTCCACTGGTACTCAACCTGGGTAGCGAGAAATGTGAATTGAACTTTGGTTTTCACACCAAAGTAAAATCGGTGAATCCTATGAGAATCCAAAATCTGTGAATAACTATTAAAGAAAAAGAATCTATAAACTCGTTGTAACTACTTCCCCGTACTCGCCTCTCGAAGATTAAATTGCAATAGCCTCTTACTTTTTGTATGCCCAAGCAACTGGAGAACAACCAAGACAAAAAAGATAGCCAAAAGTGGAATTCATGTCATTAATAGAACCTACCCAATCTGAATTTGTATACCTAACCAACTGAGTAAAATCCTTAGTGTAGTGTAGGCCGAAGTGGGAAGTTCTCTTGCAAGTAACACAAAATACATTTAGCATCCTATCGGTGATCTGCTATAAGGATAATGTGCAAACCAAGATACAAGCCCTATTACAAATGAAATATCGGGGTGAGTATGGGTCAAGTACCGACACTTCCAACCAACTACCTATACAATGTAGGATCACAAAGTGGTGTGGTACATGTGGAAGTAACAAAGAACCCCAAACCTGAAAAGGAGATGGACTTGGCTTGTAATCAGCCATATCAAAGCACCAAATACGATCATGGGTTTACTTTTGTTGACTCAAATGAATCCCTAAATCTGTCTAAGAAATATGAAAACCAAGGAAATAATGCAATAACCCAAGATATGTCATGTCAAACTATGTAGAAATACCCCTCTAAATACTCTAAATGTGGGAAGAAGAGATGCTAGTAAGTAACAAATCATCAACATATAAGACAAGTATCACAATATCTTCACAAACATGCTAGAGATACATTGATGATCATATTGGGAATGAAAAAGTAGTAGATAGAAGAAAATAATCCATATTCTCATACAAATCCCAAGGGTCTTGTTTGAGACCTGTCGAGTTACTTTCCGTGTAACGCCCTAAAACCAACCCTCTGCAGATCTATGATTAACCTAGGCTTAGTTAGCTGAAAGAGGAATAATTTTTTTTTTGTTTAAATACTATCACAAGCATAGTCTAAGACACACACACGTTTGAATCTACCACAAGAGGAGATCAAAGTTATGATTTTGCATATATTTAGTTTTATATGTTCATTAAGATCTAATATACTTATTTACTTTGGTGAATCTTGTCTCTTGTGCAAACTGATGTTTCTGATGTCTCCATGTACAAAATACAAGGTGCCATAAGATTTTGAAGTAGTAGGCCCTAGCTCGTGGCAGCTTGTTGTACTCTACACATGACCCATAAGAATCGACTATACTCCTACAAAGAGCCGTAGAAGAACTGGTTTGTACTCTTATAGCAGCCCGTGAAGAATGGATGTACTCCTACAACATCCCGTAGCAATTGGTTGTACTCCTACAGCAGCTTGTAGCAACTGGCTGTACTCCTACAAAGATCTCATAGCAACTAGTTGTACTCCTACAATAGCTCATAAGCAACTTCCAAAACTACTTGCAGTAAAGAACTTCAAAATGCTATAACTTTTGACTGGGAACTCATTTTTGATAAAATTGGACTTTTTGGAAAGGTGACAACATCTACTTTGCACAAAAATCATAAAACTTAGGATTGGATGAGGTTTAGATAGTAATTTTTGCAAAACAGTCCTACAGGCTCCTACAGTCAAGACTGACAATTTTCTGAGTGAGTCCTTTTGTTAAATTTGTTTGATTGAAAGCTTCTAAGGTAAATTCCTTGAGTGTGCAGGTCTGTCTTGGGTCTGTTTTGGTCTTGCAAGGCTTAGTTGGTTCACTTCATTCATTACTTAACGGTTTGAGGGGTTGTTTGGTTCATTCGTTGGTTGATTAAGCGTACATGCATAGTGAAGTAAGGGAAGATCATATTACTACATTCTAACTGACTGAAACAACAACTCTTAAGTATGTAAGAACATCATTTAAAGTCATTTCATGCTAGCTTAAAACAAACTTCTTTCTTCAATGATTGATAACAAGATCTAAACGAAGTCCTTCTTATTCTTTATAGATTGAACGTTTCCCAACAAGACAAGTAACAAGAATAACATAATTCCCTTATGCAAGATTTGCTTCCAACATTCCAAAACAGAGAATTACATGCATTTGAATGATTCTTACTTACACCAACTCATACCAACGGATGCAACAAAGTAATTCTTTTAATCATTTCAAATGTAATATACAAAACACAACTCGATCCCTTTACATTCTTTCAAGCATGAAGTTACATTACGATTGAGCAATCAACTTGGACAAATGCAATCCAATGGAGGCAACAACATATCTCTTTTTCATTATGCCATGAATGCACAAATACAATACCATTACAGTTCTCTCAACAAAGAAGAAGACAAGATTGTTTCCCTTTCTCAAATCAAAATACATCTTGCATGGTCAATACAACATCTTTACAATATAATGAAAGTTACAGTCCATCCACATAGAGTGGGGAAAGGAAATTACAGCAAGAAGTAAACTAACAATGATGGATGTTAACTCTGCACCATGACTGATTCCAAAACAACAGCATGCTTTAGATGTTTCCTTCGATTGATCACAACAAGAAGAGAGGGGAAAGGCAACGCTCTCTGCCCAACCAAGATATCCAATGAAGAGATGAAGCCTCTCTCATCATTGGCCCCGAGCCCCAACCACAACACAATGAAAGATGGGGTTCAACGCATGGCAACATCCATAGGCTTCCACAACACACACAGGTAGATTTTTAACAACAAAACAACCAAGACACACATACAGATTTCCACTGTATTTCACAATCAAACAACACATAGGCTCTATTTAATCAAGCCAAAGGAGCAAGGACTATGGGGGAAGCTTCTTATGCCTCCCAATGAGAAATGGGCATCCACCTGAACATCCCTCCATGAAAGATCATCACACACATCCTTATGCCCCCAATAACCTCCTTATGCCCCCACAAAATCACTTATGCCCCCAAAAGTAAGAAATGCAAGCTATTTCTTTTCCATGGTGGACCCCATTCTCAAACTCCCTCCTCAATATCTGATGCCTCTAGCATTCCCTTATGCCCCCATAATGATTCCCCATAGCCTTCTCCTACACCATCCCTAGGCAGTCTACCCAACCAGACAAATGAAGAAGAAACACACATTTACATTCCATAATAACATGCAAGAAAATAATAGTTTAAAGATGAACAAGCTCTTACCTTGCCATAGCAATGACAACACCTTTGCAAGCAAGAAAAGACAGCCCCAAATATTAATTTGAATGTCCACAAAATAGTCTTCAAAACAACAACAAGAATGCCCAACTCACAGTTTAGAAATAACAATCTTCAAATACAAGAATGCAGCCCCAACAGTCACTTGAATGTCCACCAAAACAGTCCCAATTAACAGCAAGCTGGAGAATGGAAAAATAGTCCCCACAAAGCAAGAAGAATGATAACTCCACAGTTCCAAATAGCAGCTTCAAATGCCAAGAAGACAATCCAACAACAAGCTTGAATGAAGATGAAATGACAGTCTAAAACAACAGCTTCAAATGCCAAGAAGACAGTCCAACAACAAGCTTGAATGAAGATGAAATGACAGTCTAAAAAAATAGCTTCAAACACCAAGAAGACAGTCCAACAACAAGTTTGAATGAAGAAGAAATGACAGTCTAAAACAAAATCTTCAAATGCCAAGAAGACAATCCAACAACAAGCTTGAATGAAGATGAAATGATAGTCTAAAACAATAGCTTCAAACGCCAAGAAGACAATCCAACAACAAGCTTGAATGAAGATGAAATGACAGTCTAAAACAACAGCTCTCTCTAATGCCAAGGAGACAATCTAACAGCAAACATTCCAGCAAGAGAAGAACTCCAATGGCTTCCAAAACATGCAGCTCCAAAACAGCAAAAAGAAGAAGAAGAAAAAAATGTGACTTTCTCCAGCTCTCTCCAAAAATGCAAGTCCAAATAATAATCACCAAAAATGAAAACCAAAAAGGAATGTAATGTCCTCATGCCAATCAAATCAACTTTACTTGCAAGCCTCCACTTACACCTCAAGGACAACCAATTAAATTTTTGTAAGAAAGTACACTTACACAAGCAAGATTGACAAGCAAAAATGCATTTAAGAGGCAAAAGTAAACACTCCAATCAAGATAAAGTTGGTATGAAGCTTTTAATGGGTGTGGGACAAGTTTAGCTTGTCCCACAAGCTTCCAAAAACACCCTCCAAGTACAAATCCGAGTTTCAAGATGGTGAAGTGTTTTATACTCCAAAGATCAACTCTCTTACACACATTAAATGCAAGGATCAACACATCAATAACTATATTTAAGCAAGTCTTATTTAAATTTATCTTTCACATTCTATTTAAATAAAGGAATGGACACATTCACAAATAAAACACATGCAAGATAACAATAAAAGAAGGACCACATACAAACACACACAAACCCCATGGTCACATATAAAGGTGATCCCCCATGGGAACCCCCCAACAACAAACAACACGCAAACGACTAGTTGCCATGGTGACCATGTTGAATCCATCCAAAATTCCGTTGTGGTTAGTCTCCAATCCCCCTGATGTCTGCTGTGATATAAAATAGCCTACAAAATACAAATACCTCCTTCGGCCTCGTGGCCATATCAGAACGCTCAAAAATAATATAATATAAATCTAAGCATCGTAAGTATAACTGCATAACACAACATCGAAATAGCGACTATATCATTTTATAAATTAAATCAACCATTCTATCATCATTTAAAATTTTCATTTTCTATATATAATCAAATGATTAAACATCACATATCCAGATAGCATCAATGATATATATATATATATATATATATATATATATATATATATATATATATATATATATATATATATATATATATATATATATAATGTTTATAATAATCATCATGCATCCTGTATAAGTAATGAAGTCCATAATCCAACATCATACTAAACCAAGCCAAAATAGTGTCTAATACATAATCCATAGTCTGACGATCAGAAAAATAGTGTCGAAGGGAAGTGGGCACTACATTCCGAGTCTACAAACAAGAGAAGAATCATGAAAATATCCAACTAGTTGCTCCATGTATATTTCCTCTTGTAAATATCCATGTAAAAAGGAACTCTTCATGTCCATCTAGTATACGGGCCACCCGTGATGTAGCAATATAGCAATTGCAAGGCGTATAGAATCCATCTTGACAACGGGTGCAAAAGTATCGAGTAATCAATACCTTCAACTTGTGAAAAACCCTTTGGAAGAAGACGAGCCTTATACTTGTCAATGAACCCATCATCTTCATATTTGGTTCGGTATACCAACTTACACCTAGCCATCTTTCGTTCTTTAGGAAGAGATACCAAATCCCAAGTATGATTCTTTATCAAAGAAGAATACTAGTTATCATCACATCATCTAACTCCTATATCCCTTCAGCCTTTAAAAATACTTGTGGATCCTCGAAAATGCTTGACACAAAATTCATGACTGTAGAATGTGTGTGATGATGCCTAGTGGGTGGAAGATCCTACATGAAAGTTTTTGCCTCGAAACTATAGTACGAGCCCACTTAGGCATAATGACATCATCAATGGGAATAGGATCCTCCATTGTATTTATAAGCTAGTCATCAACCTCCTCAAAGAAAGGATCCTCAAGATGAGATAAAGAAGACTAAGTAGGCATGGAGGAAGATGAATATGCATGAGGTGTGAAGCACTAATCAAATTGAGCATGTGTTGAAAAATGACCTCATGAGTATCGGGATATAAAAGTTGATAAGCTCTCGTGTCCTCATAATACCCTACCAAGATTAAGGGTTTGCTCTTCTTATCCAAGGCTTTACTTTTCTTCTTTGGCACAAAGGACCAAACATGGCTCCCAAAGACTCAAAAAAATGAGACATATGGCTTAGTATTTGACCAAGCTTCCTCTAGAGTAAAATTCTCAAGTGTTCTATGTGGTGTTTGATTCTAAATGTAGTTAGCACAATTAACTACTTACTGTTGGGTAGTAGATATGAGGTAAATCTCTAGAATGCATCATCTGATTAGCTATTTCCTTTAAAGTTATATTCTTCCATTCGATAAACCATTCTATTGTGGAGTATGATGAATAGAGTGTTGGTGAACAATGTATTGAGTTGCAAAAAAATTAGAAAGCTCATTCTGAAGTACTCCCCCATTATGCGTGTGAAGGTTCTTTATGCAACTAGAAGTTTGTTTCTCGACCAAATCGGTGAACACTTTGAAGTATGAAAAACATCACTTTTGTACTTGAGAAAATAAAACCAAGTATGCCTTAAAATTTTATTAATAAAGGTAAGTGCATACTTAGCTCCATTGAAAGAGGGGGTAGGAAAAACCATCAAATCACTATGCAAAGCTCAAACGGTGAAAAATCTCTTTTAGAAAAATTCTTAGGAAAATGATCTTGGTGTTGTTTCCTAATGTACAGCCATGAAAAACTCCCTCAAGACAATAAACTCTAGGAAGACCATCTACCATACCATGAGTGCTCAATTCCTTCAAATATTTGTGATTCGGATGTCTAAATCTCTCGTGTCAAAGCTTACTCTTTAAATCTGCATGACAACCAATCTTGTCCCTATAGATTAAGTGTCATCAAAACCCTAAAAATGATATAATCTAGAACTATGATCAACAATACCTTGAGCAACAAGTGAATGAGGCTCCAACAAAGTTTGTACTTCGCCTCATGTGGTCTAAAAGTCACTAATTTTCCCTGACCAAAATGATAAATTTTATATATAGAAAGAAAATGTTTTGTGATGTTAGGAACATATAGTGCATCTTGGATACTTCCACCATCAAGGTGTATATCACCATTTCCCTCAAAAAACAAAAAGGAAGAATATCCAACCTCAATTTTGGAAGTATAACTCAAACCTAGAGAAATAAAAGACTCTTTGGAAGAATTCATGTGACGAGAAGCACCATAATAAATAACCCAACTTTCTACAGTGGTGACTGAGATATCCTAATAACATTGAGTGTCTTTCCATGTTGATTAGAAGGAGGTATAGTGGAGATATAAATTTTGTGTTTTTCGATTGCATCCTCTAAGGATTTCATTTATTTATAACACATATTTTATTCATGACCAATACCCCCACAAAAAGAGCATGAAAGACTAGACTTATTCTTATATTTAGAAGACTCCCTAGGTTTAGAGTTGTTTTCTTTGGGTTTAGGAGCACTTTGAGATGGAGAAGGGGTGTATTTGATTTTTAATTTTTTGTTTCCCCTTGTCCTTAGGATTAGATGCAACTAATTCCTTTTGAGAGGTGGAAGACTCAAGGTGAGAAAATTTAGATTCTTCCTTAGTAAGTCGTTCACAAAATATTTCTAAGTCGAGCATTTTGAATGTTTCACCTAAGGCATCCATGTTAGAGAAAAAGGTAGAAGAAAAAAATTTGGAATGGTCCTCTCAACTTAGATAGAATCAATTAAACACACTCTTCATCTTTCTTATCTCTTCCAATCCCCTTAAATTGTGTCAAAAAAATCTTGAACTTGGTAATATAGTCTATAATTTTTGGAAAAATTTCGGGTTTAAGAGAGGTGATCTCAATATCAAGTTGCATGTTTCTCATATGATCCACCTTACCAAATATATTTTCTAATTTCTTCCATATTTTGAAAGGAGAGACACATTTTCCAAATGAAACAAAAGAGTGTCACTTACATAAGTTCATATCAAACCCATACACTCATTAAATTTGCGCATGTACTGAAATTTCTCATATTATCTAGTGAACATTGGTTGTTTCGAAGAAGTTAAAGCCCATAATCCTTTCCGCTTAATTATTGTTTACATTCTTGGTTTTCATGAGTGGTAATTATGTGTTACATTAATGGATCAACATGATCTAATGTATAAGTAGACACCATTCTCAAATATTCACCAAAATAAATGCAAGAACTAAGTAATGCAAAAAGAGCCCCAAGTAATGCAACAAGAGACCCCTAGATTTTCTTTATAATGAATGTGTGTTACAATATGAAACTTTATAATGATTCTCAAAATAAATATTTCAAATTGAAAGAGCATGAAAAAAATTACTTTTTAAAAAAGCGACACTCAAATCCAACTGACGATCAAAATATACAAGTTTTACAAGTTTATGCTCTATTGTTTATTTTAGTTATCACTAAAAGAAAATAAAATGCTCTTGTCGTCACCACATAAATAAAATGAAAGGGGATAGAGTTCAGCTCCTACTAGTAGGAATCACAAGCTTTAAGACCTCATACAACCATACCATATGACTAAGAGCTAAATACTTTAATGGATTTTCCGAAATAGCAAACCTTGCCGTGACAAAGAACCCACGAACCCCTCGCCAATAAAGGAAAGAAACATCCTTCCCGAAATAGTATGCTACACACCTCTCAAAATTATACACCATAGAATAAAATACATAGTGCGGATATCGAAAAAACTTAGAAATTGATTTTCTAGGTTTTCTTCCTTCGTGACATGAATCCCAAAGTGACAAAGACATTTCTCTACAACAACAAAAAAATGGATGCCTCTATAAATGTTTGAGTTTATAGTCTTTCTTATGGTTTTTCCACCTTCTGGATCCATTTGAAGGATATGTTTTGCATAAAAACACACACACAACAATAAAATATGATCAAATCTCGAATATACGAATATATAAAAAAATGTTTACAAAACGAAACTTATAGACAGATGTCAACAACAATCTCCTGCTCTCATACCATGTATGATTTGTCATCACACCAAAATCTTGAATTGGTGGTGGAGAGGGATCTCATCTTGTTAACCAACTGCTATGCCAACACACCCCCGCACGATGGAGTTGGATGCAACCATGCGAGCTCTAGGCCCACCACGTATACACATAATCAGCTCTAATAACATTAGGAGGGAACGACACCAAGACTTCTTGGGAGGTCACTCATCCCAAGATTACTCCGGGTTTGGTGTGATTAACTACCTAACTCCCCATACCGTAAAAGGAATGATAAATAGATTGTACCAAGCCAATAAATTAGATGTTAATCAAAACCACAATCAATAAAATAAAAGCAATTTTCGAATAACTTACATAAACCTTTGCAAACAAATGAGCAAGATATCATATATTATTATGGAACTCAATGAAATACAACGAGAATGATTCTTTCTTATATAGGTAAGGAATAACAATCTAAGAACTAGTCAAGGTCATAGATCAAGCCATAAATCAAGGAAAGAACTAGTCAAGACCATAGATTTAGGAAAGAAATATAGCTAAAAACTAGCTAATACCCCTCTAATATCTAAATAAATAAAAATGAATATACACACACATAAGTGGGTGATGATAAATACAATAAAGTAAATAAAGTACCTAGGTGAACATGATCTAAGGTAAATACCTACTTTAACAAGTGACACATAATTAATGTAGGAACAACTATGTTAAATAGATAAACGAGGAAGCTAGTTGAATTTTGTAAATGGGTAAAAAGCATACCATTCACTTCATAGGTGTTAATCCCATTTGAATTTTTAATATATATCTCATGCTTTAGACGATTGAAAAAATCGCCTCCCTAATAGTTATTGTGGTTATAGATAAAATCCAAATGTTTGGAAGTACTTTAGAATATTTTAACCATATAAATGTAGTGAGTATTAAACTTTTTTCATACCCTCCCTCTCAATCATGTCACATCTAGGTTTGCAAAACCCTAATGTCTTAAGAAATACTTTAATCCTCACAATTAGACTTCTTGTCCTACACTTAAGAAAATTCTTCAAAGACCATTTCTATAACTTAAATGTCCTTGCACAAAGCAACAGATCAGTTGAGTAACCTTTTCATTCATAGGGTAAATAGGACTAACACTTCTTGGTGTCATAGGTCTACTCATCTTCATGGACGAGTTAGAGTTCAATGTTCACGTTGGACCTTGGTGTCCTAGTGGTCAACCATATTCTTAAGAAGATAGTTTGGGATACCTTTATCATTGAATGAACCCTTCGTAAGATCCTGATGACACAAGTGGAGTTAGTGCACTAGTGTATTATGCATTAAAATCTTGTTAATGATCTCTTTAGTTCCTCACAGATAAATATGTCACCTTATCTAGTAAAAAAATTACACATTTGTCCATTACAAAGGTTTGATGGGATAAATATGTTTCACAGGCGTAGAGCCTTGAGTGCAATTGGAATTTAACTAAACCTAATGGAACCCCTTTATACACTAAGTGTTAATGAAATTGAGAAATTGTATTCTTGGAATACCTCAAGTGGCACGAAGGCTTTGTAAGGAAGGGATATTTGATTACTCTAATTTTATCTAGTGGTAGTGTGTAGAAACCATCGAGTATAAATGAATGTAATACATGAGTGACCTCTTAGGATGCTAATGAAAAAAGGAACTATGATATATTGTTACCTATGATTGTAAATATTACTTTATTAGGTTTTTGAAATGCATACAATTTTATAACTTTTGCATTTGAACTCCCTTTGACCATGTGTTTTCTCGTAGGGTGTAGTTTTCCCCACCCATGATTGTTTTTGAAGTTAATAGTTCATGGAGCCCCT
The DNA here is from genome assembly GCA_018340775.1 of Taxus wallichiana var. yunnanensis. Taxonomy (NCBI): domain Eukaryota; kingdom Viridiplantae; phylum Streptophyta; class Pinopsida; order Cupressales; family Taxaceae; genus Taxus; species Taxus wallichiana. The sequence continues at coordinate 609,483,087 of CM031236.1, read as the reverse complement.
CTTAAGGATATTGGTGAAAGAAACATTGATTCATTTTACTAAACGATTTAAATAGTTCCTTGGAAGAAAATTGAAAAGCATATAGTTGTTGGGTTGTCTTGTTATGCTTTAATACTTGGGTTTTTAAGAGCGATGAAATGAGTTGTTAGGTACAGGATCACCACTCCTTGTAGTCATGAATCCCTAAGTGTAAATTATGTGTCATTTGAATTACAATTGTTCTAAAACAATGCCAATAAGAGTCCAAAGTAACCATGTAAGAGTAATGGAAAACAAGAGTAAATAAGATATTTATTTAGGAATAAAGTTATGCTTGAAGGATTAATAATTGATTTAGGAAATCTCTTGTTAGTAAAAAAAGAGAATACAAATTGTTCTTGGAGAAATCAAGAATTTGAGCCAACATAAACTCTTGTATTATAAAAAATAAAATAAATTTATGACGTGTAAATGTTAAATCGACTTAAACTAACTGTTGAACTATAGAAAATTGTAACATGAAAAATAGGGTACTATGATGGAAGGATGTTTATGGGAAGATGTATCTTGAATCTAAATCACCCTTAAATCCTAAGGATTCCTTCTTTGACCTTACAATAGTTCTTTTTCATAACGAGGATAAAATTTAACATCAATTAAACATATTTTGAGAAACAAACCTTTAACGTAAGAATGAATATTAGGAGGCTCGTAGGTGTATAAAATGAATTTGATTAACAAATGAGTTGTAGATAATTAATGGAAATTGAGAAAGGAACCAACAGTGCATTCTTTTTTAAAGGCTAATGTTATACGAAAATAAAGTATTTGAAGTTCTAGAAAAAGGAAAATTTTCACCCTTACTAGTTTAATTCTTTGAAACCTATAAGGTTATATAATGGAAAACTAAATGTAATAAATATGTAAACCATAAAAAGGCCATGTTGTGGAGTATGCCTATCATGTGTGTCTTACTGTAGTTGGGTCATTGTCTTGGTTTATGTCATTTGAGTAAGATATTGATGTGTACCCTATGTTATCTATTGTATGAGTGGGTTCATGTTTGTGTAAGTTTCCTACGTGATGTCGAGTTTCTTTATTTGGATCCCATGTGGTGTTGTGTAGCATGCAATTAAAGACAAAAATTATTTTGATAATTTTATTGTTGTATTTTGTGTGTCAAATATGTGGTCGTTACACCACCACGAGTAGAATTCAGATGCCTTATCCAATAGGCCTCAGTGCTTGAGCTCTACATTACATACAAACTCACCTTGCCCAAACACTAACCTAAACCATGCCAATACACATGGCTAAGCTAGATGAATCAACGTGAGGATTTTCATCATGGATTTTGATTGGTGACATGTATTCGCTTGCAAGTTTCTAAAGCATTTTCCACAAATCCATTTCGTGCATATCCAACAATCGGGGCATTCCATGCAAACAAATTTGTCGAAGGCATTTTTTCAAATAATTTGCATGCCTTTTTCTTTCTTCCTCTTTTTCAATGTTGTGATACTAATCATATAATAGAAATGCCTACATGCACTACCAATATAAATCTTGTGATATTATGAAAATAACTTCGATTGGAGGAGGTGCTACTAAATGTACCCACTAGAAACAACCCCCTTAATTTCATTTTTCACAACCATTACAGTGCCACGAGGTTACATCTCTTTGAGCCATTTCATCAAACAATTCATCTGCCATGTCTAATTCACCCACATTGGAATAAATGTCAAAGAGGCATTTTCTTGTAAGTTTCCAACGTATTTTCAATGAACCCATTTTTTTCTTCTCCAACAATCATTTTTTTCCCAAAATATCACATTTATACAATGCGTTACGAAAAATAATTCAATTATGTGTAACCAACAACCATATCATTTTTATTTGTTTATTTATTGTTTCTTCAATGATTACAAACTGTTAGGCTAAGAAGTTCACATTCCTTAAAGGAATTTTTTCAAAGAGATCACCTACTAAGAGTATTCATCCATAAAATTTTATTAGAGATCATGCAACCAAAACAACGAACATCACTTTGTCCCTCTCTAATATGTTTTGATGTGCATCCATAACCTATTTTTCCCAACTCCTAACTTGCTACCTAGGTGTAGGATGCTAAGTAGATTGTGAAATTTGACTTTAGAGCTATCAATAGAATTTACTCGAATGTATTTAAGGCCTTTTCAATAGACTCAAGCATTACCCATCTTGCATTTATTATTACTTGTGAAATGACATTTCTTTAAAGAAATATGTCAAATAGCTCATCCCCTGTTTAAGATTTCCCATTTTCATATGTGTCTAAAAGAACCAAGGTGGCTATAACATCAAACAATATTCCTCTCTCCTTACACCTTGATCATAAACCAAATTTTTCCTAATCTCCCATTGTGGGGAGGTTGGGAAGAAGTCAAATAAGTTCCTTGTTTTGGCTCTACACTTTCCAAACATCCGTATGGATGACCAAACCATGTTCTAAAGCTCTTATTTTCACAAATAGGGAGGATGCTAACACATGTAGAGGAAGTTGGAATTACTCTTGTCACTATTGCATCTATTATCAATGCACATACATACGCAGAGATCTATAATGAAAAGTTCATGTAATGTCCCCCTCGATTAGAGACTTTGAGGCACCTTTGTCAGGGCATCTATCAGGTTGGCAGCGTATGGGGCAATGTTTTTAGTAGAAAATGGAGAGAAATACATCCTAAAATCCTTTTTTTGACCTGTCAATCTCCTTGCATAATAAATACAACACTATGTTCGAGATCCAAAGGGTAACCATGTTGGAACCCAAGTTAAAGTTTTAATTTTGCAGTAATAAGATATTGGCAGTGTACATAACATTACAAGGTTCCGTGCTAGACACAACTCTACCTATAGCCATCCTAATATCAGTCTATGGCTTGGATAAATCAGTCCTACACGCAAATTGACTGATCTGGATTTGTTTATTTACTTGAATTGGTTTCATTTTCCTCTAAGTTGAAAGGAAACTCTTTCCTAACACTGGATTGTTGTTCTATGCAGAGGATGAATAAGATAGAGTAATGGGAAGCACTTCATTCTTAGGTAATGTCTAGCTATGATGAATTTACTTCTTCTACTTTTGTGAACATCGGCTACAAGCACTGTAACCTGAGAAACACCATTCTCCTTTTTTCCTGCTCTTTATCTTTTATTTCATGTAGTCGTTGCATTTATTAAGACATTAAAAGTGACCTTTTCTTCTCTCCCACTTTTGTCTCTATCAGATTTGTCTCTTTAAATCTTTCTTTGCGTGGAACCACTACTTTGCCAATTATTTTTATTTGAATGCGCTGATAGTATGGTTTTCACATGCAGTTTACTAAAACAACCTTGAAAGTTTCCAAGAAAATGAGATATCTTTATTCTATGGAATCATTTCCTCGTTGTGCCAAGAGGAGAGCTTTGAAAACATTGTTTATGTTTTACAAATGCAACCAAAAGGTTGTCTATAGATTGGTTCACCCTTACCACCTTTTTTGCCCAGGGTAGCATTGAAATAAGAGGTTTGGAGCAGGGTATGAACAAATGTCAAAGCATTTGGAAAAAAGAGAATTTTTTTAGATGTAGTTCAAATACCCCTTTTTCATATATGCAAAGGTGGAAGATTAAAAAGGAACATGGACTATTGGATAAAATACTGGGTGGAATGCCTCATCATAAAACACGCTAATTGGTTGAAAGAATGCATTAAAACAAAATGGTTTGGGGAATTCATAAAACACGCTAATTGGTTAATAGAATGCATTAAAACAAAATGGTTTAGGGAATGTTTTTTGGCTGGATATGCACAAAAGGATTTGTGGAAAAAAAGGCATTGGGAAATCACAAGTGAATGCAAGTCACCGACTTAAAGTGAGGATGAAAAGCCCCATGTTATCTTACTCCATAGAACGTCGAATACAGGTATGGTTTTCCCCTTTTCGCTTGCACTAAATATTTCTTCATCATTTATAGATTTTTAAAATGAAATGTTGACTGATAGGGAATGAAATCCAAAAAATTGACAAAAATTTTACCTTGACGTGAAATCGAAAACCAAATATCTCAAAACTCATGCGTATGGAGCGCCACACCTAAACATACCGCAAAACTGAAACTTGTTGAATGACCCCTGGTGAGATAGAACACACCTTAGGGAACCTTAAACAAGTCATTTGAATTTATTTTTAATGCACTTGAAAGTCATATTCCTAAACCGTTTTAGCTTAATAGTCACTTTTGTGACGTGTTCATTTCAATAAAACACTATCGGTGTCGGCTTATGTTCATTGATTGGCTTTAGAAAAAATGAAATCCACTACCTCATACCTCTAGGATACAAACAAGAGAATCGTAAAATAATTTCATTCCTTCGAAAACACCTTTGGAAACTAATTTTGCAAGTGGGTTTTGGGACCCACTAGTCAGTGTGTTAAGAGTTGCGACAAATACATGATAAGCGGCTCCAAAGTTGCCGTTATAACTTGATCTCTACTCAACGTAACTGACTTCCGTCAGTCACGAGGGATTATTTATATATGAAGGGGTAATTAGGAATCATAAAATTTCATGATCGAACTTAGAATGAGAGTATTTAAGACCCATTTTGTAAGCATTTTTGTTGTTTAGGTCAGTTTCCTCAACTTGTTACTTTAGCTCGGATCATCTTCTGTGAGTCTCATTGACTTCTATTGACGTGTGTGACCTTGTAATACCATCCTAATGTCATGTAGAATATTATTCGGTGTTTTATTCTATATGAGTGATTTTTGAAATGTATGGTGTTTTTCTCTCTCTACCCTCTTCTCTCTCTAGAAATAATTATGAAACTCTGGGTTGATTTGAAAACGTAAATGAATTGGGAAATGTAAATTGGTTTGAAATGAAATGAAAATGGAAATGAAAGGAAATGGTCACGTTATTTTGAATGAAATAATAAGTCTCTCTCTCTCTCTCTCTCTCGTATAAAAACGTTAAGTCAAATGAAAATGAAAGTGTGAATGCACATGAAACAAACTCTATATTATTCCTCCCCTACCTCTCCCTCTCTCTTATACTTAAATGAACTATTATAAATGATGAACGTGTGGATTTATGCTTGAGTGTAGGGGATTTACATACTCGGTCCTAGGACTGACACAACGTTGGTTGCAGGTACCTGAACAAAAGGAGTAGTAAAAATGACATTTGTGTCTTTCATTAGCATATTATTGGAAGGAAATGTAGTTGATTAGAATATTTCAATGATATTTTTATGAATATTATGTATTATTTTCATGATGAAAATGATAGTGTTGTGTATTGGGAAAATGTACTATTTTGTACGTAGTTGTAGTTTTACCTAGTTAACGAATGTTATTCTTATATTTAATTGTATATTTTGTTAAGTAAATGGAGGTGATTATATTATATACTTTGGAAAAATATGTCAAATATTCCTTCTTTTAGTGTCAAAATAAATATAGGAGGATGAAACTAGAACCTTGTCATTTAAAATGTTTATTATAGCCAAAAATTTTGGATATGATTATGTTGGTAAAATTGTTAGCAATTCATTTAAAATGACGTGATTTTACCTATTTTCTAGTGTTGTAATGACCTAGGAAATCACTTAATCTTCAAATAAAAATATCAACTTACATTTGTGTGTTTTTTCATATTGAGTGGAAAGTGACCAAACAAACATATAGCTCAAAATATTTACCTTTATTGAATGTAATGACCCTCTCTAGTAAGCTCCAAGTTAGGCTAGCTCCAAACATCTTTTGTAGTCTTAGAGACATAGAGGTATTGTATGTGTTTGTGTATTCCTCCCTAGAAACCTAGTTGAGAGTATTCACATAGGTATGAAAGTGTGTAAGATTCCTTAGTGCGAGGAATAACATCATTTTAATGGCATACAAGATGACATGTTGAGCTTGAAATCTCATGGTTGTTTTGGAGACTAAACAATGTTAGAAGTGGAATGTAATGAACAATGGGTGGGACCACAAAGATAGTTATGTTGTGCATTATTTCACTATTAAGTTTTTAATTGTAAAGGACAATTTTTAACTTTCCCTCATTTGGGAATGTACCCTTATGATGTCGATCTAATATTTTCAAGGGTCATGGATATTTCTTGCAACATATTAAATATTTCTTATGAGGCGAAGTGGACATGATTTGATCCATGTGAAAACAAGTGAATAAGAAAACATAGTTTCCCATTTAAGAATCAAACCTAAAATGTGAATATGATAGGATATTTGAAATTAACTATCAAGTGATATATTTTATTGGCAGTCAAATAAATGAACCAAATCTAATAGAACCCTTTATAAGATAAATATTAAATGAAAGTGAGAAAATGTATTCTTGGAATACCTCGAGTGGCACAAATGCCTTGCAAGACATGGACATTTGATTTCTCTAAATTTTATCTTGTGGTAAGGTGTAGAAACCCTCGAGCACTAATAAATGCAATTTATCGAGTGACCTCTCTTGATGTTATTGGACAAAGGGGATATGATGTATGATTATCAATGATTGTAAATATGGATTTAGATGGTTGTTGAACGCATAAATTTTTATAGATTTTGCATTTGAACCCCTTTTGTCCCTCTTAGATAAATGTGTCCCTTAGTATGTAGTAGTGGATTACCATGTGTTTCTCATATGGGGTAGTTTATCCACCATCCTTGAAATGCTTTTGAAGTTAGGAGATCGTAAAGCCTCTCTTAAGGTTTTGGTGAAGGAAACACTAATGTTTATTCACACAATGATTTAAATTGTTCCTTGGAAGGCATTTGAGAAGCATATAGTTGTTGGGTTGTCTTGTTATATGCGTTTAATTCTTGATGGTCTAAGAGAAATGAAATAAGTAGATAGGTGCAATGTCAAAAATTCTTATAGTCATGAATCCCTAAGTGTAAATTATGTATCATTTGAATTTTAATTGTTCAAAAATATCAATAGTGAGACCAACGTACATTGTAAGTGTAAAGAGTACAAGAGTTAACGAGATTTTGGGTTAGGAATAACATCATGCTTGAAGTCCTTATAACTCAACTAGACACTTTCATGTTGTTAAAAATAAATATGAATTTCCCTTGGTGAGATCAAACTTTCAAGAAAACTATATATATATATATATATATATATATATATATATATATATATATATATATATATATATATATATATATATATATATATATATATATATATATATATATATGAATGGATTCAAACAAGTAATTGAACTATATCAACTATAACAGGAAAAATAGGGTACTATGATGGAAGGATGTTTATGGGAAGAGATATCTTGAATCTAAATCACCCTTTTAAACTTTAACATACCTTCCTTGACCTCATGATAGTTTTCCCTTGTCTAGAAAAGGTAAATTTTAAACATCGAATATATGTCTCGAAAAGTAGAACCTTAACACCTTGTTAGTTCCTTTTCATAACAAGGATAAAATTTAACATCAATTAAACATATTTTTGAAACAAAACTCTAATGTAAGAATGAATATTAGGAGGCTCGTAGGTGTTTAAAATAAATTTCATTAACAAATGAGTTGTGGATAGTTAATGGAAATTGACAAAGGAATCAATCGTGCATTCTCCTTTAAAGGCTAATGCTATACAAAAATAAAGTATTTGAAGTTTTAGAAAAAGGAAAATTTTACACCCTTGCAATTTTAATTCATTGGAAACTTACAAGTTTATACAATCAAAAACTAAATGTAATAAATATGTAAACCATAAAAAAGGGGCCATATTGTGGAGCATGCCTAACTTGTGTGTCTTACCGTAGTTGGGTCATTGTCTTGGTTTACACCATTTAAGTAAAACATTGATGTGTACATTTTGTTATCAAGTTGACTATGTGGGTCCATGCTTATGCAAGTGTCTTATGTGATGTTGAATTTTTCTATCTGAGCCCATGTGGTGTCGTGTTATGAGAAATGAGTAAAACAAAAAAAAATATTTCGGTAATTTTGTTGTTTTATTTTGTGTAAAATGTAGTCGTTACATATGGTATCGAGCGAGGTTCATGCTCTCAAACCCTCGGGATAGTTCGGATTTGTAATGATCTTACATGGTGGTGATGGAAATTGGAAGAGTAATGTGATATATGTTGTGATGTGACCAATGTTGTAATTGTAATATTATGAATGCACATGTTATACATGTTCCTTCGTGCATATTTTTATCTTATTGATGTGTTTGTAATGAGAGTATTTTATCTCCTTTTGGTGGAATCAATGAGGAGTTCACGTGTGATGTGCCGCCTTATTGTGTGTGAAAAGAATGTTATTGTAGATTACAGAGTGTTGGAGTGTTTTGTTATTATGTGATATGAAGGTGTGTTGATGTGTTGCATGAAACAATTGGTGTAGAGTGATTTGGATTGTAACGTGATGTCGCCAACATGTTGTGATGAATCATTTTCATCACCATGTTATTCTACAATTGACTATATGTTGTAATTTTAGTTATTGTGTTCATCATACGTATAATTCATGTATTATGTGATGGTTTATGTCGTGAATTAGGGGTATATGGTGATCGTATGACCCCTATTGATGCGATGGTTGTGTTAGTACCCAAATTGATTCTCCCTCAAAGTTTGAGAAGCATCACAAGTTTGGCAAGGAGATTAGAGATAGATAGATCATAATGGGTCATTTTGTAGTCAAGGATGGGATCTAACTGGCCCTTTGTCACTCAGATGTGGAGAAATGGATAGCACCCTCAAGAGGATTTGATCTATCCTCACTACTTTATGGTTGTGCCTTTCAACTAGGGTGAGAGGACCCTTCTGTAGCCTATTGTTTGTGGAGGAGATGGAGATATCCTTCTTTGTGAGGTTATGAATAAGACCTTGGAGAAAATATGATCAATGCAACAAAATCTAACTCTCACGAGTTGTCACTCTAGATAGTGGAGATATTTTCTAGGCAAGGTTTAGGCTACTAAAGACATTTGGAATCCTGATTGTTTTATGCATGTTTTGGTAATAGAAATTATGATTTTGCACACACACAGGAAAAATAGGGGTAGTACAGGTAGGATTAGTTGTTTTTAAATGAATTTTTGGTGGGAGGTGAGGCAGGATGGACTTTATTTGCCAAATCTTTGAGAGCTTTTACAAAATGGAAGGCTAAACAAACGAAATGCTACTGAAACGGCTAAATGTTCCTTGTTCCTTCAACCAGAAGGTGTGCATCAATGGAGGCCCAAATTCACACCTTTTCACACAATCTATGAGATTCTAGCACGAAGGCTCGAGTTAGAAAACCCAACAAAGCATCAAGATCTAAGCCCAATCATGCCTGAGGTACACCCAGAGGCTTACAGACAATCTCTATCAACAAATGAAAGAAAAGTGATTTTAAATCATTTATTTCATTCCCAGATGAAAGCTCTTCTAAAAAATGAAATTGTAGATGCCACTAAACTATCACAAGGATTGATACCTATGTGATTGAGAAGGATTTTGATACAAGATTGCAATAGGAACAAGAAAAACTATTTGTAGACATTCAGAAATGAAACAGACATAGTTTTGCTCAAGATCAACACAGAATAACTTGAGTTTGATTAAATTTATCAGTAGGGGAAAGTTTCTAGAACAATCTTAGAGCTTGTCAATGGTTGTACACTTGCAACCACCTTGACATGATCAAATTTAATACAAAAGAGATAAACAGGTTTCTCAGACGGCTTCTCAGAAAGACGGGCTCTATCAAGCCTTTCTATTAGAAAATCGGTCGACCTCTAACACTCCAAACATTTACACGATAAATTCATGTAATTTATAACCATTTTACAACAGAGTTTTTCCTCCCAAAAACCAAACATTGAGTGCACCGGTGTTCACTATGATCTCGATTGCGATTCCCAGAATTTGATTTGTAAAAAGGTGTCAGGCGCTCAGGGGGTAGATCTCTTGAATATCTCCCACATTCAACTCCTTCCTTTGGTAGATCACTCTTCCTTCTATTCGCCAACTACTTCCACCCCTAATCTATCAAATCTGGTTCTTTGCGTGCCCGGGAAGGAAAAATGGAAGATTAGATCGAGCCCAAGGGTCAAATCTCATCTTAATGGTAAAAGACGTCTCTAGATCTTCCTCACCAAATTTAGATATCAAATTAACTCTCCTCTCTGTTTGGCGTGTAGGAAATATCAAGAAATCATGAAGACTCACATTTCCAAGAGATTTTTAGTAAAAATGGGGGAAATCAGATTTAGACAGACAACTGCCATTGATTTCTACTTTGAATTTGGGTCATCCACGTGGAAGATCCAATTTAAAACAGGCACGGGGTTCCTTTTGAATTTTTACAACCTTTTGAAAAAATGGAAAAAAATCCATTTTGCTCCGCCCCTCCACCTTCGAAAAATGGGCCTGATAGGTGTCCAAATGTGGGTCCCAATGGAAACACGCTCCCTTTCTTCACTTTGACCCCTTTTTTCACAAAGGAAAAATTTCTATATTTCCTTCAAAAGTCCACACCTCTGTTGTTGACCTTCCCATCAAATTTTGACTTATCCTTTGTCGGGCTTGCGGGCCATTTTGATGTTTTAACCCTTTTGGTGGCAAGAGGAAAAAAATCCAAATTTCCCCGATGGTCCACCTCCTCGTCATTTTGACTTTTCAAAGCCAACCTTGACCTCCTTTTTGTTAGGCTTACGGGCCATTTTGATATCTTGACCCTTTTGTGAATAAGAGGCAAAAAATCTAAGTTGCCTTTGATGGTCCACTTCCTCGCCCCCTCGACTTTTCAAATGCCACGCGTCATGATGGTGCATCTTGAAATGGTCACCAAAAGTTGAGTCCTTGAATGAGCATGGGCTCCTCACTCCTAAGATACACCAAGAGGCTTATAGATAATCTTTATCAACAAATGACATTAAAGTGATTTTAAATTGTTTATCTCATTACGGGATGAAGATTCTTCTCGTAATGAAATTGCAAATGCCACTAAACTATCATAGGGACAAGATCTATGTGATTCGAAGGGACTTTAACACAAGACTATAATAGGAACAAGAAAAACTACTTGCAGACATTACGAAATAAAGCGAGATACAAATTGGCCAAAGATTAAAATAGATTAATTCAAAGTTGATTAGATTCATCAAGTAGGGAAAGTTTCTTTCAATAGTCTCGGAGCTTGTCGATGGATGTACACTTGCTGACCAACTTGACATGATTGAAATCTAAAACACAGGAAATCAACGAGGTTTCTCGGATGGTCTCAAAGTGCAAAATGGCATTTCTCAAATTTTCTCTTAAAAATTCAACCCCGACCCTTTGAAATAATATCTCATTGCATTTATATAATTCACTCACTCACTCATCCCCAATTTTCCCCAAAAATAAGAATATTCGAGGAATCCTTTGCTTATTACCAATTTGTCTCGAGAAAGTGACATTTAACAAATTTACACCAGCGGTTGCGGTGGATAAATCATGGGTGATCATGTTTCTCGGACCCTTGACTAATGAATGTGATTCCATGCCATAACTTTTGTGATCCTTCTAATCATTTGTATTATGTCATACAATAAATCCCGTTTTAATCGGTTTCTAAGTGTCTCGATTATTTGGATCTCGACAGAAATCTTTTCACCCTCGAGGCAACAAGTTTTTCATCCTTTGTGCTTGAAACGTCCATCATTTCATCCTTTTCCCATTCTTTCCTATGCAAGTCATTGCATCCAACTCTCTCTGGTGATTCACGTTTTTGCAAGTGCCCGAGCAATTCTAACTTTACATCCTTAGACTCACAAATTAAGCTTTAAATCCATTCGGTCGTACTTTACAGACAAAAATGACAATGAATTTCATCAAAAACGATGAAATTTAATGCATATTCACATCTCCAGGAGTCTCAGAGAAAAAATGGTGGCAAAATTAGATGCAATGCACAGAAACCGTTGATTCATTCCTTTCTCAACTTTAGATCAGAGTCGTCCACATGTTTCCTTGGCAACTACAAAGGTGAAGCACAAAGGCAAGTTTCCAAACAAGCGCGGGCCTTCCACGTGCCTTGGGCCCAAGAAATCACCCTTTGGCCTTTGAAAATTCTCAGTATAAAAGGAGCTAGTGGAATCCTCCACGTGTCTCAATGGCACACTTTTGATATGGAGCCCAAAATTTGAGACCCTAAATAAGCATGGGCTCACCATGTGTCTCAATTCAGTAGAGTTGTTGAAAAATATTAAGGACTAGCGGAAGGTGCCATGTTTCTTGGGTCCAAGAAAATTTCTTTAGCCATTGAAAAGTCCAAGCAAGGTTAGAGTGAGTGGAAACTTCCATGTGTCCTCTTGGACGCTCTTTCAAAAATAAAATTTAGGGGAGGTCCCCAAATAGGCGCGGGCCCTCCACATGTCCCAAGCCTTAGAAAGTTACATGAAAAGCCTAATTATAGAGAGGAGCCAGCGGAAGCCTCCACGTGTTTCCTTGGTGTAACTTTGAGATGTTACCCAAAAGTGGAGACTCGAAATAAGCGTGGGCTCAAAACGTGTCTCCTTGGTGCAACTGCTAAGGTAGGACCCAGAAGTGGATCCTCAAATGAGTGTCGGCCCTCCACATGTCCATGGTGACAAAGATGCACCGGCCACATGCAAAAAATGTCTAAGTGCAGGCGGGGTGGGCGGAAACCTCCACGTGTCTCCATGGCGCAAATCCAAAGGTCAAACCAAGAGGTAAATTTTTAGATGAGCGCAGGCCCTCCACATGGACAAGAATTGAGTTAAAGCGGGCCTTAGAGTTTCAAAATTCCTCACCGAACTGCATTGATTAGAAAGGACCATGTTTCCACATATGCTAAGATATAAATTGATGGGGTAAACACACCCATCAAACCGTAAAATGCAAGGAAATAATCATTTGTCCCAGGAATTGAATTTTTCTTCAAGGAAAAAGGATTTGGAAATGATATAAGGCCCAAATGTGATCCCCGACCATGGAGAAGGATCTTTCAACAACATATAAATGAATAAACCATTTCATGCATCCATTCAGTGAAGTATAAAATATGACAGAGCCCGCATGATTGAAGAATTTTTAGAGAAAACAGAGGGTGAGATCAAATTGAGCGATAACAACAGGTATTCCTCCTCACAATTACCTCTTATATATTTTATCTCTACATTTGCGATGAAAAATTTTGGCATGCCCATTGGGACCCTCATTTTGTGGGTTCTTTTCATTGTTCATATAGGGTAAATTTGTGTGTTTGTTTCTTTCTGAAAATGTTCACACTAAATCTCTCCTAGTAATCTTCTTTTCTTTCTATTTGTCTAAAATAAATTTTTCCTTTGGTGCTTAAAAAGAACACTTCTTCTTTTCTTTTGTACTACATTTAGTGAAAGAGCATTCATCTTCCTATTCTCCTTTTGCTACATCAAATATTATTTTTATTTGGGTTTAAAATATGTGCATTTCATCCTTTGAGTGTTGCATTAGATCACATAGATTTAATTATCAATCACACGGTGGAGGTCATGACCACTTGGTGATTGGTTTGGATTAAGTGTAGTTCACATTTGTGCACACACTCCCTAGGCCAAACCACTTAAATAATTTACACATTTCTTAAACATTTCCTTTCTAGGAAGAATTCGTCAAGGATTTAACAACCCGTTGATGGTGGACCCCGAAGGTGTTCTATCACGGGGTTGTCATATCAGAGCATGGACCACATGTATTGAAAGGTATATCAGGCCTCTTTATCCAAAAAATCAGAAACCAGCCATAGATTGCTTATAGGGAACCTTCATTATCCAAAAACTCTATTTTATTCATATTCAGTTTAAAAAGGCATAAGCCACTAAACATTAAAATATGATACCTAGGATTTGTGTGTTTTGCTAGTTTTTTTCTTGATTGAATTGCATTTTGAATTGTGAGAATGATTCATATTTTTTCTTCTCTTTCACACTCCACCATCAAAGCTGTGTATCTGGTTTTTCTCAAAGTGTGATAGAACATCATTTTTTCCATACATGATTTTGTGTTGGTTTATTTTACTTAATTCATTCCAAATCTAAAAATTTCTTCATTTTCTCAAAATCTCAAGTAACCAAACATTGATCCAGTGACCAACGTTGGTTAATTCATCATACTGAGCATCAAGTACCTAACTGACATTGATTTATCTATGTTTCGATTATTTTGTCAAAAACACCGTTATTATTAAATATCAAAATTTTGTAGCTTTCTATGTTACACATCTTTCATAACACTTATTTCTGAGTCTCTATCACCACTAATAGGACCCATTTTAATCTAGTTTTCACCCTTTTTCACCAAGTTTTCAAAACTTATTCATTTTTCACAGGTCATCATCGACATCAATCCACCCACCAACGTTGGTTCATTTTTCTAACCAGCATTGGTCTTTGTGTTTCTAATTTTTATTAGAAACAACAACCTATCTATACCTTCCAAATTCTTCCCATCTTCCATTTCTATGTTTCAATAGCATTTTCAAAGCTCAAACCACTTTCTTTTTCACCATCCACATGGTTTTAACTTGTTGGTAATCCAATGCCCTTGTGTTTCATGTTATCCATCATCCCTTACCTCCTAGCCCTTCACCACCTTCAATTTCTTCACCCATGGACCCCACTTCTTCTACCGTTATACCCGTAGGTGACGAGGAATTCATGAAATTCCTTGATCATAATACTGCATCCTTGCAATATTACCTCACCCATTCCTCCACACGTGACTCATCAAGTCAACCCATGTTCGGGATGCCTACCTCCATTTCTCCTGCTCTCGCTCCCACTTCCATATCGGCCAACACTAGTGTAGCATTACCTTCCACCTCACCACTCATTTGTTCTTAGATCAAACCTACATCTTCAATATTTTTCACACCTATGACATCTATCACACCTTCAACATTTGTCACCCCTTCGACATCCACCTCACCATCATCTACAACTCTTAGTGTAGGGATACCCACATCATCAACACCTCATGTACCCATTTCTTCTCAACCACCGCCACTTCAACTTCTTATACCCCCTCCATAACTGGTCCTCTCCATACCCCAAACTCTTCCGCTTTATTACCATGAGGGTCTTCACACAAGTTCCTCCCACATACACTCAACCTCAACAAATACATATCACCTCTACTTCTTATTCAAGGTACATCCCTTTGTCATATATTCCTTCTTACATACCCACGTCTTATAAAAATGACGATGGATAAGATGCAAACCCTTGAAGCATCTGCATTTAGCTCTCTCACAATACCTTAACTTAAGATAAAATTTGTAATGATCCTATTCATCCATCTATACCCATTTATCCTTATCCCACACATTGGGAAATTCCCAAGTTCAATCAATTTAATTGCACGGAAATATCCACAACAACATTTGTGATCATTCAAGCACGTTTGTTATCTAATTTCTCATGACGATGCCTTTCTCCTTAGGAATTTTCTCATATCTTTGTGAGAACCTACTTTAGATTGGTATAGTGCTTTATCTAGGCACTCAATATTTTCTTTCAATCAATTAGCCCAAGCCTTCCTTGACCACTTCTCCATCAATATAATTAAGAAGGTCTCCATGACTCGATCTCGTATTCCATTCGCCAATATGAGGACGAATCTATAGAAAATTTTATCACATGTTGGCGGGGCCTTATTAATCAGCTCACCTTTCAACTTCCACAAACCGAACTAATAGATTTATTCACTAGGGCTTGTGCCAGGTATATCTCCCCACCTCTTGATTCAAACACTCTAAACATTTGATGAGGCATTCACCATGGCTTGGAACTTAGAAATATTTGATATCAAAGAGAAGAAGCTTGATTCATACGCAACAAGGGCACTCCATTTAAAATAAATGACTCTCCTTCTTCTTCTAAACCACAAAATAATCACTCTAAAGTAAAAGGATCTACCAACATGGTGGCTCTAAAAGTTTGCCCTTCTCATCGTCAAACCAACTAAAAACTCCTAATTTATCTCTTTTTCGAATTTCCAATATAAGTATGAATAGAAACATTATATGCCCATAGGAGAGCCTTAATCCTCGGTGTTGGAGAAGCGGTTAAAAAAGGAGCCATCACCCTTCCACCGTTCAAACCACATACTTTGTTTTGACCCTTCTCATCTTGTACTCACATGGTATAAAGAGAATGATTCTGTAACTATCACCATGTTAAAGGTCATAGTGATGGAAATTGTAAAAAAATAAAAGCAGTCTAGGAAATGTTAGATAATGGAGATCTCGTATTCGATAAACCTAATGCGTTAGTTAAAAAAACCTTCAACTATTTAAGAAGCCTTTACCAAACCATACCAATTTATCCAACTAAGCAAGAAAAATAACTACCAATGACACCAATTTCCAAGAGGTTTATTCTATCATTCACGTGGTACCTATCCCTTCGCCAAAGCATCCTCACATCCCATCTATTGAGGAAATTCTTGCGCGAGATCCTCTACCCATGGAGGATCCTATTTCACCTATTCCTCTACCCATAGAGGAGCCTACCTCATCTACTCCTCTACCCACGAAGGATCGACCCTACCCACCGATTCAATTACAAGCAGCCTATCCCATATGCTCCTCCACTTATCAAGGAACCCGTATTATCCATGTTACTTCCCAGAGGATCCTATATTACCCTCTTCTCTACCTAAATAATATTCTACACCACCTACCTTACTTCCCCCTAGACCTATAGAGGATCCGATTTTATATCCTCTTTATGTAAGTGATGCTTCTCCTAGGGTCTTTCAAGATCCTACAAACCCCCTTACATCACTTCTACCCACGAGTTAGAATCCAAAAACATCCCTATCTCATGGACCTCGGAGTTCTTCATAGGTATTACTACCAAATCATCATCATCCTCCTTTACCTCTACGTCAATCTCTCATTTTTCCGATTGCTTAGAATACCGGATTACTCCACACTTTGGGGGGGTCTTTGACTCCCCATCTCTACCCAAAAACAAATGTTATCCCCAAATACTTCCACCATCTACCCTAAAGTATTCAAGGCAAACAAATCTATCATACCCAAACCAGTCATATCAGCCTTATCTTCATCAACCGTACCCTCACCCCAACCTTCACTGCACCCAAACCTTCACTGCACCCAAATCTTCACCTACACTCAAATCTTCATGTACACCTAAACCTACCATTGCATTGGGGTCTTGTCCATGCCTAGTCTAGTCCATCCTCCTATAAAGATAGATTTTACCTCCTCTTCACAAACCATCACCAAGTTTATTCCCACGCCTAAGAGAAAGACCAAACCTCTTATGCCTTGTACCTTATTTTCTCCTATGATTTATTATCCACCTTCACCTCTTCCATCAATATTAGGCCCACACCCATCAACCCTTTTCACGTTACCTCTCCTCCAAGGAAAACCTAAAACAAAACAGCCCACACCTTTGCCTCGACCTTCTATTGTATCCACACCTTCTTCATCACCCACGCCCTTACCTTCTCTTTTACCTACACCTTTTGCATTACCTTTAACCATGATCTTACCCACACCTCCATTGACACCTTGGTTGACTTACACACCTACATATTCCAAATCTCTCTCTTCTTCATGTACTACTCCAACTCCTTTACCCAAGAAGGTGCAAACTAAATGAAAAATCACACTACCTACCAACAAGGTAGTTAAACCAACTTGACCTCCAACTCCACCTTCTTCACAAAAATAATTTGTATCTTCATCCACACCCACTCTAACTTATCATTGTGATCCATTGGCAGGATCCTATTCTAATATCCTCACTAGTTTGTTAAAACCTTTGCAATCACATTGTTGACAATCAAACCTTACAAACCGCTCAAACCTAAACCTATAGGGTTTACGACTCTAAAATCTATGTATATCATCACTCCCAGGGGCATGATGTCGAAGGGTGTAAGACCCTCAAAAAAATTCTCCTCCAACTTTGTA
The DNA here is from genome assembly GCA_018340775.1 of Taxus wallichiana var. yunnanensis. Classification (NCBI taxonomy): domain Eukaryota; kingdom Viridiplantae; phylum Streptophyta; class Pinopsida; order Cupressales; family Taxaceae; genus Taxus; species Taxus wallichiana. The sequence goes on along the minus strand of CM031236.1, from coordinate 609,465,112 downwards.
CTTTAGATGGTCTCTTCAACAAAGATGACATGTTACATGAGAATTCCATTCTCCCTTCATCATTGTCACATAGTATAGTCCTATTTCTATTCGGCGGCATTCACCTACATCTTCACACCCCCTTTTCCTACTCTAATATTTGAAATCAACATGGTTCGAGTAGCCAAGTTTTCATAGAAAGAGAAAGGAAAAGACAAAACTTGTTGCCCTCCAATGCACTGCTCCCACCGTTTCACCTACGCCCCAAGGTCACCATCTATGGGCTTGCTTATCATATTTTTAATAGAGGCACACATCGTAGTATGGTAAGAAAACTCCATCAATCTACTTTCAAGATGTCTATTATCCAATTTGGCCCCTCGTATGAAATTGAACAAACAAGACCCCATAGAGAGAAAATGAGGGATCGATCCATTTAGGGAGATCACATTTCAGGATTGGGTGAACAACTTGAGGAGGACCAAACACATTGCAGAGGAGCTCAGGAGTTTGAGCTAGTTTGGGAAATGAGGAAATTCTGAAGTTGAATTTGGACTTCAAGGGTGTGGTTGTTCAGTAGTAGGAAGAAGAAAATTTTAGGGACTCGGTGGAAAGAAGCGCGAAAAGGAGCGGGAATTCCGAAACCCGAAGTCCGAAATTTAAACTTCGGGGTTTTAGATTTTAGAGGTTTCACGAGTAGTTAGTGAAAAGTGCCACGTGGGGAGAAGAAAATTTGAAACCCAAAGTCTGAAATTCAAACTTCAAGCTTTCAAGATTTCGGAGGTTTCATGTACTAGGCCGATAGTCAAAACCCAAACCCCGAAGTCCTAAAAATCCTCGAAACCCTAAAACATGAATCCCCAAAACTTGAACCTCAAGTCCAAAATATGTGAAACTCGGACCCCAAAATCCCAAAACCTAAAACCCCAAAACCCAAACCCTCAAAATCCTGAAACCCAAACCCCTAAAAAGACAAAATTCTAAAACCTGAAGTCCAAATTTCAAACTTTGGGATTTCAAAATTTTGAAACTTTTGATTCGAACAATGAACAAGTACCCCACAATACAATTTGAAGTCTAAAACCCGAAGTCTGAATTTTGGACTTCAGGGTTTTGGCATTTCAAAGGTTTCACGATCTCGAGCAATGAACGATGAATAAAGTGATATCTAAAGTGCAAACTCCCGAATATTTGAATTCGAAAAGTATGAAATTTCAGATTTCGTAGGTTGCGATGAATTTTGGAGTCCAAAAGAGGTAGATAACCACCCGCATTTATTGCAGTATGACACCCTCATCTTCATATGGCCATAACTTTTGAGTGGGAGCTCATATTTGCACAAAATAGGAGGGTTTGGAAAGATCTTAGTTTCCTCTACACAACTACGAATTGTTTTATTAATTTTAGTAAGATTAAGTGTTTCAAAATGAAGAAATATAGTCCACCATTTTAGAGGAGTGTTTCAAATTTCTCACCTACCAAAATAATGAAGGTATGGGCTTCCTTTCTTCCCCAACAAGGAAAATTACATGGAGGTATAGGTTTTCGGTGGCACCCATCATTATTGCAAGTGATTTTAATGCATTTTTGGGTGGTTAAAGAAATATTTTGAATTCCTCTCTCATTCTTCCTATTTATTGTAAGGAGGGGCTCATTTCAAAATGTTGGACACCTTGTATATGCCCCTCCCTTCTTCTTCTTATTTGTAATATATTTGTGGAGATTTCAAACCTCCCTATTGAACATTGTAATACGAAATCTATTCCTTTGACCCTAAATGTGATGTATTAAATCAACTTTGAGAGCAATAAAATCAGATCTATGGATGCTTCAAACCGTCCTTTTTGTTATATTCCAACTTTCTAATCTTTCATTACATGCAAGGTTATTGTGTGTCTTGTTGTTGTTTTCATTACAAAGTCTTATTAGTGTTGTGTTTATTATGCAAGTTGATCAAAATCCTTCTTGGTGCACCACCTTCCCTTAGAGTATGTTTTTTTTTGATGAATTTTCTCTATGTATCCTTGGAAATATTAGATTAGGGTTAGATCTGCAACTCTCTACACTTTGGAGTAGTTGTCACTAGGATAGGATAAGAAGCAAACCTTTCTCTAGAGAGATTTATCGATTGCAAAAGTCCCACACTTTGGTAAAATCTCCATGTTATGCAATCACACTGACAATTTCAATCTACTGAGTTGCAAACAATCGGGGTGCTATGATTCCGCATCAACAATGTATTTTTACGACTTAATCCAAACCTATGAGTCTCATTGTCGGAAATCATGGAGGACCGCCATCTATTGAGGTTCCACCAAATGACCCCACACTTGGGTTTTCCATCTTCACCCCGCACCATGTGGCTTCCCTAACCACTTTGCCTAAACCTTCTACCCTGTTTCTTCACCTCAAGTTTCGCATTATCGGTTTCGATGATTTAGATATTTCTCCTCTTTAATCATATGATCCTTATCCCTCCCTCTTCATCACCACCTACATCAATGATAAACACTTTCAACATTTATGATTGATGGAGGTGAAAGAATCAATATCATCTCTTCCCATGCGTACGAACAATTACGCATACCGACCACCGCATGCATAAAAACCCCATTATGTTGCATTCTTTAAATAATGCCTTAACTTCTACCCTTCGCACTATTAATATTCACATCCTCATGGATCCTCGCACTAGTCCCGAACTATTTTATGTTCTAGAGGGGTAATTTCAATGCAACTTTCTACTTGGTCAACCATGGATTCGTGCTATGGGTTTTATCACTTCAAACCCTCATCGTTGTGTCAAGTTTTATTATGAAGGATAGCCTTACACCATCAAGGCGGACCCTCACCTTTCAAAATATGCAACATGTTGTTTCAACCCAATGATGTCCTTGTCCCAATCAAGGAATCTACTAACTCGGTTGCTTCATCTTACGCCTCCCCCTCATCAACTACCTTGGATGCTTCCTCTTGTTTTGTCACCTCATTTACCACCTCTTCCCCATCATCTTCTGCGAGTCGATTCATCTATCCCATCTCGATGCCACTACTTCCATGGATATCCCCTCTATCAACACACCTCTCTCATTTTCAACTGAAACTACACCTTCCGAAACTTTGAGTAGTTCATCCATTCCAATTACTCAAGTCTTGACCTCTAATCCCTTGGTAGATTTTTTCCAACACCTTTCCTTGGGAATATCTCTTATATAATGTCAATACATTCCTTACTTTGGAAGCCTTCATCAAGCATCAACATTATAAGCTGTCACGTGGGTGAGGTTCTTCCTTATGGTCCTCCCCACCTTCACACTAACTTGACATATGGGGGACTTGATACTTCTTCCTATTCTCCTAAACCACCAATACAAACCCAACCTTTCTCATCTGACTCCGATACCTTACCAACCGCCACTTCACCCAAAATTTCCATCACCGATGTGCCTGGAAGGACTTTGGATTTTGTCTTAATAAACATGGTCATCATACCATCATACCTTGAACTACACACGCAAACATAAATAATGTTATAGTATCAGTTTTACCGTACCACCTCCTCCTAAGAAGGCACGAGTCGACCTCATTGAGGAAGAAAAACCTTCTAAACCTAACTCTCTTACCATGTTGCCTTCACCCATAGAGTACATGGATCCAGAATCCATTCCTCTAAAAAAATTCATGAACATTGTTTGTTTGGGACATCCGACCTATCAATGTGATGGTGAGGCTCCCTCTTTCCTTCCTTTTCTTTATCCCGACATGATCGATGACAATACACATTTATAAATGTCATTCAATGTCGGGGACAATGATTCTATTCTCACCTATCTAGATGCACGGAGCATTCCTACATTCACCGGTTATTACCTTCTAAGACACAAAATATGTTGAATGAATCAACCATAGGGATCACAACTCACACTCAAGATGACCCTCGTATTATAAAGATAGGCCAATCTTTATATTCCACCAAACAAGAAGGCTTCACCTATTTCATTTGAGATCATAACAACACATTCTTGGTCTTTCGCTAATATGACCAATATTGACCCTAATATCATGGTCCACAATATCACCATCCCCAATTCCAAACTTGTGAAACCAAATCTAAAAAACATACATCCATGAATTTCCCTTCTTGTGAAAGAACTATAGCTCCTTATTTTTTTCCTTCATTCTACCCATTGATTATCCACAATGGATTTCTAGCATTGTTCTTCTCACCAAAGCAATGGGGAGACTCGCATATGCATGGATTTTCGTGACCTTAATCTTACTTTCCATAAAGATGATTTTCCTCTACCTAGCATCAACCAACTTGTTGATCTTATGGCCAACCATGAGATGTTATCTCTTATGGATGGATTCTTGGGTTATAACCAAATATTACTCGCACTGGAAGATCAACACAAAACCTCCTTCATCACTCCTTGGGGAATTTCTACTATCACATCATGCCCTTCGGCCTGAAAAATGTTGGTGCCACTTATCAGTATGCCATGACCTATATCTTTCACAACACCATCCATTAAATCTTTGGAAGATTACATTGACGACCTTCTCGGTAAATCTAAAAGTGATTCGAGTACCTTGACATTCTTAAAGTCATTTTTAATCACCTCATCCAATACTACATTCACCTTGACCAAAGAAGTGTGTCCACCAACTAACCTTTTACATGACTTCATAGTTTGCAAGGTAAATTACAATCCCTTCAACGCTTTATCTCCCAAATTTCTGACCAATGTCACCCCTTTCATCATCTTCTTAAAAAGGATGTCTCCTTCAATTGGATCAATGAGTTCCATAAATCCTTTGAAGCATTGAATACATACCTTCTTCAACCACCGTGCTCATCCCCTAAAGATTACAAACCATTCTACTTATACATTTCTTGCCACCGACCATTCCTTGGGTGCCATGCTCGCTCATCCTGATGAGAAACATAAGGAATAGGTAGTTTATTACATAAGTCATACTTTTTTAAACTATGAGACTAGGTACACTCATGTTGAAAAGCTTTTCCTATCCTTACTCTTTGTGGCTACCAGACTCCGTCACTATCTACTTAACCACAAAACCTTCATCGTCACTAACACTGACCCTCTACATTACATGTATGTTAAACCCTAATAACACCAACAAAAATTGCATTGGCTCATGTTCCTTACAGACCTAAACCTAGAGTTCATTCATATAAAAGTATGTCAAAGGACAAACCATTGCAGATCAGCTTGTCGATGCCCCCTTCCTAGGCATCAATGTTCAAACTTTCATTTTCCCGACAAATCTATCTATACTCTTTCCTTGGATGATATTATTTATTAGATGATTGTATTCTTCAATGGTTCTAAATGTACATGTGGGGGTGGTATAGTGGTTATCCTCATTCCACTTGATGGTGATCCTATTCCTTTATCTTTCAAACTTGACTTCATTGCATGAATAACATGGCCGAATACAAAGCACTCGCATTAGGTCTTCAAACCAATATTTCCCTAGATGTTAAATCCATTAATATATTTGGTGATTCTAATTTTTGTAAATCAATTTAATGGTTTATATCAGTTTCATAATGAGGTTCTTCAAAATTATAAGCATCATGTCGACATGTTTTTGACTACCTTCTATAATTATGGCCTTCAAACCTGTTTCTACGATCCAAAAACAAATTTGTGGATACGATGGCTTGTCTCACCTCAAAATTACTGCCTCACCTTCGAGACTCCAAAATCTTTATCACAATACAAAGGATGTAGTCACCCTCTTATCTATTTCATGATGTACACTTTTTGGAATGAATCGAACCCGACCCATGCGACATTTGCTATAAGCGAGTTTATTGATTATTTTTCCCTTTCAATTCCACCTCTAGATCTCTCTCACAATGGATGAATAGCCTTTCTTCAACATGTCTCTCATTATTTCATCATGGGGGTCTTCTTTAAAAATGTATTTTTGATTGTATCCTTCTACGATGCCTCACTAGTTCGAAACTCCGTACACTATTAAAGAAATCCATGATGGGATTTGTGGTGGAAATTTTAGTGGCCTCGTCATTTCCAAATGCATCCTTCATCTCAGATATTACTATCCAAATCTTAGTCATGACTATTGTGAATACGTAAAACATTGTGTGAAGTGTCAGCAACATGCTAACCTTCACCACACCCCAAGTCATGCCTTACAAGTCATCTAGAGACTTGTGGCCCTTTTCATAATGGAGTTTGGATCTCTTCGGAGAGATTAACCCTCATTCTTCTCAACATCATCAATGGATAATCACAATAACTGAATACTACACTAAATGGGTGGAATTTTTCCCTCTCATTTATACCAAATCGAGAAAATATCTGAATTCATCAACCATCATATTATTTTTCATTTTTCTATTCCTCATCGCCTCATCACTAAAAATGGTAAAAAAATTAAAAACAAAACCTTACACAAACTCTATGGTAACTTCGGTATTCAACTCAATTTCTCTTCACTATATTATCCTCAAAGAAAACTGTCAAGTTGAATCCACTAACAAAACCCTCAACATAATTCGATGAAGGTGGTGACGATAATTGTAAGGATTGGCACTCACAAATTCCTTTTGCCTTATGGGCCTATCACACCAGCATTCACACTTCTACCATTGCCACACCTTTCTTTTTGGTATACAGTAAAAAATTTGTTTTACCTCTCGAAGTATAAATTCCATCTCTTCATATCTCACTTAAATATATGCTCAATGATGATTAATTTTTCCAAGACCGTTTGGTACAACTTGAGCTATTTTTGTGAATGTCGTTTAAATGCTCTCGAACACCTTCAAATCTACAAAAATGCATGAAGCATGCCTACGAAAAACATGTTCATGAATTAAATTTCAAGGTTAGTGATCTTTTTAAAGGAAAATCAACACGTAACCAAAACTAAGAAAATTAAGTGGGAAATCAATTGACGTAAGGAAAATCAACACGTAACCAAAACTAAGAAAATTAAATGGGACAAGTTTCCTCCTAATTGATTTGGAACTTATATCATCACCCATGCTTATGGATCAGGTGCTTATCATTTATATTCTCTTGAAGATAAACCTGAACTCGAGCTCCTTAATGCCTCGCATCTTTGACCATTCTACTGTTGAATAAAGTACAACATCACTTTATTTCACTTACATGTTAATCCCTTGAGCCAACCTCTCCTTCCACCTACATGTTTCAAGGACCAACGACTAAACTAGAATTGTCTAATTTTCAATCACCACTCAACCTTGTCTTCAATATGAGTACCATGGCTCTACTCATTGCATGATTCTCATGGATACTTTTCATCCTTTTCAGGATGGAATCCCATGGTTGTTCATCACTTAAAACCCCTTTTTCATAGATAACCTTTTTATGCTATGGTTTTTCCTTCATAAAATAGGCCTATAGTCCTTGATAGTCTTTTCCATGACTTCAAGTCCAAAAATAAAAAAATAAAAATAATACAAAATATATTGGATAACAAAACTCTACTCCTTGAGTCAAAATTATTGCAAATAGATGACTCCCTCAAAAGGACATCTATGTCTCTCTCTTACTACTATAAGTAGACTACTCCCTCGAAGGAAAACTATAAAAAGTTAGCCACTTATCGCATTTAGTCTATCCAAAAAGAAGACTAATATATACTTGTAAAATTCAAAACTATCTTGGAGCTTCCCGCATCGATCAGCTTCATGAAGACCTCAAAGAGAACCTATTTATCCTAATATAGACTTCCTACATTGATCAGTCTATAAAAAACAAAATAAAAAGTCAACAAAATTACAAACTTTTGGTCATAGACTTGCCTATTTTGGTTTTGGTATCTTGCGAAGTGACATGTTTTTCCACGACAAGGTTACGCTAAACAAAACCTTCCACCTTACCTTCTATTTAATATCTTCTAAATCAACTCAAGGGACATGGTGTGTATTCTACACATTGTGATCATGCAACTTCTTTCACCTATAGACCTATCACTCATGCAATGTATCCAAGGGCGTATGTTCGATAAGTCTATGGGTATGACATCCATGGTCCTTGTTAACTATGGGCATACCACATCTTTTGTTTTCTTATCTTTTTACTTGTTGTTTTTTCAACAAGAAAAGATCATCGACATCAAAATCGGGATACCTTCACCTATGCCTATGCCTATGCCTAATTCACTTGGACTATTACATATTCAAAATTCAACCTTTCCTATCTTCCTTAACTTTCCTTACCTAACCAAATTACCTAAACCACCTACCTATTCAACTTTCCTAACCCACCTTCATTCTTCCCTAGTTTATGGGAGAACTATGTCGGCCTGAGGCCCTTTTTTCAAGGGCTATGTAGGCAACACTCTTAGGGCATGGCACCCTCACGAGGTTAGCTTGGCCACTTTTTTTCACACATCATCATTTCCCCCATTAAAAAAGAATTAGTTAGTTAGTTTCCATCAAAACAATAACTTGGAAATTAACTCATAAACAAAACCATACATCTCTCATATACATCATCATTTATTTTCCATAATACCAATAACTTGGAAACTAAATCAAAACAAACACAACTCAACCATGTCTAGATCTTATTTCCATCACATCAATAACTTGGAAATATAAATAACATCATCAACTCAATCATGCCTAATCATCTAGTTTCCATGATATCAATATAGTGGAAATTAAACCATCAATCACATAACCATAACCAAACCATACCTAAACCACGGCCTTACCCATGGTCATACCTATACTTCCAACCCGAATCCACCCATTGGACACTCAAATTCACTTACTCATTATACCTTACGATGACGCTACTCGTGTTGTTTAAACTATTGACCTTGCCTTGCCTTATACCATGATGTTTATCTTGACTAGAAAAAACCTTTTGGTGATTTGGAACCCACCTAATGCACATCGTTGCACCTAGCCTCGTTGTGTTTCCAAGACCGTATCCTATACCTTGGATACTTGGACCACATCAACCTTGTTTGGATAAACTATCGACCTTTGACGATGTAGAGTTTGTGAACTCTTCAGCCTAGTGCCTTGTCGCATTCTATATATGTGTGTGTGTTTGAATGCCCCCACCTATTACACACACTAATATTACCTATAATTATACCTTACCTCATTTTTCACCACTCACCACTTTATCAAACCAATTACTAATTCTTCCTACTACTTCATCGAGTTCATGCTTTGAGGGTCGCCTCCACCCATACACAGGCAACCTCACCTCCACCCATACTAGGGAAACCTTACCTCAACCCATACGTGGGGAAACCACTCTTGTTTTTGTTAGCATTGCTTATCAATACAAGCTATGTGACAAAAAGGGGAAAATGTAGACATCCAAAATTGGGTCGCAATCCTCTAAACCCCCTGGATTACTTAATTTTATACTATCCCATCACCATGCCCACTTGCACACATCTTAATTGATTTAATTACTAAAATTAAGTTAGTTTTCTACCTTACCTCTCCACCTCACCCTAGAATCATTCCAACCCTATTTATTTCCTAAAATTAAGTCCCCACTCACCCTTACACAACTAAGACTTAGTCTAACCCTAATCTTAATGGCCTATTATTCCTCTAACTACTCTCCCACTCCATTTAGTGTTATTATAAACTTATGACCTGGAACCAAAATCTCAATCACACCAAATTTAGGAAGAATTAGGCTATTTTTAGTAAATTTAACCTTTTTTCCCTAATCGACACCGATTATTCCTCGGTCGGTACCGGTCACCTAACAGCTACAGTTTCCTTAAATAATATTTGCTAACTCTTTGTTCAAGTTATGAATCTTATTTTCAACCTCTTATGACCTAACATCCTAGCTCTTAAGTTTCTGAGCAATATTACGACATACTAGAGACCTTTCTGACATTCAGACATCACACCATCCATCCCTGGATTGATCCGAGCTCAGTGCACTCTTTGGGAAGTATCATGTCCTCCTATCATTGTTACATTTGTTCGAGATCATCCTCTCTGCGCAACCATTGCCACCACTTGCTTTCTACCTACATTCAACAAGTAATTATTATTTCTTCTTTGTCATTTTGAGTATATTACTTCTTTCATTAGCTATTCTATCTTACTCGAGATCCCTCCCATACTACCTCCATCTAACTATCTTCTTATTTACCTTTCATACCTTTCCCAAACACCAATCTAATCACCTTTGATGGTGCTCAATTTAGTCTCTACTGTTTGTCCTTGAATTCTTTAATTTGCGGGGCTCTGCCATGTTATTTATCTCCCGTATTGATGCATGAAAACTTTTTCCTTCATTAATTACCATGATCAATCCCTTCCTTTGGTCGAGGATCACTTTAAATCTAGAGTTTGTTTTCCGTTCCTCTGTCCATGTGAAAGATTTGTAACTTGGGTTTTTTCCCTTCCTTCTATTTTTCCATAGTCACATTTTGTGGCATAATAGGATGTATGTGGGTGCACAAGAGGAAGAGCAGGGGTAGACAATATTAAAGAATTTGTATAAGGGTAATTAAGGAGAGGCACAAGGGGGGAAAGAAAATAAGGCGCATATGAGGGGAAAGAAAATAAGGCACGTGTGAGGGGATAGAAAAAAAGGTGTGTCTTACAAATTTGGAAGAAGGGAAGAAAGCAGGTGCATGGGAGGAAGGCATAAAAAAGGAAATGGAAGGGTGATAGAATGTAAAGGAAGAAATAAGAGGGCCTACACCTATTTGGATAACTCCCCCTAAATTTTATTTTGAAGAAGATCCAGGGAGACATGTGGATGTTTCCACTACCTTGCCAGACTTAGACAATTTTTTCATGAGGCCGGTATAGTTTTGGCAAACCATGGACAAGTGGAGGGTAGGTACTCATTTAAGGATCCGTCTTAGGGTCCCACCTTAACAATTGCGATAGCAAGACATGTGGAGGCTTCTGCTGACTCCGCTCTATACTTAGACTTTTCAAAGAAATTTTCTAAAGGCACGGGGACAGGTGGAGGGACAACTCCTATTTGGGGACCGGCCCTTAAGTTTTATTTTAAAGAAGCACCAAGAGGACACTTGGAGGCTTCCGCTCACTTTGCCCTTGCTTGGACTTTTCAACGGCCAAGGAAAATTGTCTCGGACCCTAGACACATGGCGCCTTATGTCGATCCTTCAACTTTTTTATCAACTCTACCTGAATGAGACACGTGGTGAGCCGTGCTTGCTTGGGTCTTCACTTTTGAAGACCATACCAAAGGTGTGCCAAGGTGACACATGGAGGCTTCTACTAGCTCCCTTTATATTGAGACTTTTCAAAGGATAAAAGGCCATTTTCTTGGGCCCAGGGCATGGAAGGCCGCGCTTGTTTGGAAACTTGCCTCTGTACTTCTCCTTTATAGTTGCACCAAGGAAACACGTGGATGGCTATGATATAAAGTAGAAAAGGGGTAGAATCAATGGTTGTTGTGTATTGTGTCTGTTTTTCTACCATTTTTGCTCCAAGACTCCTGGAGATGCGAATACGCACTATTTTCATCATTTTTGATGAAATTCCTTGTCGTCTCTACCGGTAAAGTTCCATTAAATAGATTTGGAACTTAATTTGTGAGTCCAAGGATTGTTAAGGTCAATATTTTGAAGTTGGAATTACTCGGGCACTTGCAAAAATGGGAATTACCAGAGAAGTTGGATGCGGGATAGAGTTGCAGAGGAAAGAAAGGGAAAAGGATGAAATGATGAAAGTTACGAGGCACAAAAGATGAAAAGGTGTTGCCTCGAGAGCGAAAAGGATTACCTATCAGATCCAGCTGTGCAGAGCCTCCAGAAAATGATTAAAAAGGGTATTTCTCACATGATAGAATCAAAATGATTAGAAGGATTGTCAAAAAGTTGTGGCATGGAATCCTAGTCATTAGTCGAGGTCTGAGAAATGTGATCAATTCATAATTGGTCCACCTGGCAGCTTTCAGATGTGAATTTGTTAAACGTCACTTTCTGAGGAAAATTAGTAACAAGCAAAGGTCCCTTGAATATTATTCTTTTTGGGGGAAATTGAGTGAGTGAAATGTATAAATGCAATGAGAATACTCTTGCAAAGGGTGGGCTGAATTCTTAAGAGAAAATTTGAGAAAATCCATCTTCTGAGAGACCAATCCGAGATAACCTGTTAATTTCTTCGGTGTTAGATTTTCTATCATGTCAAGTTGGTTGCAGATGTATAGCCATTGACAAGCACTGAGATTTCTCTGGAAGCTTTCCCCTGTTGATGAATCTAAGAAATTTTAAAATTAATTTGTGTCAATCTTGGAGCAATTAGTGTCTGCTTTGTTTCAGAATGTCTGTAAGTAGTTTTTCTTGTTCCTATTGCAATCTTACATTGAAATCTTTGTGAAATCACATAGGATCTTGTCCCTGTGATAGTTTAGTGGCATTTGAAATTTTATTTCAAGAATATCCTTCATCTTGTGATGAGATAAACAAATTTAAAATCAATTCAATGTCATTTGTTGATAAATATTGTTTGTAAGTCTTTGGGTGTACCTTAGGCATGATTGATAAGATATTTTGGTGTTTAATTGAGTCTTTTAACTCGAGCCTTCATGTTAGAGTCTCAAATATTGTGTGAAAACGTGTTGATCTAGGCCTCCATTGAAGCACACCTTCTAGTTGAAGGAACATCTTAACTATTCTGAAGCTTTTTGTTGTTGAGTTTTCCATTGTTGTGAAGTCCCTCAAAGATCTGGTATAATCAACTTTATCTGCTTAATCTCCCACCAAAATTATTGAAAAACCATGAATCCATCCTAAACTACCCCTGTTTGCCCTATATATCAACAAAGGAACAAAATCTATTTACTAAAATATGCAGAACAATAAGGATTTCTTAATGTCTTCAGTAACCTTAGCCTTGTGTTGAAAGTATCTCCATCTTTTAGAAGTGACAACTCTTGAGAGTTAAATTATGGAGTATTGACCATATTTTCCCAAGGTTTTCTTCATGAAATTTGTGCAAAAGAAGGATATATCCATCTCCTTCATCAAATAGAGGTTACACTAAGGGTCCTCTCACCTTGGTCAAAGAGGCACAACCTAAAGTAGTGAGGATAAGTCAAATCCTCTTGAAGGTGCTATCCATCTCTCCACAAATATGAGTGACAAAGGGCTAGTTAGATCTCATCCTCGGCTACAAAATGACACACATCATGATCTATTTGTCTCTAAGCTCCATGTGCCAAATCTGTGATACTGCTCAACTTAAAAGGGAGAACAAATTTGGATACAACACTTAGTGGCACCATTTTGGGGATTATTTGAGCATCGTGATTCCTTTTTCCTATTAACAACACTAGTGGTGCTATTGTTGGGGATTATTTGAGCCCACAATTCATTTGGCCCATCAACAAGACTAAGTGGCACGCTATCGGGGACTCTTTGGAGTATTTGAATAAATTTGTACACATTGAGACCCTTGTAATGTTTCTAACATGATCTAAGTGTAAATACATTGCTAAAACATCATTCTGTGTTCAGATATGTAAGAATTGTTCAAAGTTGTAAGTTCTGAGTGTAATATTTCCAACTTATATAGTTATTGCACTAAATTTTGTATCATCATTGATAAATTTGGGTAAATGAAGGTAGATCTGTGAAGCTTTACATGAATTTAGTGTTGACAGACATTTTATAGACCAATTTTAGTGCATTTACACAACTAAGGTGAAAATCCTTAGTGTTGACTCCATATTGAATGAAATTTTGATAAATGTCAGTGTCTTGACCTCTATCAATTGCAATTTATCACTAATCTTTGCAAAGCTGGAAGGAAGAAGATCTTTCTTCGCCAGAGACCCTACCAGAAAGTTGTTTCTAGAACTGGGAAGGATGATTTCAGAAGGAAGAAGAATCTGGAAGGTTGTTGGAGATCAAGCATCAAGAAAAGAGATCTCCATTGGTGAAACTGATCAACCTGTGATTGAAGATTGCAATACTTCCTCAAGTGAATTTGAATCAGGTAGTCTCTTTGTTGAATTAAATTCTCCATCTAGAGAGGGTTCTTATTTTGTATTTGAAATATTTTCATCTCATTATGTCCTTGTATTCTCCAAATCGATAACATTTTACAAGAAAGCAGAGCCTTTAGAGGGCTAGTTTTAAAATTACATCCCTGTACCACATAGACCCCTCACTCCTCATCATTATGTTTCTCTCTATAAAATCACCTCCTCAAAATAAATATGGCTCAACCTCACCCTTTGAGACCTCCATTTTTGTTAATACTTTTGGTCCCATCAATTTTAGAGGTATGGTTGGCTATCCAAATGTTGTGCTACAAGATGTAAGAAATAGATTGCCTAAGTTTTAAGGAAATAATGCAATCACTGGTGATCAACACTTGAAGCTCTTTGTTAATATGATGGAGGAATTTGAAATATAATTTGAGGATGTATACATTAAATTGTTTATCCATACTCTAGAAGAAGATGCAAGGACTTGTATAAATCTTTGCCAGATAATTCCATTGATTCTTGGACAGAGATGAATAATGCTTTTATAATGCAGTATGGTGATAAAACGGACCCTAGGTTTCTTTTATCATATTTTGAAAATATAAAAAAGAATCCTAATGAATCAGTGCATGATTTCAATACAAGATTTAACAAAAAATTGAGAAAACTTCCTGTTAATTTGAGGTCATGTGATGAATCATGTCTGATAAAGTATTCAGATGAATTTGATAAGAAAGTTGCTTACTATTTGAGGGATAATAACCCTGGAACTTTGAGGCAGGCCTTTACCATGGCTCTAAAAATTGAGAACAACATTAAATCAGTTGGAAAACCTCCTAAGAGGGAGGGTGTTAAACTGATTAACCTAGAGAAGCCTCAATCAAGTAAGGTTGTGGATCTTGAGGAAGTTGTAAAGACTTTGGTTGGAGCTATCAAAGAAATCTCTTACAAGCTAGCCAGGGAAGAGAAAGGAATTGGACAAGGTTCTCAAGGTTAACATAGGCAACAAGGACAAGATAGATTCACAAATCATCCTAGAAATGATCATAGATCTGATGATAGAGGTAAAGGACCCATGGGAGCTAGAAAACCCCAAGCTAGGGAAATAGAGTAGTGTATGATCCTCTAAATGCCAGAGTTGTTGTTAAAGAGACAAATGAAATTGATTGGTGTGATAAATGTTTCTTACCCCACCCGCAATGTGAAGTAGATAAGAAAGTTGAAGAGGTTGATGATGATGATAACACTGATGATGATGGATGGATGGTGGATTCCTCTAAAATATCACAGCAAGGAGAAACTTCAACTGAAGTAATAAGTGCAAGAAAGTGTTGCAAGTTTTTGGGATTACATTCACTGGGTACCTCTTCTTCCTCCCTCTCATACTTTAGAAATAGATAAGGTACAAGATTTTGAATTTCCTAATAATGATTTTGATTACCTTAAGAGATCTAATGATTAAGAATTATGATGGAGGAATCCCATCGAGGAAGAGGATAGACAGTTGTTAATGAATGTTGTTATTACCTAATAAAAAGAGTATAACACAAGAAGTAAAGTTATCAAAGGGCAGAGGCCTCAAGCCAAACCAAAATTCCAATGCTCACCAATATCCCAAAAGAAACACCTAAAAGGATGCATCTAACAAAGGCCTTGTTCACCTCAAATAAAAATTGTGTCCCTCCCCATGCCTCAAATTGTAAAAAATCCTATTCCATTAGATGAATTTGTAAACCTTCCTCCAAACATGTTGCATTTCCCAAATATGTTCCTTGTGACATAGCCCAAATCTTGAGTCAGATCAAGATTTTTGTTCCTATTGTTGAATTGCTTAGAATCCCTGAGCATAGGAATAGAGCATTGAATATTTGGTATTTAAAGAAGAAAAGGTACCCAGGGTAAAAATATAAATAGTGTAGAGGTTCCTCCTACCATTGCAGAGTTGAAAAAACCCCAAGTACTTAGAGAGAGATACCAAGTGAACCACACTGAAGTTTACTTGGGAACATCTTTGGTTGAGTCTCAATTAAATGTTGATCCATTTTTACAACACTAATTATTAAGGATAGACTGTTGCACAATTGTATGTTTGATTCTAGAGCATCATGCAATGTTATGCCTCTAGAGGTCATGAATGAATTGAACATTAAAGTGACAAAAGCTTATGGAAAGTGTACTACAATGGATTCTAGAGAGGTGCCAGTTGTAGGATGTGTAAAAGGTTTGGTGGTACAACTTGTAGCTTATCGGGTAAGAACTTGAAACTTGATGTTGTTATTATTGATTGCCCTGCCAAATGGGGCATGTTGTTATCAAGAAAGTGGGTCTGAAGTGTTGGTGGAAATGTTTAGATGGACATGTCTTATGCCACCATACCAATTGAGGGCAGCCTTGTGAAGTTACTTGGTGAAAAGAAAATATTATATCTTATTGAGGACCCCAACAATGCTTCTTTTGAAGTATTGTATGAAGATATTGATATTGATAACTTTGTGAGCTATGTTGCTTTCAAGGAATATGAAATTGATCAATACAGGTATCATGAGCAGGATGATTTTCTTGAGAATTTGATGTTTGATGTAGCCTCGAAAGATGTTAAAAAACTTGACCTAGGCACAAAGGGTAAGCATGAAAAAATGTGGTCAGATAGCGAGTTGGATGGAAAATAGAGACAATCATATGACCAGCTGTTAAAGACATATCAGAACTGCTTAGTATGGTCATATCCAGAATGACAGGCACTTGAATATTTTCCTTGATTGTTTTCTTTGAATCAGGATGCTCTCCATTGTATAGTGTATAGTCTTTTGGTTTCTTTCTGCTTTCGTGTTTTTTATTTTTGTTTGTCTGGTCCTTGGTGGCCATTTTGTTGGTTTCCAGCTCATCCTTTGGGGAGTTGGTTGTTATTGTTTACGCTTTCTGCAAGCTTATTATTTTTACTCCATTGCCCAATGTTTTTTTTTGGCACTTGGTCTTCTATTTTTCTTGTGGCACTCATAGGGAGTGCCCATCCCTGAGTCGGAGCTGATGTTGGTGATAAATTTAGTTTTCTCACCCCATTTGTCCTTGAAATTATTTAGTTTGTGGGCTCTATCGTCTTTTCTATCTCCCCGTATTGATGCATGAAAAATATGTCCTTCATTTGGTTTCCATGATCAGTCCCTTCCTTTGGTCGAGGATCAATTTAAATCTAGAATTTGTTTTCCTTTCCTCTGTCCATGTGAAACATTTGTAACTTGGGCATAAAATCAAGTTTTTTCCCTTCCTTTCATTTTTTCCATTTTTTCCACTGTCACATTTTTGTCCCAAAAGGATGTATTGGGCGTGCAAGAGGAAGATTGGGCCTTATATCAATTTTAAGGCATCTGAAGAAGGCGCATTTGAGGAGGCGTGATGGGATAGAAAATAAGGTGCGTGCACAGAAGAAGGGAAGAAAGTAGTCACGTGGGAGGAAGGCACAAAAAGGGGGAAATGGAAGAGTAGTAAAATGTAAAGGAAGAAACAAGATGGTTCGCTCCTCATTGGAGGATACCTACCCTAAATTTTATTTTGAAGAAGCACCGAGGAGACACGTGGATATTTCCGCTTTACCTTGTGCAAACTTAGACAAATTTTTCATGTGGTAGTGCACAGTTTTGGTGGACCATGGACACGTGGAGGGCACTCATTTGAGGATCCACCTTAGGGTCCCACCTTAACAATTGCGACAGGGAGACATGTGGAGGCTTCGGCTCGCGCGCTCTATACTTAAATTTTCAAAGTAATTTTCTAAAGGCCTGGGACACGTGGAGGGATAATGCCTATTTGGGACCGGCCCCTAAGTTTTATTTTGAAGAAGTGCCGGAGGACACTTGGAGGCTTCCTCTCACTCTACCCTTGCTTGGAATTTTCAACGGCCAAGGAAAACTATCTCGGACCCTGGACACATGACACCTTCCACTGATCGTTTAAATTTTTTATCAACTCTGCCAGACTGAGACACATGGTGAGCCCACGATTTCTTGGGGTCTCCACTTTTGAGGACCATACCAAAGGTACACCAAGGTGACACATGGAGGCTTCCGCTGGCTCCTTTTTATATTGAGACTTTTCAAAGGATAAAAGGCATTTTCTTGGGCCCAAGGAACATGGAAGGCCTACGCTTGTTTGGAAACTTGCCCCTATGCTTCTCCTTTGCAGTTGTGCCAAGGAAACATGTGGATGGCTATGATATAAAGTAGAAAAGGGGAAAATCAATGGTTTTTGTGCATTTTTGTTTTTCGCCATTTTTGCTCCAAGACTCTTGGAGATGCGAATACACACTATTTTTCATCATTTTTGATGAAATTCCTTGTCATCTCTATCTGTAAAGTGCCATTGAATGGATTTGGAACTTAATTTGTGAGTCCAAGGATTGTTAAGGTTGATATTTTGAAGTTGGAATTGCTCAAGCACTTGCAAAAATGGGAATTACCAGAGAAGCTGGATGCGGGAAGAGTTTGTAGAGGAAAGAAAGGGAAAAGGATGAAATGATGAAAGTTACAGGCACAAAAGATGAAAAAGGTGTTGCCTCGAGAGTGAAAAGGATTACTGTCAGATCCAGCTATGTAGAGCCTTTGAAAAATGATTAAAAATGGGATTTCTCGCATGACAGAATCAGAATGATTAGAAGGATTTTCAAAAAGGTTGTGGCATGGCATCCTAGTCATTAGTCGAGGGTCTGAGAAACGTGATCAGTTCATAATTGGTCCACCTGGTAGCTTTGGATGTGAATTTATTAAATGTCACTTTCTGAGGAAAATTGGTAACAAGCAAAGGTCCCTCGAATATTCTTCTTTTTGGGGGAAAATTGAGTGAGTGAAATGTATAAATGCAATGAGAATACTCTTGCAAAGGGTCGAGAGTTGAATTCTTAAGAGAAAATTTGAGAAAATCCATCTTCTGAGAGACCAATCTAAGATAACCTATTAATTTCTTATGTGTTATATTTTCTATCATGTCAAGTTGGTTGTAGATGTATAGCCATTGATGAGCACTGAGATTTCTTTGGAAGCTTTCCCCTGTTGATGAATCTAAGCAATTTTGAAATTAATTTGTGTCAATCTTGGAGCAATTAGTGTCTTGCTTTGTTTCAGAATGTTCTGCAAGTAGTTTTTCTTGTTCTATTGCAATCTTACATTGAAATATTTGTGAAATCACACAAGATCTCATCCCTATGACAGTTTAGTGGCATTTACAATTTCATTTCAAGAATAGCCTTCATCTTGTGATGAGATAAACAAATTTAAAATCAATTCACTGTCATTTGTTGATAAATATTGTTTATAAGTCTTTTGGTGTACCTTAGGCGTGATTGATAAGAGATTTTGGTGTTTAATTGAGTCTTTTAACTCGATCCTTCATGTTAGAGTCTCAAATATTGTGTGGAAATGTGTTGATTTAGGCCTCATTGAAGCACACCTTCTGGTTGAAGGAACGTCTTAACTATTCTGAAGCTTTTTGTTGTTGAGTTGTCCATTGTTGTGAAGTCCCACAAAGATCTAGTATAATCAAATTTATCTACTTAATCTCCCACCAAAATTATTCAAAAACCATGAATCCATCCTAAAATACCCTATTTACCATGTATATCAACAAAGGAACAAAATCTATTTACTAAAATATGCATAACAATAAGGATTTCTTAATGTCTTGATAACCTTAGCCTTGTGATTGAAAGTATCTCCTTCTTTTAGAAGTGACAACTCTTGAGAGTTAAAGGTTACACTAAGGGTCCTCTCACCCCGGTCTGAAGAGGTACAACCTAAAGTATGGAGTATTGACCATATTTTCCAAAGGTTTTCTTCATAAAATTTGTGCGAAAAGAAGGATATCTTCATTTCCTTCATCAAGCAGAGAGGAGTTACACTAAGGGTCCTCTCACCCTGGTTGAAGAGGTACAACCTAAAGTAGTGAGGATATGTCAAATCCTCTTGAAGGTGCTATCCATCTCTCCACAAATCTGAGTGACAAAGGGCCGGTTAGATCTCATCCCCGGCTACAAAACTACACACATCATGATCTATCTGTCTCTAAGCTCCATGCCAAATCTATGATGTTTCTCATCTTGAAAGGGAGAACAAATTTGGATACCAACACGTGATAAAAAAGGGAAAATGTAGACATCCAAAATGGGGTTGCAGTAATCCTCTAAACCCCCTTCGATTACTTAATTTTATACTATCCCGTCACCATGCCCACTTGCACACATCTTAATTAATTTAATTACTGAA
This sequence comes from Taxus wallichiana var. yunnanensis, assembly GCA_018340775.1. NCBI lineage: Eukaryota > Viridiplantae > Streptophyta > Pinopsida > Cupressales > Taxaceae > Taxus > Taxus wallichiana. The sequence goes on along the minus strand of CM031236.1, from coordinate 609,444,885 downwards.
ATTAAGTTAGTTTTCTACCTCACCTCTCCACCTCACCCTAGAATCATTCCAACCCTATTTATTTCCTAAGACTAAGTCCCCACTCACCCTTACACAACTAAGACATGTCTAACCCTAATCTTAATGGGCTATTATTCCTCTAACTACTCTCCCACTCCATTTAGTGCTATTATACACTTATTACCTAAAACCAAAATCTCAATCACACCAAATTTTTGAAGAATCGGGCATTTTTAGTAATCTTGACCTTTTTCCCAGCTCGGCACTTGGTTATTCCTCGGTCGGCACCGGTCACCTAACTACCGTTAGTTTCCTTAAATAAGATTTCCTAACTCTTTGTTTAGGTTCTAAATCTTGTTTTTAGGCTCTTGTGACCTAACATCCGGCTCTCAAGTTTCGAGTGATATTGTGACCTATTAGAGACCTCTCTGACATTCGGAAATCACACCTTTGTCCATCCCCATATTGATCAAAGCTCCAACGCACTCACTTTGGGAAGTATTGTGTCCTCCTATCGTTGTTGCATTTGTTTGGGATCACCTTCTCCTATAACCATCTCCACCACTTGCTTTCTACCTACATTCAACAAGTAATTATTATTTCTTCTTTGTCATTTTCAGTATATTAGTTATTTCATTAGCTATCTGTTTCATTCCATATTCTACCTTACTCAGATCTCTCCCACACTACCTCCATCTAACTATCTTCTTGTTTACCTTTCATACCTTACCCAAACACCAATCTAATCACCTCTGATTCCTTATAATAATCCCACGACCTCACGTAAACTCCCCCTCATTCTTTGTGCAGTCACAAAGAGTGCCTAAAACCTCATTTTTAATATTTCTACCAAATTTCCTCTACCAACACCGGTCACCCAACCGGTGTCGGTCACTTACCAAGAAAGCCGACATTGATCTCGAATCAATATCTCTCTGTGATTGGTAATTTCTACGAAACCATAAATCTTATAACCTCTTCAAAATAGTCCAAAACCTCACCCAACCTTGCCCATACCTCATCTATAGTCTCTATTAGACTTGCGAACCCAAACCAACCTATCGGCCTTAGGATTTAATCGTGACTTTCCATGTTAGCTTCAATTTACTTGTATGTTATAGGATATACCTAAATATTATTAAATACAACGGGATTCATTTATTTACAATATTTCATTTCATTAATTTATTTACAACAAAGGTGGATTGACAATGTCTTTAAGAAGTATCACACTTCCTAGATCTAGCACATGCTAGGTAGTCCACTGCATATATTGTTTAACTCTATCTTGTGGTCTTGTGTTCTATTTCATGTCATTCCTCCTAGACAAAGGGAAGCTCTCTACAATCAACTTGGTTAACATTCTACGTGCGAAGACCATCTTGTATTATCACATGTATTCCTCCTTGCCCTTACCTCTTATCTATTTTATCTCTACATTTAAAGCGGTGGAACATCCACATCAAATAAGGTTGAAATAAAATGTTAAGGAAAAAATATTATTAAATTACCCATTATATTTACAATTATTGTATATTTTAGTAAAAGTAGTATAAAAATGTAAAAAGTGTAAATATTACATATCATAAATATATTTATGACATATTTTTAAAAATATCTTGAAAGAGTTTAATTCTTAAAAATCATAAAAGAATTAACCTATTAGAAACATATAATTAAAATAAATAATAATTAACTATTACCGATACTTACAAAAAAGTAATAATTAATAAATTTCATTAATATAAATAATAACGAATAAATTAAATAATAATCATTTATATTATGAATTTGTATGTATTAAATATATAATTATTAATATATTTAATATAATAATTACTAAATTTTTATATTGTTTATATTATCATACATAATTTTGTTTAAATGTATTGTTTTATCGATGACATGTGTAACCAAAACTAAATCTATTTATTCTACACAAGTATATCCATAATTTATGTGTATTCATTATATCCTCTAAATAACTTTTAATTATTTACAATTCATACGGAAAATAATATTATATGATTTATGTATTTCCCTTTACAAAAGAAATTATTTAGAGATTGATGGAGACAATTTAATGCATGCCTATAAAGGATCTCCAAATATAAATATGGATGAGCACACTTGAGAGGTTTGTGGACTATCTCAACTCGGTTGAGAATGTGGGTAGATACATTTATGTATTCTCATTATTTCAAATTAAAAAACATTGTTTAGGAGGGGTTTCAATGTTTCTTTCCTTTGGAATGAATTGTAAGATTTTTGAATGAACAATTTTTAAATTGGGGTGAGTAGAATGGATCTCGGGGGCTATTAGACATGCCTAACTATACATTTCACAAGAAAAGGAACCTATCTCTATATGTGCATGTTCTCATCACTCCAACCTCCCCTCCCCTGTGTATGGAGTGGGAATGGGGTTGGGTGAAATGGTAGTTGTATAAACATGCAATAGGACCTAGAAATGCACCATCCTAAGTGTCATGTATGTTCACTAGTCGGGGATAAAGTCAAATTTTATAAAATTATTTACCGTAAATATGTGTGGCATAATGGTAGGTGGTTGAATTTGACGTGCAACAAGTTATGGGTTTAATTTCGATTGTCCCCATCTAAAACTCGAGGTGATGGTTAGGGTTTTCCCCTGAAATAATCAAGATGAAAGTTAGCATTAATTCATCTCTTCATACGCAACATACACTATTTTATCCTTGTGCTTTAACAATATCATCATATTATTTTTATTATTGTGTAATTCTAGCTAAAAATCCCCTGCACGAAACCCAAGAACAACCTAGGTCAAACTAGAAAAATTATGGAATATTTTTTTGAAAAACGTGCCTACAAAAAGGTTTGAAAATAACGATTGTCACATTATTATTTCTAAGTCACTTTAAATTAATAATATAAATTTCCCCATTTTTTATCCCCATTATAATAAAATAATAAAACTCTCATTACCTTTTAATAAACTTAGTTAGTCTAAGGTATGGTTTAGGTTCCCCCTAAATGTTATTTTGATAAACATTTAAATTCCACTATAGTCAAACTTGAACAAATTAATCCCATGGGTAAAAGGGGTCTATTTAATTAAATACTAAAGTTATATTAATCCCACAAGGTGACAAGGTTTAAAACAATTAACAAGGTCCTCAATTTAGCACAAGGGTTAGAACAATAATCCCACCCCTACACAACTAAAGTGGCCCCCTAAAAGTCAACCCATGCATTTTAAATTTAAAATTTGAATTTTCTCTCACCCACTCCCCACCTAATTTTTGTAGGGATGAATCTCATCCATTGGATGGATTCATTTGGGGCACAAGATCAAGGGATTCCACTAACCCTAAGTTTTCTTATGAAAGGCTTCTTTCTCTTTTATTTTGACTTCTTTCTCTTTTATTTTGACTTATTATTTCTCTTTTGTTTTGCAGATTGGTGGAGGAGAAGGAGGAAGCCATTAGAGGCCATCTCAAGCTCAAGAAGGATGCACATCCCTTTTTTGTTTTATTTTCACCCTCCTCTAGGGTTGCAATGTGTTTGTATATTTTATTTACCTCATTATTTCAATATTTTTCCCAAATGGCATATGGGTTTTGCCCCATTTTAGTGATATGGTCAAATTTGGTATATGTTTTCATTTGGGTATGAGAATGTGTGTGTGTGTATATATATATATATATATATATATATATATACATTTAAAATTTAATTGAAAAACCACAAATCACAAATATTAGTGATTATATATATATATATATATATATATATATATATATATGAAAATGAGACCCGAGGTTTGTGGGTTTAAGCTTCATACTGATCTGCAGAAGAGAAATGAGCGAGGCACATAGTAGTTGGGTCGGTTTCGGTGCGTTGAAAGTGGGGGTGTTTTATATTATGGTGGCTAAAGTTTGGGGTTGGGGGAGGGTCACCAACCCCATCCCCATCCCATTGATAATGGGGTGGGGGAGGTCAGCAACCCTCCCTCCAACCCCTTTTCCCCACAAAACATTACCACGAGCCGTAACCTTAAAACCAACTATTTTTTTCATTAAATTTTTTTATACTTGTTTTTTTGTTATAATATACACTTTTAATATAATATAATATATAATAAAACAAGTATTATATTATATATCTAATAAAACAATACTAACAATATTTATAATTAATAAAACAATATATATATAACTAAAACAATATTATGTTTAAATATCAATATTAATAATATTTTCATATTAATACTTTTAGCAATAGGTAATGGTATTAGTATTTTTATAGTGTTAACCAATCCAAATCTAATACTTAAGAATTTATCTATAAAAATGATAGTATATATATATATATATATATATATATATAACTAAAACAATATTATGTTTAAATATCAATATCAATAATATTTTTATATTAATACTTTTAGCAATAGGTAATGGTATTAGTATTTTTATAGTGTTAACCAATCCAAATCTAATACGTAAGAATTTATCTATAAAAAATGATATATATATATATATATAGGGTGCAAAAGAACTAATTTTATTTTCTCTATTTGATAAAAGGAAAGCATTCCATTTGTTGACAAAACCACAAATCAAGAATTTTTTAAAAAAATCCATAACCACATATGCATTTTGGGCTTCCTTCAATCAATACAAGAATGAACAAATGAAATTTACTTCACTACTCTATACATTTCATGTAATACAATGGGAATAACCATTTCTTTGCTTTTACAAATACAATTTTGCAACCATTCTCACAAGCCATTATCACTAGATTTTTCCAAAAGTTTTAAAATAAGAACTACTAACTTTCCAATAAGAACTACACACCTATATGAGATAATAAATCAACTAAAATATGAACAAGTTGTTTCTTTCCTTTCCAATCACTTTTCTATTATATAAAACTTGATTTGCTAAAATTCCTTCCTTTCCAACATACGGTATAACTCAATAACAAATAGTCAATGTAACTTTTCTTAAAAAGAGATAATGCGATAATCTTCCACTTTGAGTGGGAATTTTTACAGGAAGGTAATTGCTAACCAAAATAAGCTCACACTTATTTTTGGTCAATAAACACCATTCCCCCCCTCCCCCATTTTGTGCTTCAATCTGAATTTTTGTACATTTTAAGCACTTAAGGTCCCCTGAAAACATTTCCATCGAGATAGGAAATTTCTTCCCTTTCCGAAATATAAAGAAGTCCTTTTAACTCCTCATAACCGGCGGGCCTTGGAAGGATTTTTTTCCAAAAGCGGATTTGGCGGGCCTCGGGAAGACTTTTTACAAAAGGTAGATTGTGGACCGGCGGGGCTCGGGAGATATGTTGGCATTTTGCACTTTTTGCAAAAGGAAAAAATTACAATTGTGGGTTCGTAAGCCCCGAGGATGTTTTCTTTTCTTAAATGAATATGCGGGGCCGCGGAGGAAATTTTTCTCAAGTGAAAATTCGAGCGGTGGAGTGTGGGGCACTTTGGAACTTTGCAAACTTTTTGCTAAAAACACAATTTACAATTGCAGGCCCGCGAGCCCGCAGAGGATCTTTGCGCCAAATAAATGAGAAAAATGCCTAAGGCCCGCAAAGGGACACATGGCCATGTTCAAGTCAAAGTGGGAAGGTGGGTCGTCAGAGGAACTTTGGAATTTTCAGCTTTTATTTTGAAAAGGCATAAAGTATAAAAGTAAGCCACACCTCCACCGACGCCTAGAGAAGCCACGTGTCAAGCCTTTGTCTTTTGCGGGAAAGCGGGACGTCGGAGAAACTTTGGAATTTTTGTAACTTTTGTAAATGGCGTAGTTTACAAGTGTGGGCCCACGAGCCCAAGGAGGTTTGTTCGCCAAATGCAAAATGTGAAGTTACGGGCTTGCGGGCTTGAAAGAGACTTTTGTAATTTTGTAATTTTATGAAAAAGGCGCAATTTAAATTTTGGGCCCTGTGGAAGTTTTTCACCTAAAGTTATTTTCGAGCTTACGGGGATACTAGATATTTTTATAATTTTGCATTTTTGTGCAAAAGGCGCCAAAGTGAATTTCGGGCCCACGGATCTATTTTGCAAAACTAGTTTTTTGCCATTTTTGTATGGATTCGATTCAAATATTCAAATGGGCATATATTTCGATCCAGTGCTCGAAATTCAACAAATTTGGTACCATTGGAAATATCTCAACCTCCTCTACACCATGGAAGCATAAATTATTATTTTCAGCAGGATTTGGTGGGTAGAAAATAGGAAAATGTATTTCCTACCATTAATGCATGATTTGATTGCTTCAACAACCAGATCAGATTTGATTTGATATGTCATTCTTCCTTCTTCAACATGCCAAATACATGGTGTTATGTTTATGGAGCCTGTTTTCATGTTAGAGTTTGGTACACCTTCCATGTGTTACACTCGGATATTTTTATGGTGGTCCACTCGCCAGTGAGCGGGTCAAGGGGGTTCGGGGGTGAAGCCCCCGAAGAAAATTTTCATGGGTGGTTTATTAACCCATGGGTAATGGGTAACTGTTATGGGCTGTTTTTGGGCCCATGGTTTTTCGGTACCCATTGTTTTGTAAAACCGCCTCTTTGGCTACCTATTGATGTACTTATAAATAGATGGACATACAATAGGATATATATGAGTGTGTTTTGTGAAGGTGAATAGTGTGTGTGAATTCAAGTGTGAATTCGGGAGGGTTTGTTGAGCGCAGCTCCAAACAAGATTTGATTATTGTAATTGTGAAGACTGTTGGCTTGTAATAAAATCTGAGCAAGTGTTCTTGGTGGATGTAGCCCACATTGGGTGAACCACGTTAAATATTGTCTTCGTGTTGTGCATTTTTCATTTCTGTAATTCTATTCATACTTCTTATTATTACGATTTTGAGGAATTATTCGCATTAGATATTATTAATTCCTAACAATTGGTATCAGAGCCTGGTTTGGTTTGCTGAAGTGTTGAATCGCAGGGAAAGTTTTTAGCTTGAGTGGGAGCTATGGTAGATGATGGAAGATCTAGGGTTGATAAATTCAATGGGTAAAATTTCAGTCTTTGGAAGATGCAGATGGAATATTACCTTTATCAGAAGGATCTTTATACTCTGTTGTCAAAGGAGCGGTGTCCCAAGATAGTGCGGGAAAGAAACTAGATGTCAAGGTACCTTACTCATCGGTGGTTGGTAGTTTGATGTATGTTGTGGTGTGCACTAGGGCCGATATTACCCATGCAAAGTGGGAGCTATGAGTAGATTTATGAGTGTTCCAAGTAAAGAGCATTAACAAGTAGTAAAGTGGATCCTTCGGTATTTGAGAGGGACCATGGGGTCAATTTTGTGTTACAATGGATCAGACACCACTTTACGTGGTTATGTAGATTTAGACATGGCTGGAGATGTAGACAGCAGGAGGAGCATGATAAGTTATATTTACACTATAGGTGGGACAACAATGAGTTAGATTTCATGAATACGAAAGTGGTGCCTTTGTCAACCACGAGGCCGAGTATGTTGCTTGCCACATAGGCAAGAAAAGAGATGATTTGGTTACAAAAATTGCTTGAATATTTGGGGCATAAGCAGGAGGAATGTAAGCTACATAGTGATAGTTAAAGTCCTATACACCTAGCTAAGAACTCTGCTTTCCACTCCAAGACAAAGCATATACAGTTGAGATATCACTTCATCAAGATAGCTTTGGAGGAAGATAAGTTGAAGTTGGAGAAGATTCATACAGTCGAGAATCTTGCAGACATGATGACCAAGGTGGTCACAAGGGATAAACTAAATCTATGTTCAGCTTTGATTGGCCTTCATGGATGACAATGAAGGGTTGAGAAGCTTTCTCAGTGGAAATCAGTCTCCAAGTGGGAGATTGTTATTTTTATGGAGCCTGTTTTCGTGTTAGAGTTTGGTACACCTTCCATGTGTTACACTCGGATATTTTTATGGTGGTCCCACTCGCCGGTGAGCGGGTCAAGGGGGTTCGGGGTGAAGCCCCAAAGCAAATTTTCATGGGTGGTTTATTAACCCATGGGTAATGGGTAACCATTATGGGCTTTTTGGGCCCATGGTTTTTTGGTACCCATTTTTTTGTAAAACCACCTCTTCGGCTACCTATTGATGTACTTATAAATAGATGGACATATAATAGGATATATATGAGTGTGTTTTGTGAAGGTGAATAGTGTGTGTGAATTCAAGTGTGAATTCGGGAGGGTTTGTTGAGCGTAGCTCCAAACAAGATCTGATTATTGTAATTGTGAAGACTGTTGGCTTGTAATAAAATCTGAGCAAGTGTTCTTAGTGGATGTAGCCCACATTGGGTGAACCATGTTAAATATTGTCTTCATGTTGTGCATTTTTCATTTCTATAGTTCTATTCATACTTCTTATTATTACGATTCTGAGGAATTATTCCGCATTAGATATTATTAATTCCTAACACATGGAGAGGCAAAATTGCATGATTGGAGGTGGATTTACAGTGGCATTGATCGTTGGTGGTTGAACTTTTAGAGAAGAGTTCATTTTTTCCTTCCTTCTCTCTGGTTTTCATTGTAAACACTTCTCATTTTGAGGGGATAGATTTCAGGATGTGGAAAAAAATATGTCAAATTTGTTTCTCGACTCCATTTGAGTTGTAAGCCTTCTCCTACGCCTAGAAAATGTATTTGTGCCTCTGAGCAGAAATGTAATGGTTTGTGCACCTTCTAGAGCAATAAACTCATGTTTTTGTGGTGTTCTTCAACCCTTTCTCATGTTTTATTGTTTCTTCGTGCCTCTCCCTTTCAGATCTATTTTTTGTGCATGTATTTCACATTTACAGGTGTAAGATGTCGTGTTTCATGGAGTTTTGATGGTGGATTAGGATCTAGGTTTGTGTCACTTTTGTCTGGCCTCCCTCATCTCCTTTTTCCCCTGTTTCATCCTCCCTCAACAGAGTATCTTGCCTCTTTCCTTCTCTGGTGTATCACCACTTTAGTGTAGGCTCTCTTTCACTCTCTCTTTCTCTCGGTTCCTTGGAATGGTTAGATTAGAATAGGTTAGTTTTTCCTACATTAGAGTAGATTGTGGCAAGGTAGTTTAGGAACAAGAACCAGCTTTCTCTAGAGGTCCATCTTAGGTTTGCAAGTCCCACAACTTGAGAGATGGTCCAATGTTATGCAGATCACACCGAATGCCCCACACAAAACCAGACCATTCGGGGGTGTTGTGATTTTGTACTAACAGTTTTAGCACGCCTGGTGGGGGACACCGAGGTTAGAATTTTTCTAATCTTTCCAAGGTGTCTCAATATCAAACAAAAATATTAAGCCAACGTGCTACCACACTAAAAGTTTTGGCACGCCCAAATGGGACTAAGAGGTCTCCATTTTTATTGCAGCAAGATTGATGTGCATTTGTTGTAGGTTTTCAGCCTTTGGAGGCACATGTAAATCACATCTAGTGACTCCATCTAGTCAACAACCCATTCTCTGAGTTGTAGACCTTCCTTCCATCCATTTCCACCCATTCTTCTTTCCACATATTTCATTTCCTTCCATCCCATGAATTTGTTCAATCATGACTTCATTTCCATCTTGGAATTCACATTCAGAAGAAGATGCTGCAGTCCACCTCTAATTTATTTCACAACTCCTCCAGATCAACATTATGATCAAATCCAGAATAATCATGCTTACCCATATGAGCAGTAAACCAGTTTGGCTATGGAGCTTATCAAGAACAAGGGTATGCATATAATGATAATAGTTACATGGAGAACACTGATCTGCTGGAGAAGATTCAAAAATGGAGGCTGACATGGTTCAGTCAAGGGCTATAATACAAATGAAGGCATTTAGAATTGGTTACAATGCACCTTGTCCATGGGAAGGCCCTTTTCCAAGACATTACAGCCCTCAGGAGCAGTTTGACTTCATGGTTAAAATCTTGCCCCAAACTTCACAATGGACTGAGGAGATTGAGGCTTATGAGTTGGATACAAGACAACCCTGTCAATGGGTAAGTCAGTCACTAGCTCTTTTTCCTTCATTTTCTCTTTCTCAATCTTTATCATTTCAATATTTTCAAGAGTCAAGCCTCTCACTTGCTGCCCCAAGTGTTGATTTCCCTTCTCCATCTCCTAATCTTCCATCTCATCTCAATTCTTCTTCCCTTTTCCCTTCCAAGTAGTCATTCCCTCTAAACAAATAAGAAGTTCCACTTCCCTCACCACCACAAACAACAACAAAATTGGTTGAATCCCAACCTACCCCTCCTCTTACATCCCCAAATCCATGTTGGGAAGATGAAAATCAGACAACCAGTCAAGGAGAGTAGCAAGAAGAAGAGCCAAGAAAAGAAGAAAATATTAGAAGCTTGGTTAGCTTGGCTCTCAAATTTGGGATTACAAAGATCCCCTTGATGGTTAAGCCAATAGAGGAGGTCAAGGTTGAAGAGCCAGTGGTGGCTAAGGCTAAGTTTGTAGCAGAAGAAGAACAAGAACAAGAAGAAGAAGATCAATAATTTGTTTTCTCTTAATGCAGTGTTCATGTTGGTAATTTATTTGAATAAAATGTTGATCCAATTCAAGTTGCACAATCAGTCACCAAGGAAGAAGAACAATCAGCTCCAATTCCTATTGAAGAGGAGCAACTGGAACAGATCAAATCAGAGTTGAAGCCACTCCATGAAGAAAGTATTGTTGAATATTTTTTACTTTCATTTAAAGGGCCTGATTTGATTGATGAATCCATAATGGAGGAGAACCATACAGTTCAAGAGGCTTTAAACATATAGCAGGCCACATAAGAACCTTTAGTTCTTCCTCCCACTTCATCCCCTTAAAACTCTAATGTTGAAGAAGAGTTTGAGCTTTCAAACTTCATGTTTGAAGATGAGGGGAACCATGGTGAGAAAGTTATAGATCAGGAGGACACCATGGAGGAGGTTAAGCACATGTAGCAGGAAAACAAGGAGGAAGATTATCTATTTGACTTGGAGGATTGCTTTGATGGAGAGGAGCCCATGGAGATCATATAATTTTATCCTCCATAATCCACCTTTCAAGCACATGAGCCTACTACCATGAAGGAGAGCATTCAAGGACAACAACTGCACTTCATAACAGCCCTCTGGAACCAAGGTTGGAAGATATGAATCTTCCATGTTCTTCAGAAGAAGGAAGGGAAAGAGAAAGAGGATGGCATCATCTCTTCCACATCATCCATCCAGGAAGATTTGCAAGAAGACTCCATTTTTGGAGTTAAATATCGAGCGATGGGAAAATTCAAAGGACCAAACCTTGCCCAATTAGGTACTTGGCTTCATTGGAGCCAAGGGAGAAGCCAAAACCAGTCATGTTTGCTTCTAAGCATGAGGGAGAGCCTCAAAGTGCCAAGGATCAAAAACAATACCTCTTGGAACCAAGTGAGAAGCAGATTGAAGAGGTATTTGTTTTGTTTCTAGCCTTGATGGAGGGAGTGGAGACATAATTTACAGCCATCCTTCCACTCCTAATCTTAGTTATGTTCAATTCCAAATCAATTGCATGGCCACCAATTGTAAGGAAGGGAAGTTATTTCTCATCACTAGTAGCAGGTTTTGTTTGAAATTTCCCATCTCTCTAGTTAGAGTAGAGTAGGTAGGTATGCTTTCAGTAGAAGTTCTTGTGCACACTCTGCATATCCCATTTGGGGTGTGTATGAATTAAAGTTTTTGCATAGTGTGTTGTGGTGTTTTGTTTCACGTGCAAAGTGCATTGAAATGGCATTTGGTATGATCAGCTCTAGTTTCGGTGGTGTTCCAAGTGACTCAGGGATCAGATTTCAAAGTTCATATCATATTTGTGTTTACCAGGAAAACTCCACTCCCAATGAATGCTTCAAGGCAACCGATCATTTCACCTAGTAGGCGGGTGACCCCCATGAGTCGCAAATAGTTAACCAAAATAAGATCACACTTATTTTTGGTCAACTAACACCATTTTCCCCCTTTTGTTATTCAATATAAATTTTTATATATTTTAAACACTTAAGGTCCCTAAAAACATTTCCATCAGATAGGAAATTTTTTCCCCTTTCCATAAATATAAAGAAGTCTTTCTAACTCCTCATATTTTGCAAGTTACGGACCGATGGGCATTGGAAGGATTTTTTGCCAAAAGCGCGGTGGCAAGCATGGGGAAGAATTTTTGCCAAAGGTAGATTGTAGACGGGTGGGGCTTGGGAGATATGTTGGCATTTTGCATTTTTTTCAAAAGGCGCAAGTAACAATTGTGGGTCCGCAAGCCTCGAGGATATTTTCTTTTGGTAAGTGAATATACGGGGCCGCGGAGGAAATTTTGCCCAAGTGTAAATTCGGGCCGGCGGAGTGGTCTCAATGGGCACTTTGCAAACTTTTCGCTGAAAATGCAACTTACAATTACAGGCCCATGAGCTCGTGGAGGATATTTGTGCCAAATAAATGAGAAAAATGCCTAAGGCTCGCAAATGGAAATGTGTCCATGTTCAATTCAAAGCTGGGGTCGTCGGAGGAACTTTGGAATTTTCAGCTTTTGTTTTGAAAAGGTGTAAAGTATAAAAGTAAGTTGCACCTCTGCTAATACCCAGAGAAGCCACGTGTCAAGCCTTTTTCAGCTGTAAGGAAGCGAGCCGTTGGGGAAACTTTGGAATTTTTGTAACTTTTACAATTGGCGCAATTTGCAAGTGTGGGCCCGCGAACCCGAGGAGGTTTGTTTGCCAAATGTAAAATGTGAAGTTGCGGGCTTGCGGGCCTGAGGGAGACTTTTGCAATTTTTGTGAAAAAGACACAATTTCAATTTTGGGCCCATGGAGGTTTTTTGCCTAAATTGATTTTCGAGCCTGTGGGGTGCGGGAGGTTTTTTATAATTTTGCATTTTTGTGCAAAAGGTGCCAAAGTGAATTTTGGGCCCGTAGATCTGTTTTGCAAAATTGGTTTTTGCCATTTTTGTATGGATTCGATTCAAATATTCAAATGGGCATATCTTTCGATCCAGTGCTCAAAATTCAACAAATTTGGTACCATTGGAAAGATCTCGACCTCCTCTATGCCATGGAAGCATAAATTATTATTTTCAATAGGATTTGGTGGGTGGAAAATAGGAAAACATCTTTCCTACCATTAATGCATGATCTAATTGCTTCAACAACCAAATTAGATTTTATTTGATCTCGCCATTCTTCCTTCTTTAACACGCCAAAGACATGGAGAGGTAGACTTGACATATTGGAGGTGGATATGCAGAGCATTGATGGTTGGTGGTTGAGCTTTTAGAGCAGAGTCCATTTTTTCCTTCCTTCTCTCTGGTTTTCATCATGATATATATTATAAACACTTCTCATTTTTAGGGGAGAGATTATAGGATGTGGGGAAACTCTGTCAAATTTGTTTCCCAACTCCATTTGAGTTGTAAGCCTTCTCCTACGCTGGAAAGTGTATTTTTGCCTCTGAGCAGAAATGTAATGGTCTGTGCACCTTCTAGAGAAATAAAATCATGTTTTTGTGGTGTTCTTCAACCCTTTCTCAAGTTTTGTTGTTTCTCTGTGCCTCTCCCTTTTAGATCTTTTATTTGTGCATGTATTGCACATTTGGAGGTGTAAGATGTGTTTCATGGAGTTTTAATGGTGGATTAGGATTTGGGATTGTGTCACTTCTGTTTGGCCTCCCTCTCTCTTATGCCTCCCTCACTCTTATGCCTCCCTCTCTCTTATGGCTCCCACAATACACAAAATAACAAAATAGAACAAGGTGGGGCATCCAAAACCCACTCCCTCCTAAACACACAAAGAATCTCTTATGCCTCCCAACATATTTCATCCCCATTTCCCAATCTCAACACAACCTAAGGTCAATTTACTACCCAACACTTCAAACAAGAACACACATCCATACAACACATAACATACAAGAAAACAAGAAGAAAGCGTAAGTGCACCAAGTTGGGGAGCCAAAAGGGGGTCTTAAGTGGATGTATTTTTCTAAAAAAACAAAATCTTCAACTTGTACAAGTTTTTTAAAATAGTTACACTCAAAATTGGAAGATGTTGTAGAAATATGAATCATAAAATTTTGAGTCTAGTTTCTAAGCTACTAAATTTTATTGAAAACGGATAAGTTTAAGTGGGTCAATGAACTAAAATACCAACAGATGCTCTTGTTTTTGTTAAAAAACATAATAGAGTGACTTTTGTGCCCCCCACTATTTTTTGAGCACCATTTAGTATTTTTGAAAACCATTTGGTAGAAGGATACCTAGGAGCATCTAGTTTGGACTCCATTTTTAAAAAAAAATTATAGAATATTTTTTATTTATGATTTGTCTATTACAAAAATTTTATGTTTTGAAAAATAATGGAGCTCCGACCGTCCCCCTAACTAACTCAAAAATATCAAAAATTAGATTTTTTTAATATGTATAGAATTATGCCTAGTTTGGGCTAGTATAATTTTTTTAATTTCGATCACCCAAAAAAAAGATACACCATGAAAAATAGACATATATACACTTCAAAAAATAGCTATAAAAAGGCATAGTTAGAAAATAAATAATATAGAAACCTTATATTAGTCAGAAAATTTGAAAAATTATATTTTTAGAAAGAAGAGACTCTGCTCTACGTCGTGGTATAATTTTTTTAAAATGGATCGATTGTTTTATTTTGATTTATCATAGAGGAAGTATTATTTTTACATTTTCTTGTAAAAACTCGTCGTTGTTGTGTTTTACAGGTCCATGCCTCAGGCTTGGGAATCCAAACCGGATCCCAAGCCTTGAGGCATGGCTTGGGAAAAGAGAAAATGCAAAATACGTACGCATTTTTCTTTGTTTTATATATTTTGGCCCCCCAACGTCCCTTTCATCTCTTTCACGGGAATTCTGCAAACATTCTGTTTTGTCTGTAATTTTCTCTATATTCTTGCACGATTTTTAGTATTTCATTTTTTCCCCTATCCCACTATTTTATTTTTTCTAATCATGGGCGATAAACATCGAGCTAAGGACAAGAGGAAAGTCAAGAATAAGACACCGGAGCAATTGGAAGAGAAGAGAATAAATAAATTGAAGAGAATGCAAAAACTTCGAGCAAGGCAAGGTACATCCGCTATATCAAATGTAGCTAATGTATTAGAAAATTGGGATGAAATACATAATGAAAATGTAGAGAATAATAATTTTGCAATGAATAATGATATTGAATTGAATGATAATGTTGGTATGGATGAAGAAATTGATATAAATCTAATTGTTGAACACTTACTTGAGAATCTAAATGTTAACCACGAAATTTATGTGAAAACACCTTGAATGAAGAAAGTAACCTTGTAAACGAATCTTAACCTCTAAGAACACCTCCTTCCATTTCATGAAGAAAACCAATTCACTTAATTAAAATTGATGAAAACATTATAAAACCAATGCCTAACAAAATTGTTGAAAGAAATGCGAGAAGAAAACTAGTGGAATTTGGGATAATTACTTTGAGAATTTAAATGACACACAAAGATGTCAATTATTTGTTTCATTGATGAAATTAATTAAGATGAGACCTATAATGAAGACCCCGGGGTTAAGAACATCTAATGTTGTTTATCAAAATTCATCAATTGTTGAAAACATACATAAAGCATACCAAACTATAGGTGGAAAAAGACGCACCAAAGATAGTAATGCTACACGACGTGCACTAAATAATTTTATAGTAAGTGATAAAATAGTTAATAAATGCTTGAATATAAAAACAAGCAGTGCTTTGAAGCTAAACAGAAAAACACTAATGAAATCAATAGAGAGACATAAATGTCTTGAGTTAGTCAATAGCATGACTATTGGGCTTTCTAGTGAGACTTCCATGAAAAGACAAGAATACATCTGATATTCTAAAATAGTTAATTGTAAAATTTTGGAATGAGAACACAAGGGTGTCATCGAACATAAGAGATACAAGGTAAAAAGAAGAATAAGTTCTCATAATTGTGAATGTGTGCAAAACATTTCTTAGATGTGACTCAAATAGAATTGTTCTCAAAGTTTAAAAATGAAAATCCACAAATTAGCATTAGCCAAAGATTCTTTGAAATGAGCAAACCCTTTTATGTGAAAATCAATCACTCATGTACCACTTATTGTTGTAGGCATCATGTTGAATTTTTAATGCATTATGATGTTTTTTGTCAAATACGTAGTGTTTTGCATACTGACATCATGTTGTAGGAGTGTGGAATAAATGTCCCACAAAAATATTCAAGGGAATTTATTCCGACAATATTTTGTGAAAAATCAACAAGACAATTTTTTATAACAAAGCATGTTTGGATGGAACATGCAATGTATGCGAGTGGCTTTCCAAATCTGAAAAGTTGTATCCATGAGGAGAGTACATATTCAATAGGAAAAGAATTGGTTGATTTCACTAAATATAAATCGGTGGCATATCAATTAAAAGATGGAAAAGAATCTAAGAGGTGTGAGCTTGTTAGAAAACAATTACCTGTATCAGAATATATGGTCAAATTCAGAGAGGAAATTTTTTATGAGTATGCAAGGCACACACATAGAGCTCAATGGTTGGATGAACAATTTAAGTTAAGCAAGGACACATTCCCACTTGGTACTATTGTTTTAGTAGTTGACTTCACATAGAATTACACATTGCAGCCATAAATGGAGGTTCAATATCAATATTATAACTCAATGCAAGTTTCTATTTTCATGCATATAACATTCATGCACTCTCCAGAAAGCATTGAGCAAGATCAAAAAATATTAAGAGAGTATCATTTCTACATCAGTGATGATTGAACACATTCTACAGAATATGTACAAGGGTTTTTCTAGGTGTTTTATGTGAACTTGAATGAGAGGAACATTAGTTTCGATCAACATTACATTTGGTCGGATAACTACACATCATAATTCAAGAATGCACGGATGTTTTATTGGCTAAGCAAGCAGGATGCACCAAGAAAAAAATGTACAACATATCTAGATTTTTACTAAGGCAAGGCATGGAAAAGGAGAGCATGATGGTGCAAGAGCATGTGTGAAAAGAGCACTTGCAAGAGAAGAGTTAAAGTTCAAGGATGGTGCTAAATTTACATATGCAAAAAACATTACTTGATTGGTGTGTCAAGAATATGGGCCATGAATCTCAAGAGAGATCAACGGTTCATAGATATTTTTGGTTGATAAAGCAACAAAATATGGAAAACTTTGAAGATTGTATGAAAATTACAGGATCAAATGATATGCTCTCGTTCTGTAGTTCAGATGTAAATGCTTAGACTATTTATACTAGGTGTATGACATGTTTTTGTATATCATGCATTGATTTTACATGGAATGAATGTGAGTCACAAGTAGGTGGATGAATGGACTTGTAGACCTCTAATTCCACTCGACACACATCAAGTTCCATGAGCATTACAACTTGTAGGGTCTTCAAATCAAATGACAACATCACCTAACTTTGACCAAGTCTCTGATTTAGTGCAACAAGGTACATACATATCTCGTACATGCCATGTTTTATATTTATAAATTATTAAATGGTGGAATCTTAATGTATTTATAAATTGACTGAACATTTTACTTTGTGATACATAGGGCACATTTTTACAATTATTGCGATGGAATTTAATGAAGAGGGAACAAACTACTTCTTATCTCGTTGTGTAGAGGGGAAAAAACTTGACTTCCACAGTCATTGATGGTGAAGACTTGAGTATCCCCTTTGGATCGGTGGTTCTCACTGGAACTTGGATTCAAGGATATCCTATCAAAAAATCAAACATTTGGTTGTTTTAAGACTATGAAGTACATTGGAAGATACTCCACTATTCACATTGATCAAAAA
This sequence comes from Taxus wallichiana var. yunnanensis, assembly GCA_018340775.1. Lineage (NCBI taxonomy): Eukaryota > Viridiplantae > Streptophyta > Pinopsida > Cupressales > Taxaceae > Taxus > Taxus wallichiana. Next base: position 609,427,028 of record CM031236.1, on the reverse strand, counting down.
TATTAAATTGATCAAAAATCGAGGCGGCCATCAAACAAAAAATCGTGGAAGGTTCGTGAATCAGATCATGAAGAAATTCTACTCATCAAGAATAGAGTTGATCCTTTTGGTTCATTGAATTGAATTTGCAAAGGTATGTTCTTCATGAATTTAATTTGAATATTTACTTAAATGATTTTGTTTAAATTTTGTATGATTTAAAATTCTATGTAATTGCTTACTAACATGTTTATGTAGGTTAGTGGTGACAAAAAGCTTCCACCTTCACATGGTTGGAACTGTTAGTAGAGAATTTATTATTCTCAAAGCCAAGTGAAGCTAAGATAAATTAAATATTAGAAAGGAACAATAAACAGAAATTCTCATTTCACCACCTATATTGTAAAAATATCTTATTAAAATTCTCATTTCACCACCTATATTGTATGAACCACCTATATTATTCAAGTGATTGGCAATGGACAACCTTACACTGACTCAGTCTTAATGGAGATGGAGAAAACCATGAGAGGATTTCGTAGAGGGCCTAAATGTGGAGGTCTAGGATCGATGAGATGTCTCTAGGTGCCCGAGAATCCGAGAAATCACCCGTCGAAAATATGGCGTGTTTGGGCCTTAGGGCTCTTAAATGACAATGCCGGACGGGGTAGCACAAAACTTCGGGAACATAGGGAACCAAAACAAAGCCTCCAATAGCATTCACTGGCCACCCCGATGTGTTGGCATATTTGGTTCGGTCCCACGAGATTTTGTTTGCAAACTACTGACCTCTAAGACCCTACATTTACTCGTATTGCACTATTTCGCATGTTTACAAACAATATCACATCGAGAAAACCAGATAGAGATAGAAAACCACAAGAGTATTTCATAGAGGAACCTAACATGGAGGTATCGGATCGACGAGATGCCTCTAGGTGCCATGCGATCGAGAAATCACCCATCAAAGATATGGCATGTTTGGGCCTCAGGGCTCTTAAGTGACTATGCCCTACGGGGTAACTGAAATCGGGAGGAGTGTAGGGAACCAAAATTAAGCCTCCACTAGCATTCACTAGGCCACCCCGATGTGTTGGCGTAGTTGGTTCGGTCCCATGAGCTTCCATTTGCAAACTACAACCTCTGGCAGCCCTACACTGACTCAAATGCACTATTTCGTGCGTTTACAAACAATAGCACAATGAGAGAACCCGATGGAGATAGAGAAAACCATGAGATAATTTCATAGAGGGCCTTGACATGGAGGTCTTGGATCTGAAGAGACATCTCTAGGTTCCATGGAGTCCAAGAAATCACCTGTCAAAGATATGGCGTGTTTGGGCCTCAGGGCTCTTAAGGGACTACGCCGGATGAGGTAGCTCAAAAGCACGGGGAGCGTAGGGAACCAAAATGAAGCCTCCACTAGTGTTCACTAGGCCACCCCGATGTGTTGGAATAGTTGGTTTGGTCCCTACAAGCTTCCATTTGTAAACTTGTTATTTCAAAATCATCGATTAGGCAGTGTCGTGGGGAAATAGGCCAACAGTGTGCAGGGCATAGCCCCTCTTTAAGACAACAAAGTGAAACTGGTTTATTGTTATTCTATCAAGCAAGAATCTGTGAAAATCTACACTATTCTAACTTCAAGGGGTTTGGGATCTCATCCCAATAGAGGTAGTTCCAACTGCGAATAGAAAGGTAGGAGGGAAGGAACGGAGGAAGGTAGATCTGAAGGGAGAAAAGAAATGAATTCCAAGATGGAAAGGTTAGAAGGTTTATGCTTTGGGCTGGTAGTAAACAGAGCCAAACTTACTTACATAAACAAACAAAGCAATACTGATGAACATATGACGATAATAAGAATGAATCCAACAGAATAGAAACATACATCTAACTTAAGAAAGATCTGATGTAGATAACACATATATTGAGCACAAAGCCTTAACATATATATTAATATCTCTTCTGTTAAAAGAAGGCACAAAGTCTTTCTTTCTTCACTTCCTTTTTCATAAAAAAATGTCCACCTAGAATAAAACAAGTATTCTAGTATTTATAGAAGGAGAAGGAGAAAGAAGACAAAAGAAACCAACCACTCTTTACAAAATATCTAAAAAGTCAAAAGTTGACTTTGGGCAAGTTGGTGGATGGCAACATCCCATAGTGCAACATGGATGATGTCATCATAAATACCAACATACTTTTAAATATTTTTAGAAAAAGATGAAGCGCATAAAATAAGAGAAACTATTCATCGTCATCTTTTTTGCTTGAACAAAGTGTCTTGCTTCCAATCGGGAGAGGCGATGTGACACTCGAGCTCTGCAGACTCCATAAACTTGCAAATCATCATCTAAAGTTGATAATGATCATGACCCTTGAAATGGTTTCCAATAACTTCACAAGTTTCTTTTTAAATCTTGAGCTTGTCGGGTAACCCAAACATACTCTTCGCATGCCTCAATCAAGTATCCAATGAAATCGCGGCAAGCCAGAAGGTTATTGATAGACTCTCAATCAAAAGTGACCTCGGCACCAAACCTTGTGTCGTGATATCCTCAAGAGATGGATTGTATCATCTGCCTTCCTCAAGGTGAACATCTCACTAAGCATCCTGGAGACATCTTTGTGACCATCTGCTCCATTTGATATTTTGCATCCAGGGCTTCATCCTTGATTTTGTCTATCCTTTCTAGGATATACTCCATTTGATCAACCCGGTAATCCAAAGGCAACAAGAGCTTTGTTATGTGCCCGCAGTGATCAATGACGCCGACCTTTAATAGGTCGTCAGCCGAGTAGTCGACCATTGCCTAAAATGTTTCATGTTGCAATCTGGCATTGTCCAACTCCTCGAAGAGGGATCCTGCTACTACTTGCAGCTCCTTGTTTTCCTAATCTATACCCTGGTAGAGTCCTATGAATTTCTTGATTATTTCCTCACTATCTCTAAGATTCGTTCTATCCAGGAGGACACTGCCATGCCTTGTTCACCAATCTTGGCATATTCATTTATCTTGTCCTGACTGAGAACTTCAGGAGGCTCGGCGGCAGTCACAGAGGTGCGTTGCCCATTCTTTTTAATTCTTGGAGAAGATGTTTGTTTTGTTCCTTTAGTATCCTCTTCTCCTCCTTTGCTTCTTGAAGTTTCTTGCAAAGGGCATCTACTGTAGACAAGGCCTCTCCTTGCAGGCTCTCAAATGAGGTTCCCATGGTGACTTGGGTCACTGTAAAGTCTGTAGGAGATAGATCTTTCTTCTCTTTGGTGGGATCAGGATATGCAATCTCCATGACCCTCTCCCGAAGTGCTTTTTGAAAAGTGAGTTATCACTTTCTACTTCTTTGGTCCCTTCTTCGGAATGATAGAGAAGTCCATGGGTGCTATGGGAACTTTTCTCTTGAGTTGACCCAGATGGTCGGAAATCCAGCTTGGACTTATGGGAGAAGGAGTAGAGGGAATGGAAGAAGAAATGGGAGTGAAAGGGGAAGCAACTGAAGAGGCCATAGGGAAGAACGTTGAGACACTTAGTGGTGGCATTGACAACGAGTCTAAACACCGCTACTCTTGTAGGGCCTGGAGTTACTACAGGAGAAGAAAAGGTCATGGAGGTGGAAGGGATCTGTAATGGGATGGAGGGAACACTAGGCGACAGATCCGTGAGAGAGGAGAAGATGGAAGAGGTGGGAGATGGAAGGGAGGAAGGGAGAGAAGAAGAAACATCCATTGGGATAGATGCTTTAATGACAGGGGGAGGAGAAGGAGAGGAAGGAGGAATGGTGGGTACCTTAGTAGTTGTCAGAATGTGACCACATCCTGAGCGGATGTATCCATTGAGACTTTAGTGGTCTCTTCTTCTTTACCTGGAGAGACCAGGTCGACCACTTGCTTCTCAAAAGTAGTAGGAGGGATTTGAGGAGCTTCTTCTTTGCTTGATTCTCCCTCCTTGTCTTTCCCTTTTCCTTTCGGCACTTGGGCCGGTCTTGGAGGTGCTCTACCTGAAGGAGAAGTAGTGAAATCTACTCCAAGGTAGGTGAGACCATTCTATTTGCACCAATGTTTGGTGCACTGCAACGTGTGCTTGACCCTTTCCTGAATGGTCTTTGGCACCTTGGCTCTATCAATCTCTACGAATGGCCAATCATCCCCATCCGTGTCAAGGTAAACTTGATCAATTTCTTGATCAAGCTCTTGGAATACTTTTGGAATGATGGCCATGCCATAGTGTTTGATCTCTTCCAGAGCCAGCCTGGAGTGATCCTTTCACCTGAGATCTATTTCGTGTGTTAGGTCGATGTAGATGTCCTCAATCTCAGGGACATGGATAGGATCAATTTTTGCCTTTGGGAGGCAACCCCGACAATCAAAGGTAGGCTTGGCTGGGAAGTTGTGCTTTAGATTCAGCAATTCAAGCTCGACATACATTTCCCGTGCTTTGGCCAGTGTGGTGCAGTGTATTGGCCCACTGTAAGGGGGAATGGAGTTCCTCCCTTATTTCTCTTCATGCATCTCTCATGGTATGTGATTAGTTGCCTCGACAACTCTAAGAGAATCAGCTTGGATCCTACATACCTTAGTAGCTTATTCGGTTCACCCTGAAAATTCACCACCCTGAGATATGTGAATGTGGGAAACTGCGTGAAAATGCTCCCCACTACTTTGTGACAGTGACCACACTGGGGCTAGTTCGACCGTGTCTCATATTTGGCCTCAATAGGCAGATCACCTAATAGAAGAAGGCATCGTTGATTTTTGAGAACTGAGGATGTTGTTCTCGAGCCTTAGCTCTGGGTAGTATTCATATATTTTGACCTGGGGCCATACCCCATTCCGAGCTAGGCCTGTAAAATCTCTCACTAATGCTGCAGCGTATACAACGTAGGAATTCATATAGAACTTCCCAGTTGTCATGACCTATTGAAGTTCCTGAGAGATGGTTTTGTTGATGATTTCTCCCCAGCCAAAATGTTGTTTAGGCACATTCTTGCTCATGGTCTCTAAGTACCTCAGCATCCATTTATGGAAATGATGGGCATCAGGAAGCCCAAATACTCTACTCAGGAAGGTGATTGTATCACTCAATTCCTCATTGAAGTCATTGTGGTGGATGGTCTATGGCCATCGGCTCACCGGCTTTTTGTTCTTAAGATATAGCTCGTTCATCATTTACATACACTTGTCCTCATTTTCGTCTCATGCCTTCTTGCAGTCTTCTAGGCTTATGGCGACATACTTCCTATGATGAGGATGCCCAGGGTTATTTCAAAGTGACGAGCAGTTAGGTCAATGACCATCTTTCCTTCTTTATCCTTCGACACATCTTATGTCCTTGTTATAGCATCAAGCCACCAACATGATGAACTCATTATTAATAGCACTTACTGGCAGCCCAGCTGCAAAGTGCAATCCACTACCCAAAAGTTTGTTCATCCAAAGGCCACTCCTTGCCTAGTTGGTTCTCACCCAGAAGTCTTCCATATCAATGTTTCCAAGCTTAGAGTCTCTGATATTGAGATAACTCTCTACATATGAGTCAGGCATCCTGACTTTTTAATATTTGTACTTCATCTCTTGCTCTGTCAACTTTGCTTTTCCTTTAGAATTTGTTGGTTTTTTTCTTGACGAAGACATGTGTGAGCTCGAGGATGGTTGTTGTTGTTCTGCAAGGAGGATCAAGGAGGTCCAACACAAAAGAGCCATGTCAACCGTCATGTTATTCATAATGAAAACTTGCAGAAAGAAGAATGAGCAATTATAAGGCTTGGGGTGCAAAGCGCAAGTTCATAGCATGTTGCAAGGGCTTAAAAAGTTTGGGCACACTTTTGTGGATGTCAACATGCAAAAAGGTGCACCTATGTTGAGAGGGGAAAATTTGTGCCAAAGGATTATAAATGGCACACTTTTGGAGAGCGTTGATAAAGTAAGGCAACACCAAGGAAAAAGCGTGGGGCGCAGGTAAGCAACACACAACATGTAGTGTTGGTGTTATAGAAATGGCACCAACGCTTTTAAGAAGAGTTCATTGGTGGGGCGCAGATAATTTTGGTGTTGCACGAGTTCAAGGTGTGCCAAGGTGTAGATATGGAAGATGTTGCAATGGGGATTAGTGCGCCAAAGGTTTTAGCGCGCAATGCGGATCAGCATCACACAACATATAATTTTGTTGTTCAAAGAAGTGCACTCGTGCCTCACAAAATTCGCTAAGTGTTTTTAGCTATGTGCGGGAAAAGCATGTGTTATGTGAGTTTGAAGTGTGCGTGCCGTGGATCACGTGCATGTGCAACATGAAAAACCAGTGCGCCAAGGTTTTCAATAGTTGGATGATTTTGGCCGCTTTCTCTCTTTTCACATGATTTCTCTCTCTTTTTGATTTTACAAAATAACAAAGAGAGGGTTTATGGGGTTTGTAGCAATAAGAAGATATAAAGGATGGTTTATTCAGAGGTAGGGACCTTCCAGATTTATAGATCTGGAAGGGGAGAAAAAGGGGTTTCATTTGGGCAGTTCATTTTAAATGTGTTCTTTTTAGATTTAACCCTTTATACCAATCCTAATACCTAACACAACCAAAAACAAAACCACAAACAACAAGGAGGATAAAAGTCACTTACCCGGTTTAATAAAGGATGAAGGATGATGTTGGGGTCCACAAACTCGAAAAATGGCACGTGGGCGTGACAGGGATAGTTGACAGTGCAGAGGAATACTTTTCACAATTTTCAATTTGTGAAAATGACAGGTGTTAAGCGCCTATATATAAAAAATTTGGCATTTATTACCCCACCCACTTTCTTTTGCGCACTTTTCAAAGTGTCGACATGGGTTTGGATGCGCCTTGGTGCAAGTTGGTTAGCATCGACATAACACTTTCAGTACCTTAAGCGCACATTTGGAGATGTCAACACAAAATTTCCCATGCCTGAGACCTATTTACTTAGCACGCATTTCAGGCACATGTTTACTGATGTTGACATATAAATTTTAGTGCCTTATGGGCACAACCTTATTGATGTTGGCATGTCATTTGTTGTGCCAAAGGATTTTCAAAGGGGTGCATATTTTTTGATGTTGACATGTCAATTCTTGCACCTAGTTTAAAAAGGTTGAAAATGGCTAAGTTCTTAAAACTTGATTTCGGAAGGGAATTTTTAGGCCATTTTGAACGTTATCAGACCTCCTCAGGGGACTAAAATGGAATTTTTGTATGGTTATCTGCAAAATTTCCCTTGTCAATTTTACAAGATAATAGCTAGCTCTTTCTGGGGACTATCCTTAAGTGAAACTTAAGGGTAGAGAATCCCATATTTTCATGTGCCTATCCATTGGGTTACAGAGAGTCAAAAACAAGGGCAACCAGAGGGCGAACAAAAAGGGAACACACAACAACAAAAATCAAACACACAACAGAAGAAAACTATATAAAGAAGAGACCAAGCTCCACTTCCTGAAGATTTAGGTGCTGCCCATCAGAGGGAAGCGGGAGCTCGGTTCCGTCCAGATATGAGAGATAGAAACTATTCTCTCCATTGAGCTACTTGATCTTGTATGGCCCTCTCCAAAGAGAGTCAAAATTTCCGTGCATACCTTTCGGTTCTCTTCGTTTGTCCCACAGAAGGACAAGATCCCCTACCTAGAAATCTCTCGCCTAGATTTTTTCGAACAATCTCTTGACTTGATTCTCGATGTTCAAGTGATTTAGTCGAACACTTTCACTTGTTTTTCTTCAAGTTCCATCAGTACATATTTCTCTTTTCAAGAGAACCTTGAAAATTTTCATCTTCGATTGCTCGAGCCAAGCACAGAGCAAGAAGTTCTGTGGAGATAGGGATTTGGCATCGGTCCCATACAACACCTAGAAAGGTGACATGCCGAGAGATCTCTTTGGAGTGATACGATCTTTCCACAAGGCATCGTATAATGACTTGTGCTCAGGATCGCTAGTTCTCATCAACTAGCTTCCGTATGATAGTTACTAGGTTCTTGTTGCTAGATTTTGCCTGACCATTTCCTTGAGGATAGTAATCAAAAGCATGAGCCAAGGTTATCCCATATCCATAGAAAAAACTAATAACTTCCCATGAAGAGAATTTGGAAGCGTTGTCAGCAACAATTTTGTGTGGAATGCCAAATCTCACAATAATATTTTCCTTGATGAAGTTGCAAACAACTAGAAGTGACATGTTTGATAGGTATAGCCTCCACCCATTTTGTGAAGTAATCCATTGTTGTTAGGACGTAACTATGTCTAGCACTTGATTGAGGATTGAGTGCTCCAATGAAATCAATTCCCCATTGTTTGAATGGTTCATCAATAATGACGGGCTTGAGGGGAAATGCAGCCAACTTTGGTTTGCCAACGAACTATTGACAAAGTTCACATTTCGTTACCCAGGTAGCTGCATCCTGAAATAGCGTCGCCAATAGTACTGGCCCGAATGATTTTATGTGTTGTCATGGATGAGGAGAAGTGACCACCATAGGTTAAATTGTGAAAACTTTTTAACAATCTTATCTGTTGTGGCTTATAACAACATCGCAGAAAAATGTCATCAATTCCACGTTTGTACAATCCATCGTCCCATATGACATATCATATCGCTTCGCTCGAGCTTTACCGCTTGCTTTCCCTTAGTGGTTAGGTGATTTGGGAACTCTCCATAGGTGAGGAATAACGTGATGTCAAAATACCATTTGTCGTTGGTTTCGATAAATAGAACCATGGGCAAAGAATTTGCTTTCTCTAGCTCACTTGGTTCTTCATCAACATGAGTAGTTTGCGCCTCAGGTACCTTTGAGTCTTTATTCTTAGCCATTAGCTGACATAGGCCCTTACCCCTTACCAACTTAGTCATTTTGATGTCTAGATCATATTCTTGGACCTTTGTGATCCAATTCCCTCGTAAGCTCCCTAACTCCTGTTGAGTCAGGATAGACTTAACAACCGTGTCTGGAACCAATACTACTGTATGAGAATTCAGAATGTAGTAGTGGAAACTTTTGACTGCTTTTACCATGGTGAAGGCATGTTTTTCCAACTGTGACATCTTTAATTCATGAGGCTTAAGAGGATAACTCATGAAAGCAATCGGGGATTCAATATCCTCAGAGTTCTTTTGCATCAAGATAGCCGATACAGTATGCGCAGATGCATAACTGTACATGATGAAGTCTTTGTTGAAGTCAAGACATACCAGAACAGGGGCGTGAGTGATGGAAGTCTTTATGTCTTCGAATGATGCCTTACCTTCCTCACTCCATTGGAATTTTGGGACCCTTTCATCATATTAGATATATGACAAGTCTTCTCAGCAAAATTAGGAACAAATCACCTAAGAAAATTTACCTTTCCGAAGAAAGAGTGAACACCAGTCTTGCTTGTAGGCAACGTGAGGCTCTGAATAGCCTTGACTCTTTCAACATCTATCTTAGTTCCCTCTCTGCTGACGACATGTCCTAGCAGCTTTCCTTTAGTGACCCCAAAAACTGACTTCTTGGGATTTAGTGAAATCCCGTGTTCTCAAAAGATCTGATCGAGACTTGTTCCAAATGATCACAGTGATCACTTTATTTTTGGAGAACATGGTCAAGTCATCTAGGTAAACTATGATGACCTTTCCCATCATACCTTTGAATGCAAAGTCCATTTCTCATTGGAAGGTGGCACCGGTGTTGATTAAACCGAATGACATCTGTTGTAGGCGAAGGTACCCCAAGGGGTGGTGAATGTTGTCTTTAACTGATCTTCAGGCATGACTTGAATTTGATTGTAACCAAAAAAAATATCCAACATAGACATCATTTCTGAACCGGTTACTGCCTGTAGTACTTTATCCATTATCGACAAGTGGGTAATTATCCTTTAAGGATGACTAGTTCAAGTTGTGAAAGTCCACGCATATGCGTATTTCGTTGTTCTTCTTCCGTACATGTATAATATTAGCAACCCAGGTATTGTGATGAATTAGAAAAATGATTCTTACATCCAACATCTTCTAAATTTCAGCCTGGATGGTACCTGAGATTTTGGGGTTGTAATGCCTTTACTTTTGATGAAAAGGCTTGACATCGTCCTTGAGCGGGATGTCGTGTCGAATGTCCTTTGGCTTGAAAGACTTGAGATCAGCATAAGACCATGCTAATACATCCATGTACTTTTTCAACAACTTGACGAATTTTTCTTTTTCTTCGAGCATACAACACTTCCCGATGTTCACAGAACGAGGATGTTCCATGGTACCCAAATTGATGATTCAATTTCCGGAGAGGAGGAAGGATCATCCTGTCACTTTTTCTTTACAAAACGGTCATGATTATCAAATAATCATTCTAAGGAAACTAAACCTTTCGGAATCTTGTTTCCTTTGAGTTGTATCATTGTTTCTTTTTTATATTCGTGTGCTTGACCGGTGAGGGACTCACGACACGCAAAATTTGATCCATCGAAATGAAGCTCTTTGAAATTGTTGTCACTTTCTCCAGAAAAGTGATGAGTTGGTTGTCATCATTGAACACTTGCCAGTGCTGTGAATTATCTGGCACACTCGGGCAAAAACCACCTCAATGGTATATGTATCCATTTTTAACCCCGGGTGAGGGAGCATGAGAGATGTTGAGACGGCTAATGAATCAGCCATGTCATTTTGAGCTCTCGGAACTACTTTGATTGAGAAAGCATCAAACTCCTCGATGCTATCCCATACTGCATTGCGGTAGTGTCTGATTTGGTCATTTTTCACTTGGTATATCCCTTTACCTGATTGACAATTAGCTCAACATCACCTTGCACTTTTAGATTCTTGATTCCCTTCTCTTTTGTAGCTTGCATGCCAAGTAACAAGGATTCATACTGTAGTATTATTCGTATTGAAAACTGCAACTTGAAATAAAAAGGGAAAATCTCCTCCTCATGAGATATTAGAACAGCCCCAGCACCGCATCCACTCATGGCACAACTGCCATCAAACTGCAACGTCCACACTTTGTTGAGATCCTCTTTTGGATGAGAACATCCATTTTATCTGAGTCGGTGGACAAGAAGTAGTTTCCCATCCCTGATGATTCAAAAAGAATCTGAGCCTTGGGGTCATCAGAGTTGGTGACTAGATATTTCTTTTGTGATTCTGGTTCCAACGTCTACATCACCCCTTTGACAGGGATCCTGGCTTTGGACCATTCCATATGAATTTACCCACCAACTTCTTTACAGAAGCTCCTCCCTAGCAATATTTTGTATGCTACTAGAATATCAGCTACGAGAATAGTCATTTTTACCCTTTTCTCAAGAAATGTCACGAATGTAAATTACGCATCCTTGATCTGACCGATGAATGGTACTTTCCTGGTTTCCATGGAGTAACATCTACCAAAAGGTTTAGTAAGTGTGAGGCCTAAAGCATGGGTGACCATTGTTGGCATTTCATTATCAGAAGCTCTAGAATTTATTATACAGTTACTTAGTTTATGACCATTGATTAGGAGAGATAGGTAAAAAGGTTCAATTTTTCCTAACGCAAAAGTCGAGGCAACATTTACGTGAGACGTAGGAGGGGTGGGAAGAATTCCTTTTGGGGAAATAGGAGGAAGGATGGAAAAGCCTAGCTTTGGATATACTTAGTTAATCTTACAAGCTGCTCTGGGTTGGACTGAAGGTACTCAACCTTCAGACATCGGATCTTGGTCTTTTTGGCATGATCAATTATATCAAATGCGACCAAGGGTTGCGCTAACGAAGGAATGAGTCCTTCATTTTACATTTGTGGAGGAGGATTACTGGTCTTTATGGAATTGGAGGAAGGCTAGTTTGGAGGAGAAATGGGAGGAAAAGATTTCTTTACAAAAGGTTTAACAGGAGGTTGAGTAGGAAGGGGATTACCTCTTTTAGCAATCGTTGGCGGTGGAGCTACCATGGCCTTTTCCTTTTGTTTTTCAGCAGCAACCTTTGCTTCTTTTCCTTGTGAGCAAGTGAAAATTGTGTATGATTTTCCACTCGCATACCCTTGGGTACCCTCTTCTTCATCAGATTCCTCATCTTCAAATTCCATATACCCGATAGTAGAGTCACCAGTCGGTTCACCGACATTTTGATCATCTTCGTCTTGCGACAAAGGTTCTTCATAATTTGTATCATCTTCTTCGATTTCAACCAAGGCATTAACTAGAGGGGCTTCAATTACTAGCCTTTGAGAAGTAGTAGGAAAACGCGGCCTTTGGGGGGCGTTGTTGGGAGTGAAGTTCCTCCGTGGGATATCCCGTACGGAGCAGTAGACGATGCTTGAGCCAATTGCTTCTTTAATGAGAGAAAATCATTTTCCATCTTCTGGAACACTAGATCTGATGAGGTGGCCTGAGAAGAAGTTGAAGCCTTTGATTTTGATGGCTCTCATCTTAACTCACCAGATATAAGGAGGTTATCTTCTATCCGAATGGCCACAACTTGAGCAAGAACCAAGTCTGGTATTTGTTCTTGTAAAAGTAAGAAACTTACTCTCAAACTCATTGCGTTCACAAAGAAACACTTTTGATTCTCTAATGTTGGCAACATGGCAAGTGGCACATGGTTGATTAGTGAATTGAATCGGGTGATAAAATCACACATGGTTTCATTGGCCTCCTTCTTCATGTGAGTGATTTGTGACAATAACACAAATGCATCTTCTGAAGGATTGTACCTGTCTTCAAATGTAATCCATAACGTGGCCCAACTGGTGATGGATCTGGATGGAAAATGTTGGAACCATTCTGATGCAAGCCCTTGCAAGGTCTCGAGAAAGAGATGTACAGATACATCTTCATGAGTCATGTCCAAAATACTACATGACATAATAAAATGTAGCTATACGCACGTCTATGCTTTGATTTCCGCTCCCATCAAATTTTGGGAAATTCTTACAATTTCTGTGAGGGAGGGAGTTGACTGATGTGGTAAGCTGCTAGAGGACCCATGGCATTTCCCCATGGTACAGTAGATTTATCACCATTTAAAACGTGGGGAAAAGAACATGAGCAGGGAGTCTAGTTCCACTTAGCAAGAGAGCACTATAAATTGATGTCGAGGCACCCTGTGAAATCGGCTCCTTCATGGAGGCAAGGCACTTCTTGCTAATCGATCCACTGAACTTAGTGATGTAAATCATGTTGGAGTGATACTGAAATTGTGCCTTTGAAGTAGATCAAATATTGGATCAACTTCTCCATGAGCTCTTTTGCCACGAGTAAATTGTTCACCCGCCAGTGTAGCCATTCAAATCTGCAACAATTAAGAGCAGATCTACAACAATTTTTTATTTGTACTTGTTGATTTTATGATTTTTTAGGAAAAAAACAACAAAGATGTACTTTTTTAATATTTAAATATATCCTCTTTAATAACAACCGATTACGGTTTTTGACAAATATTAACAAGGATAAAAGGTGGGTTAATTTAGAAAGTTGATTTTTGGATCTTTGACCGAATTTTGCAAGGTTTTGAAAATATCATAAAATATCAGAATCTCAGATCTACGGAAATATACAAGTTTTTGTAAAAATCGTGAACTAAAGCTCCTATCCGGTCCAAATCTATGGATTTGCCTAAGGAAATTTTAAGTTTCAATCACTTCGCAAAAATTTAATTTTTAACAAAGGGTTAAAATTTGCAACTGGTAGTGATTTTTACAGTTTTTAATTATTTCCTTAGTTCGATCCTCAAATGAGTCGCAAAAACTATTGGTTTGAAGATCTCGTCTGTTAGACAAGTCATGGGGAAATAAGCCAACAGCAGTGTGTGCAGGCATAGCCCTCTTTGAGACAAACAAAGTGAAACTCGGTTTATTACTTTTCTATCAAGCAGAATCTGTGCAAATCTACACTATTCTAACTTCAGGGGTTTGGGATTTCATCCCAAAGAGAGGTAGTTCCAACTACAAATAGAAAGGTAGGAGGGAAGGAAGGGGAGGAAGGTAGATCTAAAGGGAGAAAAGAAATGAATTCCAAGAGAAAGGTCGAAGGTTTATGCTTTGGGCTGGTAGTAAACAAAGCCAAACTTACTTGCATAAACAAACAAAGCAATACTGATGAACATATGACGATAATAAGAATGAATCCAACATAATAGAAACATAGATCTAACTTAAGAGAGATCTGATGTAGATAACACATATATTGAGCACAAAGTCTTAACATATATATTAATATCTCTTCTGTTACAAGAAGGCACAAAGTCTTTCTCTCTTCACCTCTTTTTTCATACAAAAATGTCCACCTAGAATACAACAAGTATTCCAAGTATTTATAGAAGGAGAAGGAGAAAGAAGACAAAAAGAAACCAACCACTATTTACAAAATATCTAAAAAGTCAAAAGTTGACTTTGGGCAAGTTGGTGGATGGCAACATCCCATGGTGTAACATGGATGATGTCATCGTAAATGCCAACATACTTTTTAAATGTTTTAAAAAAGATCAAGCGTACACAAGAAGAGAAACTATTCATCATCATCTCTTTGTTTGAACGGAGTGTCTTGCTTCCGATCAAGAGAGGCGATGTGACACTGAGCTCAATACTCCATAAACTTGTTGATCATCGTCTGAAGTTGATCATGATCAGACCCTTGAAATTTTTACCAATAACTTCGCAAGTTTCTTTTTCAGTCTTGAGCTTGTCGAGTAGCTCGGCATACTCTTTGCATGCCTCAATCAAGTATCCAATGAAATCATGGCAAGCCAGAAGGTTATTGATAGACTCTCGGTCAAAAGTGACCTCTGGCGCCAAACCTTGTGTTGTAATATCCTTGAAGAGTTGGATTGTATCATCTGCCTCCCTCAAGGTGAACGTCTCACTAAGCATCCCTAGAGACATCTTTGTGACCATCTGCTCCATTTGATATTTTGTATCTAAGGCTTCATCCTTGATTTTTTCTATCCTTTCTAGGATATACTCCATTTGATCAACCCGGTAATCCAAAGTGCAACGAGAGCTTTGTTATGTGCCCGCGGGTGATCAATGATGCCGACCTTTAATAGGTCATTAGCTGAGCAGTTGACCATTGCTTGAAATGTTTCATGTTGCAATCTGGCATTGTCCAACTCCTCAGAGAGGGATCCTGCTACTACCTGTAGCTCCTTGTTTGCCTGATCTATACCCTGGTAGAGTCCTATGAATTTCTTGATTATTTCCTCACTATCTCTAAGGATTCGCTCTATCCAGGAGGACACTGCCGTGCCTTGTTCACCAATCTTGGCGTATTCATTTATCTTATCTTGACTGAGAACTTCAAGAGGCTCGGTGGTAGTCATAGGAGGTGCGTTGCCCATTCTTTACAATGCTTAGAGAAGATGTTTGTTTTGTTCCTTTAGTATCCTCTTCTCCTCCTTTGCTTCTTGAAGTTTCTTGTAGAGGGCATCTACTGCAGATAAGGCCTCTCCTTGCAGGCTCTTAGATGAGGTTCCCATGGTGACTTGGGTCACTGTAAAGTCTGTAGGAGATAGATCTTTCTTCTCTTTGGTGGGATCAGGATATGCAATCTCCATGACCCTCTCTCCCGAAGTGATTTTTGAAAAGTGATTTATCGCTTTCTACTTCTTTGGTCCCTTCTTCGGAATGACAGAGAAGTCCATGGGTGCTATGGGAAATTTTCTCTTGAGTTGACCCAGATGGTCAGAAATCCAGCTTGGACTTATGGGAGGAGTAGAGGGAATGGAAGAAGAAATGGGAGTGAAAGGGGAAGCAACTAAAGAGGCCGCAGGGAAGAATGTTGAGACACTTGGTGGTGGCATCGACAAGGAGTCTAACACGCTACTGCTTATAGGGCCTGGAGTTACTACAGGAGAAGAAAAGGTCATGGAGGTGGAAGGGATCTGTAATGGGATGGAGGGAACACTAGGTGATAGATCCACGAGAGAGGAGAAGATGGAAGAGGTGGGAGATGGAAGGGAGGAAGGGAGAGAAGAAGAAACATCCATTGGGATAGATGCTTCAACGACAGGGGGAGGAGAAGGAGCAGAAGAAGGAATGGTGGGTACCTTAGTAGTTGTAGCTGTGACCACATCCTGAGTGGATGTATCCGTTGAGACTTTGGTGGTCTCTTCTTCTTTACCTAGAGAGACCAAGTCGACCACTTGCTTCTTAGAAGTAGTAGGAGGGCTTTGAGGAGCTTCTTCTTTGCTTGATTCTCCCTCCTTGTCTTTCCCTTTTCCTTTCGACACTTGGGCTGGCCTTGGAGGTGCTCTACCTGAAGGAGAAGTAGTAAAATCTACCCCGAGGTAGGTGAGACCATTCTATTTGCACCAATGTGGTGCGCTGCAATGTGTGCTTGACTCTTTCCTAAATGGTCTTTGGTGCCTTGGCTCTGTCAATCTCTGCGAACGGCCAATCGTCCCCATCCGTGTCAAGGTAAACTTGATCAATTTCTTGATCAGGTTCTTGGAATCCTTTTGGAATGATGGCCACGCCATAGTGTTTGATCTCTTCCAAAGCCAGCCTGGAGTGATCCTTTCGCCTGAGATCTATTTCGTGTGTCAGGTCGATGTAGATGTCCTCGATCTCAGGGACATGGATAGGATCAATTTTTTCCTTTGGGAGGCAACCCCGAAAATCAAAGGTAGGCCTGGTTGGGAAGTTGTGCTTTAGATTCAACAATTCAAGCTCAGCATACATTTCCCATGCTTTGGCCAGTGTGGTGCAGGTGTATCGGCCCACTATAAGGGGGAATGGAGTTCCTCCCTTCTTTCTCTTCATGCATCTCTCATGGTATGTGATTAGTTGCCTTGACAACTCTAAGAGAATCAGCTTGGGTCCTGCATATCTTGGTAGCTTGGTTGGTTCACCCTCAAAATTCACCACCCTGAGATATGTGAATGTGGGAAACTAAGTGAAAAATGCTCCCCACTTCTTTGTGACAATGACCACACTGGGGCTAGTTCGACCATGTCTCATATTTGGCCTCAATAGGTAGATCACCTCATAAAAGAAGGTGTTGTTGATTTTTGAGAACTGAGGGATGTTGTTCTCGAGCCTTAGCTCTAGGTAGTATTCATATATTTTGACTTGGGGCCATACCCCATTCCGAGCTAGGCCGCAAAATCTCTCGTTGATGTTGCAGTGTATACAACATAGGAATTCATATAGAACTTCCCAGTTGTCATGACTTGTTGAAGTTGCTGAGAGATGGTGTCGCTGATGATTTCTCCCAACCAAAACATTGTTTAGGCACATTCTTTCTCATGGTCTCTAAGTACCTCAACATCCATTTATGGAAATGATGGGCATCAGAAGCCCAAATACTCTGCTCAAGAAGGTGATTGTATCACTCAGTTCCTCATTGAAGTCACTACGGTGGATGGTCTATGGCCATCGGCTCACCAGATTTTTTTTTCTTAAGATATAGCTCATTCATCATTTGCATACACTTGTCCTCATTTTCGTCCCATGCCTTCTTGCAGTCTTCTAGGCTTATGGCGATGTACTGCCTGTGATGAGGGATGCCCAAGGTTATTTCAAAGTGATGAGTAGTTAGGTCGATGACCATCTTTCCTTCTTTATCTTGACACATCTTGTGTCCTTGTTATAACATCAAGCCACCAACATGATGAACTCGTTATTAATAAGCACTTACTGGCAGCCCAGCTGCAAAGTGCAATCCATTGCCCACCAGTTTGTTCATCCAGGGGCCACTAGTTGCCTGGTTGGTTCTCACCGTAAGTCTTCCATATCAATGTGTCCAAGCTCAGAGTCTCTGATATCGAGATCACTCTCTGCATATGAGTCAGGCATCCTGACTTTTTGATATTTGTACTTCATCTCTTGCTCTGTCAACTTTGCTTTTCCTTTAGACTTTGTTGGCTTTTTTTTGACGAAGACATGTGTGAGCTCGAGGATGGCTATTTTTGTTCTGCAAGGAGAATCAAGGAGGTCCAACATAGAAGAGCCATGTCAACCATCATGTTATTCATAATGAAAGCTTGCAGAAAGAAGAATGAGCAATTATAAGGCTTAGGGCGCAAGGCGCAAGTTCATAGCATGTCAGTAAGGGCTTAAAAAGGTTGGGCGCACTTTTGGGGATGTCAACATGCAAAAAGGTGCGCCTATGTTGAGAGGGGGAAAATTTGTGCCAAAGGATTATAAAGGGCACATTTTTGGAGAGTGTTGTATAAAGAAGGCAGCACCAAGGAAAAAGCGCGGGGCGCAGGTAAGCAACACACAACATGCATAGTGTTGGTGTTATAGAAATGGCACCAACGCTTTAAGAAGAGTGCTTTGGTGGGGCGCAGATAAGTTTGGTGTTGCACGAGTTCAAGGTGTGCCAAGGCATAGGCATGGAAGATGTTGCAATGGGGATTAGTGCCAAAGGTTTTAGCGTGCGCGCGGATCAGGATCACACAACATATAATGTTGTTGTTCAAAGAAGTGCGCCCGCGCCTCACAAAATTTGCTAAGTGTTTTTATCTTTGCGTGGGAAATGCGTGTGTTACGTGAGCGTGAAGTGCTCCATGACGTGACACATGCAAGTGCAACATGAAAAACCAAAGTGCGCCAAGGTTTTCAAAGGAGTTAGATGATTTTGGCCTCTTTTCTCTCTTTTCACATGATTTATCTCTCTTTTTGATTTTGTAAAATGACAAAGAGAGGGTTTGTGGGGTTTGTAGCAATAAGCATATATAAAGGATGGTTTATTCAGAGAGGCGTGGACCTTCTAGATTTATAGATCTAGAAGGGGAGAAAAAGGGGTTTCATTTGGGTAGTTCATTTTAAATGTGTTCTTTTTAAATTTAACCCTTTATACCAATCTTAATACCTAACATAACCAAAAACCAAAAACAAAACAACAGAGGATAAACATCACTTACCCGGTTTAATAAAGGATGAAGGATGATGTTAAGGTCCACAAACTCAAAAAAAGGCATGCGGGCATGATAAGGATAGCTGACAGGTGCAGAGGAATACTTTTCACAATTTTCAATTCATGAAAATGACAAGTGTTAAGTGCCTATATATAGAAAATTGGCATTTATTACCCCACCCACTTTCTTTGGCACACTTTTCAAAGTGTCAACATGGGTTTGGATGCGCCTTGGCACAAGTTGGTTAGCATCGACATAACACTTTCAGCGCCTTAAATGCACATTTGGAGATGTCAACACAAAATTTCCGTGCTTGAGACCTATTTACTTAGCGCACATTTCAGGCGCATGTTTATTGATGTTGACATGTAACTTTTAGCGCCTTAGGGGTGCAACCTTATTGATGTTGGCATGTCATTTGCTGCGCCAAAGGATTTTCAAAGGGGCGCATATTTTTTATGTTGACATGTCAATTCTTGGGCCTAGTTCAAAAAGGCTAAAATGGCTAAGTTCTTAAAACTTGATTTTCGAAGGGAATTTTTAGGCCATTTTGAATGTTAATGACCTCCTCAGGGGAATAAAATGGAATTTTGGTATGGTTATCTACAAAATTTCACTTGTCAATTTTACAGGATAACAAAACTACGATTTCTCTGGCAGCCCTACACTGACTCAAACTGCATTATTTCACGCATTTACAAACAATAAAGACAGTGAGAGAACTCGGATGGAGATGGAGAAAACCACGAGAGGATTTTGTAGAGGGCTCGACATGGAGGTTTTGGATTTTAAGAGACATCTCTAGGTGCCACGGAGTCCGAGAAATCACCCGTCGAAGATATGGTGTGTTTGGGCCTCAGGGCTCTTAAGCGACTACGCCTGGACGAGGTAGCCCGAAAGCACGGGGAGCGTAGGGAACCAAAATGAATGCTCCACTAGCATTCACCAGGCCACCCCGACATGTTGGCATAGTTGGTTCAGTCCCACGAGCTTCGTTTGCAAACTACAGTGTCTGGCAGCCCTACATTGACTCAGACTGCACTATTTCATGTGTTTGCAAACAATAGCACAATGAGAGAACCGGATAGATGCGGAGAAAACAGCAAGAGGCTTTTGTAGAGGGCCCCTACATGGAGGCCCCAGATCTAACGATATGTCTCTAGGTGCCACAGAGTCTGAGAAATCACCCACAAAGATTGGACATTACAAAAGGTTGTTTGTGCCCAAAAAGAAGCCGAAGGCCATATAAATATTTAGTCTTCAACTTTAGATGACAATGAACATCATGAAGAAAAACAATTAGGTGAAGATGTCACTATGATTCAAGAAGAAATGCCTCCTGAAAGTCATAAAGAGTCAATTTGATTACCCAAAAACATCTGGAAGAACTTAAAGAGAAGATACGAGCGGAAGAAAAGGAAAAATGGGAAGCGTGGAAGGATCACAACTTAACTGGAATGGAAGATCTATGTGATGTTTGATAGAATCATGGATAATCTTAAGGAAAACATGCCAAGTTGATTATTTTTATTAATCCCAGCTACTTCAACTTCACAAATCAAACCAGGTAGTTCCAAAAGTAGCATACTAACAAGAAAAATTGCAATGAAGTATTGATAATTGAGCCTGAAACTCATTTAGAATTGTAATTTATTTTTTGATTGAGCATTCACCCATAGTTTCTTTTTTGAAGGTAGAAATTCATTTTATATGTGAGAAATAGAATGCTGATTTAGTCTATTACTCTAACTATTTAGGTTAGATTTATGTAGTCTACAAAAGCCTCTCGCGGTTTTCTCTGTCTCCATCTGGTTCTCTCGATGTGTTATTGTTTGCAAACGCGCGAAATAGTGCAGTTTGAGTTAGTGTAGGGCTGCCAGAGGCTATAGTTTGCAAATGAAATCTTGTGGGACCAAACCAACTATGCCAACACATCGAGGTGACCTGGTGAATGCTAGTGGAGGCTTCGTTTTGGTTCCCTATGCTCCCCGTGCTTTCGGGCTACCTCGTCCGGCGTAGTCCCTTAAGAGCCCTGAGGCCCAAACACGCCATATCTTTGACAGGTGATTCTCGCCTCTCTGCGGCACTTAGAGATGTCTCATCAGATCTGAGATCTCTATGTCAGGGCCCTCTATGAAATCCTCTCACGGTTTTCTCTGTCTCAATCTGGTTCTCTCGATGTTCTATTGTTTGCAAACACAAGAAATAGTGCGGTTTAAGTCGGCCAGAGGGCTGCCAGAGGCTGTAGTTTGCAAACAAAATCTCATGGGACCAAAAAAACTACACCAACATGTCAGGGTGTCCTATTAAATGCTAGTGGAGGCTTTTTTTTTTGGTTCCCTACGCTCCCGTGCTTTTGGGCTACCTCGTCCGGGCATAGTCCCTTAAGAGCCTTGAGGCCCAAACACGCCATATCTTTGACGGGTAATTTCTCGGACTCTGTGGTACCTAGAGATGTCTCGTCAGATTCAAGACCTCCATGTTGGGGCACTCTACAAAATCCTCTCGTGTTTTCTCCGTCTCCATCTAGTTCTCTCGTTGTCCTATTGTATGTAAACACGCGAAATAGTGCAGTTTGAGTCAAGATATGGTCGCCGAGGCTGTAGTTTTCAAACGGAAGCTTGTGGGACCAAACCAACTACGCCAAAACGTCAAGGTGGAATGCTAAATGCTATAGGAGGCTTCTTTTTCTTCCCTACATTCCTCGTGCTTTGAGCTACCCCCGGTGTAGTCCCTTAAGAGCCCTGAGGCCCAAACACGCCATATCTTCGATGGGTGATTTCTCAAACTCCGTGGCACCTAGAGATGTCTCGTTAGATATAAGACCTCCATGTCGGGGCCCTCTATGAAATCCTCTCACGGTTTTCTCCATCTCCATCCGGTTCTCTAGTTGTGCCATTGTTTGCTAACGCGTAAAATAGTGCACCCAAGTCAGCCAGAGGGTGCAAGAGGCTATAGTTTGCAAACGAAAGCTCGTGGAACCGAACCAACTATGCCAACATGTCGCGGTGGTCAGGTAAATGCTATAGGAGGATTTTTTTTGGTTCCCTACACTCCGTCCTTTTGGGCTACCTCATCCGGCGTAGTCCCTTAAGAGCCCTGAGGCCCAAACACACTATATCTTTAACAAGTGATTTCTCGGACTTCGTGGCACCTAGAGACATCTCGTTAGATCCAAGACCTCCATGTTGGGGACCTCTAAGAAATTATCTCTTGGGTTTCTCCATCTCCTTCCAATTCTCTCACTATGTTGTTGTTTGCAAACGCGTGAAATAGTGTAGTTTGAGTCGGTGCATAGGTCACAGACGTTGTAGTTTGCAAACGGAAGCTCATGGTACCAAACCAACTACACCAAAAACATTGGGGTGGCCAGATGAACACTAGTGGAGGCTTATTTTTGATTCCCTACACTCCCCATGCTTTCGGGCTACCTTGTCCAAGCATAGTCGCTTAAGAGCCCTGAGGCCCAAACACGCCATATCTTCGATGAGTGATTTCTTGGACTCTGTGGCACCTAAAGATGTCTCAACAGATCCAATACCTCCATGTCAAGGCCCTCTATGAAATCATCTTGTGGTTTTCTCCATCTCCATCCGGTTCTCTCGTTATCCTATTGTTTACAAACGCGTGAAATAGTGCAGTCTGAGTCAGTGTAGGGCTATCAAAGGCTATAGTTTTCAAACGGAAGCTTGTGGGACCAAACTAACTACACCAAAAAACAAAGGTGGCATGTTAAATGCTATTAGAGGATTTTTTTTTGTTCCCTATGCTCCCGTGCTTTCGGGCTACCCTGTCTGGGTGTAGTCCCTTAAGAGCCCTGAGGCCTAAACACGCCATATCTTCGACGAGTGATTTCTCGACTGTGGCACCTAGATACATCTCATCAAATATGAGACCTCCATGTCAAGGCCCTTTAAAAAATCCTCTCATGTTTTTCTCCATCTCCATATGGTTCTCTCGTTGTACTATTGTTTGCAAACGCATGAAATAGTGCGGTCCGAAAGCAGTGTAGAGAGCAAGAGGCTATAGTTTGCAAACGAAAGCTCGTGGGACCGAACTAACTATGCTAACATGTCGTGGTGGTAAGGTGAATGCTATGGAGGATTTTTTTGGTTCCCTACACTCCCCGTACTTCCGGGCTACCTCGCTCATGTGTAGTCCCTTAAGAGCCCGAGGCCCAAACACCCAATATTTTTACGGGTGATTTCTTGGACTCCATGGCACCAAGAGACGTCTCATAAAATCTAAGACCTCCATGATGGGGACCTCTATGAAATCTTCTCATGGATTTCTTCGTCTCCATCCGGTTCTCTCGATGTGCTATTTTTTGCAAATGCGTGAAATAGTGCAGTCTGAGTCAGTGTAGGGTTGTCAGACGTTGTAGTTTGCAAACAGAAGCTCGTGGGACAAAAAAACTATGCCGACATGTTGGGGTGGCCAGGTGAACTCTAGTGGAGGATTATTTTTGGTTCCCTATGCTCCCCATGCTTTTGGGCTACCTCGTCCGGGCGTAGTCACTTAAGAGCCCTGAGGCCCAAACACGCCATATCTTCGACGGGTGATTTCTCGGACTCCGTGGCACCTAGATACATCTCTTCATATTCGAGACCTCCATGTTAGGGCCCTCCACAAAATCCTCTCACAGTTTTCTCCATCTCCATCCGGTTCTCTCGATGTGCTATTGTTTGTAAACGTGTGAAACAGTGCAACTGAGTCAATGTAGGGTGCTAGAGCCTCTGTAGTTTGCAAACAGAAGCTTGTGGGACCAAATCAACTATGCCAAAACTTTGGGGTGGCTAGGAAAACACTAGTGGAGGCTTTATTTTGGTTCTCTACGCTCCCTGTTCTTTCAGGCTACCTCGTCTAGGCGTAGTCCCTTAAGAGTCGTGATGCCCAAACATGCCATATATTTGACGAGTGATTTCTCAGACTCCGTGGCACCTAGAGATATCTCGTCAGATCTGAGACCTCCACGTTAGGGACCTCTACAAAATACTCTCATGTTTTTCTCCATCTCCATCCAGTTCTCTCGTTGTACTATTGTTTCCAAACGCATGTAATAGTGCGGTTTGAGTCAGTAGGGTTGTCAAAAATGTAGTTTGCAAACGGAAGCTCGTGAGACAAAACCAACTACCCCAACATGTCAGGATGGCTAGGTGAACACTAGTGGAGCCTTCTTTTTTGTTCCCTATGCTCCCTGTGCTTTCAGGCTACCTCATCCGGCGTAGTTGCTTAAGAACTCGAGGCCCAATCACGCCATATCTTCGACGGTGATTTCTCAAACTCCATGGCACCTTTAGATGTATCATAAAATTTGAGACCTCCATGTTGGGGCCCTCTATGAAATCCTTTCACAGTTTTCTCCATCTCCATCTAGTTCTCTTGTTGTGCTATTTTTTGCAAATACGCGTAATAGTGCAAATCCGAAAGTTAGTGTAGAAGGGTCGAGCACGCTGTAGTTTGCAAATGGAAGCTCGTGGGACCAAACCAACTACAAAAAAATTGGGGTGGCCTGGTGAATGCTATTGGAGGTTTTTTTGGTTCCCTACGCTCCTCGTGCTTTCGGGCTACCTCGTCCGAGTGTGGCTGCTTAAGATCCCTAAGGCCCAAACACGTCATATCTTCGAAGGGTGATTTCTCGGACTCTGTGGCACCTAAAGACATCTCTTCATATCTGAGACCTCCATGTCAGGGCCCTCCATGAAATCCTCTCATGGTTTTCTCCTTCTCCATCTGGTTCTCTCGCAGCTATTGTTTTGCAAACGCGCGAGATAGTGCGGTTTGAGTCAATGTAGGGTCGCAGAGGTTGTATTTTGCAAATGGAAGCTCATGGGACTAAACCAACTATGCCAACACATCAGGGTGACCAAGTGAACGCTAGTGGAGCATTTTTTTGTTCCCTACGCTCCCTATGTTTTCAAGCTACCCCGTCCGGGCATAGTTGCTTAAGAGCCCCGAATGACTAGATTGGCTTAAGAATGAATTTGATAGGGTATGTCTTCTTGTTTAGTTCTTGATGGGATTCGGGTAGCCTATGTCTTAGTGACCTTCCATTCATTGATATTTTATGTTATGATGAACCCATGGATGCTTTCAAAAGTGCCTTAAAAAGGATAGGGGTAGTCATCAAGCCTAGTGAAGGGTGTGATGTGATTTCCAAATAACTTGAAATCCCTATAGAATTAAAGGTGATAACATGAATTGGATAGGTTTAGACAATTAAGAATCATTGAGTGTCCGAATCGAATGTCATTACATCCGGTGACATTCTCAAGCATTGGAGTAATGTATATGGAGAGACATTCTCAAAATATCAAGCTGATGAAAGGCATAAAATTGTGACAATCATCGTGTTTTAACAGGGAGAAGTCTACGAAGCATAGAAGAATGTAGTAAGTGCATGATAAGATAGGAACCAATACAAAGAGACCATGAGCAAGAAGAAGCGCAAGTAAGGTAAATACACATATACACATTGATAAATTGAATGAATAATTACTCAGATTAGGTAACTCTTTATATACATACATTATATAAATATTGATTTCCAAAGTTTGATGCATATTATACATTGAAAATGCTAGTACATGTACATCACCAATAAATGAAAAAATAATCCACAATGTCTTAAATATTGTCAAGTGCACATCATATTAGATTCATGCAAAAATAATCTCGAAATGTAAGGTCTTATACACAATTATCAAGTTCCAAATAGTATTTTAATGTGCATAATAAATAAAAAATGTCCAAATAGGTCATATATCATCAAGTTCAAATGCCATATAGGCGTACATACAATGCCATGCACATAGGCATACAAAAACAATGTCATGTAAGACATGTATATTTCCTACTCATCAAAATCTATCCCTCTCTTGGCCTTTCTTGAAGAAGACCCTCCCTTAGACAAAGGTGGAGATCCATGAGATGACTTGGGATCGTCAGAGCCCATGCTTTGAGTCATCTTCCATTGAATACTCACCGTAGATGAGCCTGTAAATGCAAACAATGTTTTTTTGTCAAAAATTAATTTATATATGTTTTCAACATGTATTTAAGACCATGCTAGAATGAAAGTATTTACATAAATACACAAACTTACCACAAGTTTTCGATCACGCCGAATTTTCATCTCACACTCAGATGAGTCATCGGGAGCTCCTGTAGTACAAACAGGGGTACAAAGATGACGAGATGGAGGATTCCATGCCCTCGAAGTCAAAATGGAGGGGGTTGAAGTTCCCTACATACACATAAGATCAGAAAATCTAACATCATAATTAGTGAAAATAGAGCTAAGTACATGTATCTACATAATGACAATATTTTAACTAATTTTATCAATATAGAACTATTGTTTTTACCCCGCCACGCTTGTGAATCAAATGAACAGGGCTGCTACCTGTCACAGGTAACTCCTACATATACACAATGAAGGACATTATTAATATAATTTAATAATTCTATAATGAAATACATTACTAACATGTAATTTAACATAATATGAATTACACGAGAAATTTAACAAAATTTACATGTTGTTTGAATACCTCAGTGAGTTGTTGCGCAGATGAAATCACAATGGCAACACCTTTATCTACTTGTTCACAGAGATGGTGGGGTGTCTAGTGAAGTCAACATCTTTATCAAACATGTATATCACGTGAGTTAGATGGACATACAAGAACATACATATATTTGACTTCAAAACTAATATATATATATATAATATATATATATATATATATATACACACACACACACACATGTATGTGAAAATTTTACATAATTAACATTCTAAATTACCTCTATGAATGTATGTGTATGCATGGTGCTCACCGCCTGTGGTCGGGATGAAGATGCACCTCCCGCGCACTGTAATATCAATGCATGTACATGTACAAATACAATTATTTCAAAAATTTAACATATATAAGTAAATCAGTACTCCAAACTTTTTGTAACACACATAAAAAACATAACAAATTTACCTGCGAAGGTGACGTCGATGAATGTAATCCAAATGTCTCACTCAAAAGGACATCTAACATAGTGACATTATCGTGTTCACCCCTAGCACTAGGTGCACTAAAATCAGTATGGATGAAATTATTGTCCTCCTCGGGCCCCAAACATATGCTACCGGATGACAAGTAAAGATGTGGCCTTATAATAGTACTCCCGAGGGAATACTCTATGTACCTCCACGAGCATCTGGCTCTAGAAATCTCCCTCGTATGTTGAACAAGGGTCATGAGATAGCCCCTGAAGCGCGTGGAGTGTATCAATCTCTATTGTCTCCTTCACTACTTGAGGGAAAATATCAGGGTGAGGGGCTTCTATGCAGGAATCTACCCTGCTGAATAGGTGCACGTTGTGCACCTAGTTGATCTGTGCAGATCCTTTTTCCCTGGAAATCTCGGAAATCAAAATAATTTGGGATCTCGTTGAGGATAAACTCGCAATAGAGTTTCCTCATAAAGTATAGTGGCACCTCGTTGTTATTACAAGGTGGAAAATCAAACACCATCCACCATCGATCCCAAAAATTATTTTTAATCAAATTATTATTGCACCAATGGATGGGAAATCATTTACATGTCAATGGAACAGAAAATTAGTGCGGGGGTCCGTGAATAAGGTGCATATGAGTTCTTTTGAAATTTATTTTTTCTTTACATCCACATATGAATTTTTTTTGGAATAATAAACCCTACAACCCTCTCTGTAAGTTGTCCAACAATCAATTTTCCCTGTTGCCACGTCAATTTGAACAAGTAATGCCTCCAATGTGTTTGTAAGAGAGGCGTGGTGGGGGTTTGTAGATTGTGCATCCCTCATTGTTTTGATTAAATCCTAAATTTCAATTTTGTTTTCAACTATTTGGGCTACTAAATCTTCTTGACTACCCAAGGGATGTTGAGCAATTATGGGAGTGTCGGGAGGGATGTCAGGAATAACAAGGTTTGGTTGTGGTTGATTCCCTCGACCTCTAACTGTAACAATAAAAATATGTATTCAATTCAAATTTTAATCTATAATTATCATATTTCAATGTAATTTTGAGAAAATAATTGTGCTTACTCTTCTGGTGCCATCGTCGATTCAAATCTTCCCGGTGATCCAGAAATGATCCTTTGAGCTTGAGATCCAGTTGAATGAAAAAACGCGAGGGCACGAAAAAACTCTAAAACTCACGTTTGAGGGAGGTAAAATGATAGAGGCTCGGGCCTTTTTTTGTTTATAGTAGGCATAATACAGTACACGTTATGTAACATGTACGCGATATGTAACGCATACGCGTTATGCTTCGTTGAATCCCGAGTGGAACAAATTAAAATGTGAGCATGTTTTAACAAAACGCGTACGCATTTTACTTTTTTTTAGATTCTTGTCCGCTTTTTAGCCCCCAACTTCGTGCACTTACCCGAAAAACAAGAGTGCAAGATCCTACCTTGCCATGGTAAAGCTCCACTTTTCAAGCAAGTCCCAAAATATTTCAAACTCAAGAAACTCCAAGATCCCTTCTACTCCAACAAGAAAGCACTCCCCAAAAATCCAAGATCCAAAGCTAAGCAAGTAACCCCATTTACTTCCCAAAAATTTCAATAAATAGAAAAAAAGAAGAGGGAGATGATGTGGCTCCATGTAGGATGCCACATCATTTCTTCTCCACCCCACATCACCCAAGTCAAACCCATACTCCAAGGCATAATAAATGGGTGGTTGAGAGGTATGAAAACCTCTTACACACACCACTCCAACCCATACCCTTTTAGGACTAAAATTAAACACATGTAAGAAAGTGCAATTAAAAATCACCTTTTGCCTTCCAAAACACATAATGGGGTCTATTTTTGACCCCTAACCCATAGGTAGGGTTGGTATAAGAAATTAAGAGGTGTGGGACAAGCTTAACTTGTCCCACAAGCCTCCAAAATTGGCCCTTAAGGCCAAATCCGAATTTCCAAGATGAGGTAGAGTGTACAACACTCAAGATCACATACACTCAACTTAAAACACATAAACCAAAGAACCATCTAATCTAATAAATGACTTCTTTTTTCCCATCCATAATTAGTTTAGTAACATGATTAATTTACTAATTTATACACATAAATTAATTAATGATAAAAGGGAATTACATCACCATAAAATCACATACACTAAAATTAAATAAAGGAAAAGAAAAGAACAACACACAAACCCCTTGGTCACAATTGGAGGTCATCCCCCCATGGGGACCCCCTAACAACAAATAAAACACACACAACATAACACAAGTTTCCATGGTGACCATTTTCGTATCCACCTAGTATTCCATTGTGGTTGGTCTCCAATCCCCCTTTGATTGTTGTGATATAATCACCTGCAAAACACACAATACCTCCTTCGGCCTTGTGGCCGCATCAAAACATCCAAGATAAAATATATGCATATAAGTCAACAATCATCCATACATAAATTAAATCATCATCTAGGAAAATAATGTTACTATTTTAAAATTCCAACAACATCTCAATTCTATATTTCATCAATACCAATAAGATCACAAGATTAGTTCACTACTAAATCCTACTCAATATGACAAAAATGTCGAATGTCGAAATATATAAATATGTCAACAACACATCATCATCAATATAAAATGTCTCTCTAAAATTCTACACAAATCATACTATGAATCAAAATCCATCAATAATCAAAGTATCTCTATCATCTAATCATCATGCTAAGCCAAAATGATACAATAATATCCATGTATATAACCAACAATAATCGAGATCAAAATATAATAAGTGTCAAGGGGAGTGGGCACTACATATTATTTGTAATTTAGATAAGTACTTTTGTAACATCAATTTTTCATTATTTTCATGTATTGTAAATCTAATGGCATGAAAAGAAGTATGATATAGATACCATTTCTAATAATGTAGCCAAACCCTCCTTAGAAATACCATTCTTAAAGGTGGAAGTGAAAACCATCATGTCTTTGATGAAACTCATTTGATGTCCCTTTACTTTGCTTTATCTACAAAAATCAACTAAAACTAAAAATGGGGAAGTAAATTACGTGGGATCTCTTATAGCATGGATGAAAAAGGGATACCCCGATAGCTATGCATATGGAGATAATGGAGTGAAAAATATTATCTTCGGATATGGTAAATGGACGAAGGGATTTATGGGACTTTCACATAAATTGATGTTTACTTTAATGGTGAAAAATGGAATACACACCACTTTGATTCATTATTGTCACTTGCAAGCTCCTCACTCATCACAAGCCTTATCTTCTTGCACATAACTTCCCCTAACTTATTGAAAACTATATATTTATCTTAAACAACATTTTTCTCACCCAAGAGTTTATTACGCCAAAGGTGTTTCTATATTGGAATGAGCTCAACTACTTCGACGACGAATTATAGATAATCGATGGTGTAGAGCTATGATACAGAAATGTGTTGAAATCCAACTTATGCATGCCCCTATACATCGTCTACCTTGAGAATCGTGATGAAAAGTTTTTAGTGACAACGTGTACCTCAAGAATGGTGCCTGCAAAGGTCATAGTGCATGTGGCATAGGTACTTAGAAGAAGAAGTAAAATCAATACATCTAGACATTATGCCCAAATGAAGTGCCTCATAATCCTAAATATTCTTCTTCGCATACAATAAAGAAACCCGAAACATGAAGTAGTTTCCTCTCAAAGACAATTGAACCACTACAAATACAGATATAGAGCCAAATCAATCAATTTGTATATAGTAAAATGAGGAGATATTAGGGTTACATATTTATCTTTGTGTGCACGTTTGATTTAACTCATATAAAATACCTCTCACTGCAAGGCATTCAAATGCAAATTTGGAAAATTCACTAACCATCACCTTCACCTCATGGTTTCCTTCAATCTTCAAATCCTCACGTGCGTCAACGACATAAGAATTTCATATTTTAATTTTACAAAGCTAAAGTAGTGGTTTTCAGGTAGGTGTGCGGCTTTGTTTACGAGTTTAATCGTGTTTTTGGAAAAATTTCATCATTTTAAAGGCTATTTACAAGCCAAAGACAGAGATTGTGACAATTTTTTATGAGCACATTATTCTTAAAACTACCTTGTTTTGAGGGGTGAGGTGAAGTTTTAAAAGGTTTTGTCACAGTGGGTTCCCAATGGTGTATAAGGCAATGAAGGGAAGGAGTGGAGTTACAAGGTTTTTTCGGGCATTTTCAAGGTCGATTGGGATGGGCGAGCTTCGAGAAGGGGAAGGGATTTTTGGGGATAATATTATTCCCGTGAATTTTGGAATACCATTTTTTATCGTGGTCGGTCATCATGGGACAACGACTACTTTTTCTCCCCGATATGATAGAGGGATGATTGTTTTATCATATTTTCAAAAATAATATTTATCATTGTGTAGTATATAATTGTTTTTTAAAAATTAAATCAATTAAAAATCTTACTTCTTTTAATGCGAGCCAATATTTAATCAATTTTTAGGTCACGATATATTTTTAAAATTTTACCCTTTAAACATACACTAATAATAAAATAAAAATGATATTTTTGTTTAAAATATATATTTTTGTATTATTATATATATATATATATGGTTTGTATACATATCTATATACAACTTGATGATTATATTTTAAATATACATGTTATATGTGACACTTATCGCAAAGATTTATAAGTATTTTATGGTTAAAATCATAAATAAATGTAAACATGCATCAAATTCAACTCCTAATTGTGATGAATTTAGGGTCTACCTAGTCCCCGTCATGATTATGTTATTTTTTGATACATACTATAATAGACAAGTTTACAATTTGTTTATTTAAGATGGCACCATATGGGGATTCAAACATGTGTTCCTCTGTCCGCTAAGATCCTACCTCCATTTTTATCACCTGTTGTTTCTCTAACCACCATAGCCAACCAACCTCCTTCCCATCTTCCTTCTTAGTTTACATTCCCTCCTTCCCCTCAAAGCTAACAAAATCATATTCAACAGGGAAACCAATTTGTTTCTTTATTGGTTTATTCACTTTGACACAAATCAATAACTTCCCTTCAATCTGGACTGTCAACTCTTTATCAAATATTTCCCATCTAATCTTTCAAATTATTGACCATTAGCTCTTTATTAAGTGTTGGGGATTAAAAATATGAGTTTCAACTTTATTTTCAAATTTATTTTATGTTGTTGCATTTTCTACTATGCCGAAGACGTAACTATTTCATTTTCACCTTTTTATTTCCAACCTTCCATTCATGTAGACCTTTGTCTTATCTAAAAATTAAATTTTGACCAATAGACAACCTTGATGTCCTCAAGTTTGATTGGTATATAACATCTACATGTAACTCATGTGATCGGTGCATTAAATGTTTCCTACAAATACTCGAGCTTATAATTCAAAAGGGTGGTTGTAAATTGCTACATGAAGAAAGCATTGTGGATGGGTTTTGAACATGAAACCTATTAGAATTACCCTATTTTAATTTTGGGACCTTTAAGCATGAATTTTACTCACGTGAAGAGTGTGAGAAAGATCATGACTATGAAGTGGAGCACATATAATAGATATTTTTATTGCCAGGAGGTATCAACAACTGATATTATTTGGGAAATAACAATTTATGAGCCATGGAATAAGTGTGGGACATATTTCTATTTAATTTTCAATTTTTTATTTCCAACAACTTACATTCATGTCTTCATCCTATCTACCAAATTGAACACCATCCAATCTATGATAATGATGTCGTAAAAATGAGAATAAAAATATAGGAAAGTTTGATTGGTAGATAAAATATACATGTCCCTCATATGACCTAACTAGGAGGGGCTCAATTATCAATTTGAACCCGTGTTCCTCCATCCGCCAAAATCCTACCTCCATTCTATGTTCACCTCTTGTTTTTTAACCACCATAGCCACCTATCCTCCTTCCCATATTCCTTTTTGGTTTGCATTCCCTCCTTCCCTTCAAAGATAAAAAAATCATATTTAGCACAAAACCAATCTATTTCCTATTATCTTATTCAATTTAATGTAGATCAATACTTCCCTTCAATATTTACCATAGACTCTTTATCAAATATTTCCCATTGATTCTTTCACAAATCTTGACTAGTGGCTATTTCTTAGGTGTTAGGGATCAAGTAGATGGGTTTCAACTTTTGATTCAAATTTATTTTATGTTATTGTATTTTTTATTACGAAAAGCCACAAGTATTTACTTCCCACCTTTTTATTTCCAACTTCCATTCATGTCTTCATCTTATTTAACATGATTTTAACAAATTAAATGGATTTCAATCAAAAACCTTGATGTCATAAATCTTGATACGAATATAACATATAACTATCCCTCACACCAACCCATGTCTCATGCCGATAAAATTTTTCCTTCATCCCAACCAAAGCATAGATAGTGCCTCTAGATGAAGAACATGGGCACCATTTCTTCCCTGGCTGGAAATAAGAAATAAGTTCTATTTTATATTTGAGTTCATCAAACATGACTATCAAAGTGTGGAGGATTTTGGTTCTCTAATGTGTGGAGCCCATTCAAGATTTGCATTATACTTTTAATTTTGGGGACATCAGACCTAGCAGTTTGCTTTCCATCGGCTCCGCCATTGTTGTTCTGATGCAGAGAGAAAGATAAGGACAACCCAATACCATGTTATCACATTCCTCCATCGATTGGAATGAAGATTCGTGACCTTTAATGTTTATCACTCATTTCTCTAACTCCATACCACAACCTCCATCTCATTTTCCTTCTTAGTTTGTATTCCCTACTTCCCTTCAAAGCTAAAAAATTATATTTAATAAGGAAACCAATATGTTTCCTTATTATTTTATTCAATTTAACACATATCAATGACTTCCTTCAATCTTGACCTTTGGCTCTTTATCAAATAATTCCCATCAAATCTTTCATAAATCTTGACCATTACCTCTTTGTTAGGTGTTGAGCATTTAAAAGATGGTTTTCAACTTTTAATTCACAATTATTTTATGTTATTACATTTTTACTACACCAAAGCCACAAATATTTACTCGCCACCTTTTTATTTCAAATTTTTCATCCATGTCTTCATGTTATCTAACAAATTAAATGTCGTCCAATCCGGAAACTTGATGTCATCAATATTAATTGGTATATAACATCTACCTCTCACCCATATAGCCAACTGATGTAGGGGATCAACTATATATTCATCATTACTAGTGCATGAACAGTTTCATGCATATATTCAAGCTTACAAATCAAACGTCATCCAATCGATGATAATGGCATTCAAAAAAATTAAATAAAAAATAAAAGTTTGATCTCGTGGATAAATTCTATATGTCGCTCAAATGACTTTACTATTGGGGGCTCAATTTTCAATTCTAACCCGTGTTCCTCTATCCACCAAAATACTACCTCCATTCTTTGTTCACTACTTTATTTTCTAACGACTATAGCCACCTAGCCTTCATCCCATTTCTTTCTTGGTTTGCATTCCCTCCTTCACTTGAAAGCTAACAAAATCATATTTAGCATGAAAACCAATTTTTTCCTTATTGGTTTATTTAAATTTATACATATCAATAACTTCCCTTCAATCTTGACCATTGGCTCTTTATCAAATATTTACCATCGAATATTTCATAAATCTTGACTATTAGCTCTTTCTTAGGTGGTGGGGATTGAACATATGCTTTTAGATTTATTATTGAAATTGATTTTACTTTATTGCATTTTTTATCACACCAAATTTGTAAGTATTTACTTCCGTCTTTTTATTTCCAGATTTCCATTCATGTCTTTTTCTTATATAATGTGTATCTAACAAATTGAATGTCTTCCAATTGAAAACCTTAATGTCGTAAAGCTCGATCGACATATAACATCTACCTATCGCTCATATTAGCCCATGTCACATGATGAGAATGGCTTTCCTTCTTGCCAACCAAAGTATAGATAGTATCCATGGTTGAAGGACATGGATTCCATTTCTTCCCTAGCTACGAACAAGAAACAAAGATTTTTGTATTCAGGTTCAACGACATGAGTATCGAAGTGTGGAGTATTTTGGATCTCAAATGTGTGCAGTTCATTCAAGCTCTACATGACACCCTAAATTTTGGGGCCATAGATTATGGAAGTTTTCTTTCCATCATCTTTGTAGATTGTTTAGTTAAAGTATGAAGGAGGCTCACAACCACCCAATACCATTTTATCACATTCCTCCTTCCATTGTAGTAAAGATTCATGACTCTTAATCGGAGATGGTTGTTTTCAGCACCCTTTCACCCATCCTCCATCAAACCCCTCCTTCATCTCCCATCTTCCTCACCTTCATTTTCACTTCTTCCAATTTTATTTCTTCTATCCATTATCTTCTACGTTTCCATCATACATTTCACGTACGATTTCTAGTTTATGTCCATATAATATACTATATAATACATACAACCATTAACTTGTTACATTTTTAACTAAATTATTTTGTTGTAAACATATGGTGTTAGTACAAAAGATACATTTTAGAATGTGTATCATCCACGTAATTTGAACCCGTAACCTATGATTTTTAAGCGTGATGTTTACGCAAAAAAAAATCCTTTTAGTGGATGGAGGTGGGTTGGTATTGTATCTTTATTCAACCAACCAATAGAGCCACAATCCCAGCAGAGTTTTCATCCTATGACCTACATTTCCTACTATTTCAGTTTCCAAACACCTACTCCATATAACATATATTTTCCTAAACCAAATTTGGGCGGTAAAAATGAGAATTTGTTTTTCCATCTTATATGGAAGAGCTCAATTTGAGTGGATGTCATGACATGAAGCTCTATTATCCCCATCGAGATCACCTAACCAATATGCAAATTTTAATATTAGAAAAATGTGAAAGCAACATAAATCTCCCTTCACAACTCTTTGTTTTTCATTCTCTCAAATAATTAAGCACCTAAAATTTCTCAAATCTAAACTGATTGTCTTTAAACATAAGACAGATAATAAATCTCAAAAAACTAAATCTAAGTCACTTCTCCGACCTGAAATAATTTCCTTCAACCATTCACCAACTTCAACATCTCAAAATCTTAAATTTAAGGCACTACAATGGATTAAAATATTTTACTTCCAATTTTGGAACCCTAACTTATCTGCAACATCTTGATCTCTCTTTTACAAAGTTTATTGAATCTTCCATAGACATGTACAAATATTTTGTCATTAAAAGAACATTCTCAAATTTTGTCAAGATCTAATAAATTTTCCCTCAATTTTTTACATTTTTGTTCTCTCAAGACACTTTGATGGTTTTATTAGTAAAAAATTGTCCTTGTAAATCAAAGATCAATTTACACTAAACAACGCAAGAAATCTTATAGAGTCACAATTTAATATTTTCCCAAATTTTGTTCATTGATTGTTTTCCGTAATTACTAGAGTTTAAAACTAAAAAGGGAAGCTACTCAGTGCACAAGAGAAAACAAACATAGAGACTGAATTTTGAACCCGATACGCAGTGGATTTTCCCCCTTACATGAATGGATTCAAAATGAAGAAATAAATTGAAAAAGTGTTGGCGGTTGTGAAAGAGTCCCCTAGTCCTAGAGGCAGCAACCTAATTTTCACGCACGTTCACGGTCAAAATTTAAAATCAAATTTTTGAATATGATTTGTCAAAAATATGTGTGGTAAAGTGGTAGGTGGAAAAATTTATAGCTACCAGTCACGGGTTCAATTTTGGTTAACCCCATCATGAACATTCATGATGGATAGGGTCATCCATCCTAGAGATATCTCGGACGAAAAACCTCCTAATATGAGAATCACGTCTCAAGCACGAATAATGTAATTATGTCGAACATGACACCCTACTTTTGAGCATGTTGATTCCACCGCATCTTCAATATGTAAATTAAATCCATCTTTCAGATTCCAAAGTTTCCTTTCAAAACCAAATCACAATCCAACAATATCAATACATCACACCCCTACAATTTACAAACTATTAAAATCCTTTATTTTAAAAAACACATACTCTAAATTCTAGGCAATCCTATGAAATAAATATAAATAATCTAAAGAAATAGCAAAATGAATTCCACATGGGATGAAAGAAAGTAAATTCTAGTTACACATTTATTTATCTTAGATGAGATCTAGGTTTGAAACACAATTGCAATGCTAACTTTTGTGGCACTAAGGTTATGGTCCCATGCAAGGGCAAGCTAATTTTGTTGAGCATGTGTGGGAGAGAAAAATAAGATATTTTAGCATTAATAGGGTCCCATGATTTTTATTCTACTCTACAAATACAAAATAAGATTCTTTAGCGATAATATAAGTATGGTCCCATAAATCCCAAATAAATTATTGAAAGGAAAAAATAGGAGGTAATATTAAACATAAATGCTAAGCACGTTGCAAAATCTCCCCAAAAAATTTAAGAAGCAGATTTTTGTGCCCCTAATTGCTTTAAGGGGTTGGAAATCCCCTCCTAAAGTGGAATTTTTACAAATTTTTTTGGATTTTAGCAGAAAAAATGTTTTATACATGGGACCCCATTTCCTAGATAAATAACACTAGTAGCCTCCAACATGGAACCACACTCTAAGTAGCTCCTCTTTTCGCTTTTAATTTTACAGGGAAATAAGCATGGATCACACTTGCATGAATACCGTGAGGGAAACAGAGAGGATGATGTGGAGTATAGATAGAAAATATTATTTGGGTAGGAACATTATGAGAATGTGTAACATGTGTCGAAATTCAAGGATTTGATTTCCACCTATTTCTTTTCAAATTTCCATTCATGTCTTTGTGTTGGCTAGTAAAAAACTAAATTTCATTTAATCCAAAATGGTGAAATGGATAACTAGGAGTTTCATCTCATGGTTGGGTTTTATTTAATTTTCAATTGCCTTAAAATAGTTTTTTATGTTAGCTTGCATGGTTTTAGAATTTATTTTCTAATTATTAAAATTTTCACCCATTTTATGTTTGATATTCATCTATTTATTATAGTAATATGGTATGACAA
Organism: Taxus wallichiana var. yunnanensis; assembly: GCA_018340775.1. Taxonomy (NCBI): domain Eukaryota; kingdom Viridiplantae; phylum Streptophyta; class Pinopsida; order Cupressales; family Taxaceae; genus Taxus; species Taxus wallichiana. Next base: position 609,389,147 of record CM031236.1, on the reverse strand, counting down.
AAACGATGTACATTAAACAAGTGAATAAGTTTGTCAGTCACTATAAATATGCACCATGCTAGGTCATATTTTTCCTCAAACACAACTAAGAAATTTATGTCACTTGACTTCACTTTTGAATCACATCCTATGAAGAGGTGATGGGAACAAAGATTGTTAGACAATATATTTTATTTTAAGTTTCCGTCCATCACTATGTTGGATTGTCCAAATGGCATGATGATGAGAATACCATACTCTCCATCTCCTTTTTTTTTTACCATTATCTTTTGGTTTACCTTTTGTGCTTATAATCTTGAAACAATACAATAATGTGATTGCAGTAATACCTTGGAGTTGAAATACTCAGCTATAGTGGGAATGATATTTTGTCGTTGCAAATGGATGTTTCATGTAAGAAACACTCAATGTATGAGGAAGAAACAAACTTGTCATTGTAATTGATAGATATTCCATCATTGATTATGTCATGGTTAGATAATTGAGGGTGAAAATGTCCATATGATAAGGGAGGAAGGTGTAGATTGAAGATATCAAGAGCATAGTCAAGGCATACTTTGATAGAGAAACCAACATGCAATATCGATAAACAAAATTGTATCTCATCTACGTTTAATGCAGCCTCTCCACGCAAGACATCAACATGGTAGAATGAATATTTATTCTTGATCAAGCATCTCCCCACATTTAACATGTAGTCAATTACGCATGATCCATGATTTAGGATTCCCTAAGTTATTTTCAATAGAGAGGGACGATTTTCATACCATGGGCAATGACATGAGGCTTGTCATCATTCTCTTGAGATGACATCTAAGCATTAATAAATGCCCTTTATAAGGGTGTCTTTTTTACTATCCTCTATTTAAAAACACTATAATGTAATTTTCATGTCTCCCACGATGTACATGTGGTTCTCACCTTTCTCATTTCCCTGCATAAACACTCCCTTATTATAATTGTGACATAAACATGATAAATACAAGCTCGTTCTTCATCACCCCTCTTCATCCACCGTTGATTGTCCTCTACTCCTCCTTTTTGGTGTATCCATTGCACTACTTGAGTGTGATTGCTAATTTGTACCAAATATACTACATACATGGTAGCAATGGATAGTAAACACCACACATCATATTTATTTAAGTTTCACAATTCATTTGTTTTCAATAAAACTAACATACATGTAAGGTAGTGCAACTTGGCGCGATTTTTTTATTTAATATCTTTGCTAAGCTAATAACCTCCTCCATTAATGAATTCCCATTTTTCTTGGGCATGCAAAATGTTACCCATTAATGTGGGTATTTGGAGTAATATTTACAATTTTTACTCCAAAATTTTGATCAATTATAGTATATTTCTTCTTTCTTGGGAATTAAAAATACAACTTATTTTGTTATTTTGACAAATTGATTGATTTTTAAAGGAATGAATGGTTTGGGTGTCACACAATTAAGAAGCTTGAGAAATTTTGGGAATTGTCATCACTAATTTTTATTTTCAAATTTTCTTTTACACCTTCTAGTTCTAAATTGACATGCAAGGTAGGTTTAACAAGCTCTCAAGATTTTATACAAAACTATACATGTGAAAATCTAGATCCTCCTCTTAGGGTGGGGTAGTTGAAAAACATAGTGTGATCTACCTTTCTTTCCATTTAAAGATGCTTCTAATATGGACAATTTTAATGGGTTTCATATAAGTCTAAGCCAGGAATTTATTTCCTTACGTAAGTTACAATTGCACAAAGGTGTTATTATTTAGATTCTAACTTTTCATTTAGATTGTATACATGGACTAATGTTGTAAATTAATTTTTTTATTGTATCTTCTTTGGGCACAAATTGATATAAAACATGTTTCATGAAATTTGAATTACAATGTGTTTACAAATTTTTCACTTGAAAATGTTATCTCGTTATAAAAATATGTCTTGGATATATAGATTCAACTACTTATAATTCCACAAGGATTGGAGTTTGTTTCATCTCTCAAAATTCTTATGTCAAAAAAAATTTAGTATCAAATTTTTAATTTTATGAATATATGATTATTATGCCCTTTCATTTTTTCAATGTAAGAATTATCAAGGCCATGCTTGAGAGGAGATGCTACTTTTGTCATTACGTCATTTGAAGCAATATGATATATGAGAAGTGTGGATCTCAAAGTGCAAAACAACGTTTGTGATTATAAAAATATTGTACTAAATTTTTAACTGAAACAAATATTATTGAAATTTTTCAAAATATTATTTTTATTTTGCAATATTAATTAAGGGAAAGTGTCACTTTTATCCCAAAATAACATTATAATGTCTGCACTTATTATGATAAATAGAAACTATATTTTTATCTCCATTTAATATATTTCGAGGTTGATCCTCTCCTTGGATAGAGGAAGTTGTGAAGTCTGCAGGGTCGGGCAGGGGTATTCAGTGGCTTAGCGGCCAATACCGTGACTGCTCCACTTCACTCAAAATGTGAACCCCATGTTCGTATTGGGGAGGCTTGATCACAGGTTGCTCCCAGTGATCGAAATTGATGTTGCTCTATTTTTGGTGCACTCCACGATTGAAAACTGGAACAAGCTCAAAGATTGTGTTGGCAACGCGTTTAGTCTTCTTCTGAGGGAAGTAAATCGCCACGCGGGAACTCAGTACCACTTAACCTTTTGGATTTTCCTCTAGTGGCATTTTTTTCGGTGTATTTTGTTCTCTCCTCTCCTCTCCTATTCTTCCCCAATTTTGGTTCATGCTAACATCATTTCTTCTTTCTCCTTCCTCCTCCCTTCTTCCGGTTGGCTATTTTTAGCCCACCCTTCTCTCTTCTCCTTCTTCTCTTTTCTTCTCTTTGTATGGTTAGCACTCGCCCTCCGATTCATAGCTCCAGTCAAAAGCGTTTAATCACCTATATATATGTGTGTGTGTGTGTGTGTGTATGCGCGCGTGTGGTTAGTTAATTTGAATTTGATATTTAAATAAATGATTTACTTTATAGTTCTTGCTTATAATTTAACGTTTTACTTTATTTTATATTTTAAGCAAGAAGTTTTTTTTTCTTTATTTTATATATTTTGATATATGTTAATGAAAAATAAATTGTGTTTCACTTTTTGATGGCTAATAAAATAAATATTGTTTCAATTTTATGCAATTCAATGTATATGTGATTTAAATATAATTAATAGCATTTGAATGAAAAATTAACAATAAATTTAGTAGTGTATGTGTGTTGAAAATACAAAATTATCTAAAAGAATTTCTAAAAGGATATTAATTGAAATATTTCTACATTTTTATAAAAGATACAAAAATTAAATTGTAACTTCTACTTACAAATTTATTACAATAATTTTAATTGTAAAAAAATGATAAAATGACCACAAATAGTAAAACATTTCTAAAAAGAAAATTCACACTACATTTTCAAAAAATTGCACTACATTTTCGAAAAATTGTTAAAATTTGTAAAAGAAAATTCAAATAAATTATAAACATACAAAACTATAAACAATATAAGATTACAAAAATGTAAATGAATTATAAATTTCATAAATTTTGTTCTACATATAATCTAGCAAATCGTAAAATAACTATAAAAAACATGTCAAATCATAAATGAAAGTCCCTCACACGTTGAAAAATGTGAAGAAAAGTACTAAACATAAACAAAACAAAAATTAAGTGAAAAAAATGTTTTGTGTACCAAAAATTTCCTCAATCTTAACCTCTCGCTTATTATCCCGCCTTGACAATATATATAGGTTTCAAAAAAAATTCACTTTTTTAATGATCAATCACAATAAAGTATATTATATTTTAGATCATTTGTACATAGTTTTTTTAAAAATATGTATTTATTTGATTTTTTCAAAAAGTAGATTCTATTTTTCTATTGGCTGAAAATAAATTATAAGCATCTCAAGTTTTTTTAATTAATAAAAATAAGAATTTTCAAGTTTTTTATATACTATACTTCAAACATTATAATTACAAAAATATTAAATTATTGTAATTAATGTATCAAGTACAACATTAAATTTTCACTTTTTAAATGACCAATCACAATAAAGCATATTACATTTTAGATCATTTGTATATAGTTTTTTTTTTTAAATATGTATTTATTTGATTTTTTCAAAAAGTAGATTCTATTTTTCTATTGGCTGAAAATAAATTATAAGCATCTCAAGTTTTTTTTTTCAAGTTTTTTATATACTATACTTTAAACATTATAATATCACTTTATGATATTTTTTGCTTCCAATTTCTATTTATTACTATATTTACTCTACATGCATTCCAAATTGTTGCAAATATTGACATGCTACTACAATTTACATAGTAGTCTTCACAAAATGAAAGTGTGGTTATAAGCCTCCCACCATACATCAACATATAATTTGCAACTGTGAAGAAACAAACTAGGGACTTAACTATATTATATAACCAATTGTTCTATCATAACTTTTCACTCAACTCTTTACGCATATTTGCCACTATAAATGCAATCGACCGCGTGGTCCACAAGCAACACCATAACCTCTTCCTTCACTAAAATGCACCTTCATCGACAGGATTTGCCATTTCATGGCCTTGTTCAAATTAGGAACCCTATTTAAAGGTCACTGACTATTTGGAATCCCCGCCATGTTTTGTGGATGAGGTTTGTTCCCCATAAGCCAATCGAAGGCCCTCCAAGTAAATCCTTTTCTTGGGATATACAACAGAGAATCCATTTCTAGGATCCCTCAAAGTGCACGTTTTGTGTAATAATGATTTCGAAATCCTAAAATCTAGATCATATTTTTCTCGAAAAACTTAGATGTGGTTTTTTTAATTTTAAAAAATGATGAATGTAAATTGAATCGTATTGGAGATTGTGCTCGATGTCTTAATCGGTTGGGAGGAACGTGCCACTAACAAGTTTATAATTTAATTTAATTTAGATATTAATGTCCACAGAAGGCCAAGAATGACCTATGGGATAGAAAATACAAACCAAGAACCAAAACATAAAGGAAGTGCCAAAACATCTCAGGAAAAATGAAACAACAAATCAATTGCTAGAAGGTTGCAAATCTTGAAACCAATAGAAAGTGCGTTGTGACACATCTAGACCGGGTTGTCTACATATGAGATCTCTTAAGAACTTATATTTATATACTCATTTCTATTTGAGGACTGCAGTTTGAGTGTTTTTTCCCGAATTTGAAGTATCTCACGAATAAATAAAGCTAAGCATTTCGATCTTCATATCGAATGAGACTCCTTAAAGATCCATTGGAATCTCTGAAAAGACAATGATATATTCCACGGATTTCATAGTAGATGGGACACTTGAATATAAAATGTTAATCTTCACTTTCAAGTTCTAGAAAAGGCAACTGACAAATCCGCTCATGTTGTGGAAGGCTATGATCAGATTCCATCCGAAGAGGGTGAGAGCAAATGCGAAACTGAGCTAAAGGGATCCTTAGGCATGAAGGTAAAAACCTCTTCATGTATTCTGGAATTTTGTTTTGATCTTCATGGAAGTAGAAATAAAATTGAAAATAATGAAGAAGCTTTGGTTTCAAAGGCTCTTTTGGAGAAAACCATGTAACTTTCAAATAAGACTTAGTGAGCCCCTCTCGTATACCCCTGTTAACTTCATGTTTAGTGAGTTGAAGAGCATTAATAGAAAATCCAAGAGGACGGAGTCTATCTATATCAATATTCAACGTCTAAATGGTGAATGGTGCCATTATTAATCTTATGGAGTTTAAGGAACCATAAGAATAATAAAAATTTGAGAGATAAACATATGTTGGAAACTTGTTTCTTAGAGGCGTTGGAAGCTCTTTTAAAAGAACTGTTCAAGAAAAAGTTGTCCCTACCATAGTAGACAAGTATAGGAAATTTTGACAATGTCATTGGGAAGACTACTTGAGTTAAATTTTGGGAATTTTGATGAGTTGAGATCCTCTTTCAAGTTTAAAGTTGAAGTTAGGGGTATTAATAATATGATTTACAATATATTTTGATTGTGTTTCAAAATAGAAGGAACAATAGCCAGCGAAACAAACAAAAAATTGTTTATTATGTTTCATAATTATGTTAACAATTTGGAAAGTTGTACAATGTTTTGTTTATAATGAATAATATAAAAATTTTAAGGTTTGTTAAAAATATAATGAATCAGTCACTATTAAAATTGTAGTTCGAAATTCTCTTCATATAAATTAGATCATAATATTGGTATTGGATTAAAATATTCTAATTGAGTAAATTTCAGTTGTGATGGGTGAAATTTGGATAGCCGATCTTCTATTTTATATTTGAAAATAAATTCTACCAATATTAAATGACACAAGCCCTTTTATATTTTTGTAAATAAAACATTCTCATTTTCTTAGTAGAACATACCACCTCTTTGATTTGCGTAAGAAAATGCTAAAAACATTAAGACCTCTCTTCAAATATATATATATATATATATATATATATATTAATAAACTAATCTCAAAGAGAATATAAATGTCCCGACTTAGTTTCTATATAAGGGATCCTTTTATTTCCATTGAATTGTTATCCCTAAAATTCTTCACTTGATAAGGTGGTTAATTATTGATTTATTGGCTTCTTCGTTGTATCCTTTTTCATAAGTATTCGAGGTTGGATCATGGTTGTTTTCTCGAAATACTTAAATACTATGTTTTCATTTATGTTGTTTTTATTATGTTTTTCTTCTTGGAGTACCATGTATTTAGGGTATGCTTTTAGTTCTGTTTGTAAAAAAATGCTTTCTAATTTTCATGTTTTTAGGAGGCCGGAGTTGAAATCAGCAATGGGCATTGAGTCATTATTTATTTTTTTCTGTTTTAGTCGGTTTCGTTAGATAATATGTTACGCATCTTGAAATGAACATTCAAGAGAAAAATATAATGTGTTTAGGCGAAAGCATTGAGATTTCCATTGTAATTTCTATGTTGACAAAGACCAAGACTTTCATCTTGTATAAAACAAGAAGAGAAAAAGTGTGTAAAGATGGCGTAAGATATGTATATATTTGGGATCAAAATCTTAATCGTCTATTATTACCCTTCATTTAGAACTAATAAAAACAACACATGCAAAGCCAAGGTAGAAACATTGCTTAAATGGTGACGATGACACCTTTGAAAATTAAGATTGTGTATACACCGATCAAATTAAATCCGTTATTATAAAATTTTCATAATTATAGAAAATATACCATTAGAATTAAAGATGTGTTAGCTAATTTAATTACACATTGTAGTGATCAAATAATTTAACATTTTTCTTTACTTCATATTTTTAGTAGGTAGTTTTTTTCTATATTTTCTATATTTTGTTATATGGTAATGCACAATAAATTAATTACATTTGAATGAAAAAATAACAATAAATTTGGAATAAATTTAATAGTGTATATGTTGAATATTCGAATTATCTAAAAGAATGTTAAATTTATTATGAAATTCTTAATTATAAAATAAAATGGTACAAAATACAAAATTATAAATCGTAAAACATTTCCAAAGAAAAAATAAATTCACATTACATTTTTTAAAAATTGCAAAAATGTGACAAAAACAGAAAAAAAAAACCTAAATAAATTATAAGTATAAAAAAATTATGAACAAAAATGTAAATGAATTATAAATTTCATAAATTTTGTTCTATATATACTTAGTCTATTTGCTATAAAAACGAAAGTCCCTCAAACGTTGAAAATGTGAAGAAAAGTACTAACATTAAAAAAATTAATAGAAAGTGCTAAAAATTTCTTATAAAAAAGTTTTAAACAAAACTTTAGTCAATCTTAGCCTTTCGCATATTCAAATTTAGAACCCTAGATGAATGCCCGCCATGTTTTGTGGATGATGTTTGTTACCCCCAAAGCCAATCGAAGGTCGATAATGAGGAATCATGATTCTATTATTATCTTTTTCTTGGTGCAATATGTGGGTATAGTTCAACTAGTTATTATTTATGTTGTTATTTATGTTGTTGACGAGTTTCATATATTTAGGGAGACTCGAGGTAGTGACCTCACTAGGGAGAGGACCCCATAATTGTGTAGGTACCAATAATTGTACATTGATTTTCACCATTGGTTGTTGAAAAAATGACTAATAGTTGTTCACTATTTGATTAATGACACTTTTTAAGAGCCAATGACAATGTGACACATAGGGCGCTCGGTCATTGGTACCTCTTTCAAATGCTTTATATTATTTTTTTCATTTTAAATCAATTCAAAAACTACTTTTCCCTCCAAATAAACACGCGAAACGAAAATGCTGATGTGGCATGATGATACGCTATACGATGATATAATTTTTTTATGTTGACGAGACCCCTACATATATCTACGTGCCCCTAAAGTTAGGGTGCACGGTTATGGGGTCCTCTCCCCTATGAAAGTGTACTTACATATCTTCCTCCCAAAACAACAGAGAGAAGGAATTTGTAGCATATATCTTTTGTTGATGAATCTTGAGAAACTAAAATACGCTAACCATTATTATGGGATGCCAGAATAAGATCACCAAGCTCACGTATGAATTCAACATTTGGCGAAGATTGAAGATCTCTCTATGAAATGTTTCTATATAATAATTCACCGCCGGATGGAGTTACAGTCCAAAACAACGGTAGAAAAAGTATGGTATTATTATTCTTACGTGCAACTTCACCCATTGCAAATACCAAGAAATTAAAATTAACGCACAGTGACTCGATCCACAACCGGCCCACAGAACGTGACGGCGTCGTCGCTTCGCATGGTGTACAATCCGCTCATGAAAGCAATGCGACTTCTTTCAGAAACTGCAGTGAATGAAAGCTGTGCGATCTTGAAGCCTCCCGTTCCTTTCGACTCGTAAGGAACCTTCACAGTCTCTCTCCCTGCAAACGCCTCCACCTCGAGTTTCCCTTGGCATTTATTCCCCGCATCTCCCACCGCAAAACTGAGGATGTATTTCTTACCGGGGACTGTCCTGATGATCTGCGCAATGACGCTCTCCCTCCCGGCAAGGAGCTCAACCGCCGCATTCCCTTGCGGAACTGTAAAATGGCGATGGCGAGCGTCCACATACTTGACGGCCTTGAGCGACTCCACGATCCATCCCGGCACTGGCGATATCGCATCCTGTTTGCTCGGAGGAATGAGCACCCCAGAGGATGCGTTTGGAAAAACGTATGGTCCCTCCTCGAAATCCCCATTCTTCACCAGATTAACTGCACACAAACATATCAAATATCAATATAAAAAGAACACAGGCAACTGTTCAGCTTAAATATGACTGAAGAGTCTATCTATTACATGAGTTTGTAAAATTAATTAGTCAACCAATTAATAAATTGTTTAATATTTTGGATTTACTAGTGGGACAAGGGAGGATTTATCATTGATTGGTTGACCTGTCAGACATGCGATATTTGAGCTGAGTGAACATATGAAGTTTGTAAGGTTGACTAGTTAACCAATTAATTAGAAATTCCCCCAAAAATAGTTGATTGGTAAGGCTTAGAGCGTTTTCCCCTAAAATTTTTGTAGGGGATATTCTAGGAACCTATTGCAGTTTTATGGTCCCATATACTTTCATATATAGAGCCTTGTTTTATAGTCCATAGACTTTCATGGGTAAAGAGCTAAAAAGTATACCATACAAAAAAATAGTGCGGGAATTTTTTTCTGCCCTGGAAACATGACAACCTAAAAGTAGTCAACCCTTACTCTCCAACCACCTCTGAAATCAACATGGGAAAATGTGGACACTTGATTTTATCAAGTCATAAATTCACTTTTCACATATTGGTTGGTCAAGTTTATAGGTATTGATTGGTTGATTAGTAAAACACTCTTCATTGGTTGGTGATTGGCTTATAGGTATTGATTGGTTGATTAGTCCATCTTGGCATTAATTGGTGGATTGGTCAAGGTTTACAAACATACATGATAAATAAACTCTTAACGCAACTAAATCAAAATTAAGAAAAATTAAATGATATTTAAACAAGATTAAATACACTTTTTGAGAATTTTGGCCAATGTATTTTCTTGAAAGGCTTATCAATATTAAGTGTCTATCCATCACATGAGTTTGCAACCTGAAAAGTGAACCAATCAATAGATGATTTATCATTTTGAGGCATATTAATCATTGGTTGGTTGACTAGTTAACCTTACTAATATATGTGATATTTACCCCATTGATCAACCAAATAATAAATCCCCAAAATATATAGACCAAACCTGCAAACATATGCAATAAATGGACTCTTCAAGCAACTAAAACTAAAACAAAAAATTGAAATTTAAAAAAAAAATAATGTACATTTTGAGAATCTTGGCGAACGCATTTTCTTGAGGGCCACCGAGTCGATCACAGGTCCGCAAGCAGGATTTTCTTGCACGCCCGGGTTGTGAATAATAAACTCAACCAGATCCTCAGGAGCCCTGAAACCCCACGCGTACGTATCCCAACCGTTGCTACTGTACACGGTCTGAATGGGCACCTCTCCCCAAAACGGCGGAACTGAAACATTCAAGCTCTCAGACTGCGCGCAGGTCCGAGCAGCATGAAATGAAAGGGAATAGTAAGAACCTTTCTTAACCCTGACCATGCGGCTGATAATGGACGCCTCATTTCCCAGCCTGACTGCATGCGTTCCCTGAGGAACGACCACCATCAAATCTTGCGGCTTATGTTCCGACGTTATGTATTCCACAATGCCTTTGACTCGCCAGTATGGCAGCGAGTTCTGTCCTAAAATCAACGTCCCTTTCATATTCCATGGTTTTGGACCCATTTCAAAGTTTCCATTCGGAAGAAGCCCTGCACACCATACAGAAAATAAAATAACACCATTACATTGCTCATGAGAATGCATTACACACTGTGGCAGAAAAAAATAAACACCATTACATTGCTCGGGAGAATGCATTACACGCTGTGGAAGAATCAAACTTACCATTTCTTGCAGTGACAGATCTCCATACGAAAATATGAATGAAAAATACGGCGAGAACGGGAGATCTCCACATCTTGATGGTCTCGGTGAAGTTGTTTTTGGATGAGAAATGCCAAGGTCAGTCGTGCGTATATATCTGGATTCAAAGTGTAACGGCAGTTGCGGGATTAATGCCGAAATTCAGGGACACATGCTCCTCCGCCGTGTAAGTCGATAATTGAGCATGTAAAACCACGGCGGGAAACGCGGACCACGTGGCGGCGACCATACTCCCTTTGTGAAATTACGTTATGATACGGTCCACCGACCAAATTAATTTTGATACTTTAAAACTGTCGCAATTAGAATTTAGAAATGGTGACAGCTAATTTTCCTACAAGTTTGATTGGTTAAATCATAATCCCACAATCATAAATATACTAATCTAAACAATTATTACAAACTTGCGAAAAGGAATAAATGAAATGGGAAGATGTCGGTCACCGGCTGTTTTAACCGTTGTTAGGAGGTTTATCTCGACCCAAAAGAACACTTCTTCACTCAATTATTCTTGTTTGTTTGGGGTCAATGAAAGAAGAGATACTTGTAGCTATAGTGTGAAATCCTCCCAAGCTTTGTCTGAAGAAATTTTTGAAAACTAGAAGTGGCATTGTTATAATTTCTACACTTTATTTAATTTAATGACAAAGATAAAAGTGGTGGCCGCCTAGTTTCTTGACATAAATGAGAAGCGTCTCTTAATGACGGGCGAGGGAAAATAAATTAAGTCAAATTATGGTACAAGTAAAGAGAAAAATGATCTTTATTTCCCAATATTAGTATCGTTGTCTTTAACATAGAGAGTGTATTGTTCGTTAATGTTGTGGATTCTTGTAATGATAACACTGAAGGAGCCAATTGAAAATGGAGCAGATGAGTCTACAAATATTGTATTGTCACGTCAATTGTTAGCCTTTGATTTATGCATATAGGTGATATATTTTCATTGTAGTTTTTCCGTTGATTGTAATACCTATTTCATACTTTGCATTGGTTTTTGCATTGGTTGCATCACCTCTTTCATACTTTGTTTTTTCGTTGACAACGAAATCTGAAATGTGCAAACCCAAGCCAGAACAATTTTTTGCAAATGTTTGGACAAAGGTATTGTTGATGTTGAGGGTAATGGTCATTTTACCATTACTATCAATAATAATCACATACAAGACTTCAAATTTTGATGGAGAAGTGTTTTTACACTAGCTGGTCCATAAACGACCAATACATTTCCTTCAAATAAAGTTCCTGATTTTTCATAAAATTCAAGTATTTTCCGTGGGACATTTGAGCTTGCTTTATATCTGTACATTTTCATATATTTCAGAATTGAGATAGGAAAATAGTAAGATTAAATAGAAAAGAATAAAATTTAATATGAAAAGAGAAAATATCATAGCCCCATCAATGAGATGGGAAAACATGAAATAGAAAGAAAAGAATATTGTTTTCAGGTTTGGAGCACTGATGGCTAAGTCTCTTGTTCATGAGGATAGCGTTTCAATATTTTTTTGGATAACAATGTATGTTCTTCAGAAGGATGCATGTTATTGGAAAGTTCCTTTTTTTTAATTTCTGTTGGTTCCATATTTAGTTATTGGTCTGCAAAAAGGATTCATCGGGATATGAAATGAAAAAATTATTAAAGTCCCTTTATATCCATAAGTGGATTGTGGAAGGAAATAAAGTTAGGAAATTAGAAGAATTACTATTGGACATTATTTTGTTTTTTTGTTTTTTTTTCACGAGAAGAAGGAAAAATTCAAGATGATCACTCTTATATGCAAGCCTCTCAAATGATTTGTATAAATAGTTTTTGATTTTTACCAAAGGTGGTCAATATTGTTATTTAGGAATATGTTTGGTCGCTCAATACAAAAGTGGAAGTTGTGGTTTTTCATATATGTTATAAGAAGATTTTATTTGTTTGTTCTTTTTCATGTTGTTGGTTTTCAAATAGGACTTTTTGTGGGGACGAAGTCCCTCTATTGATGGGAGAGGTTCTTATTCAGAAACAAACATATTTACAAAAGAGACATGATTTGTTGGTTAAACTTGGATACCACGAAAGTGTTTTCTATGAAGGTCATCAATTACAAAAGGACTCGAGGAAATGAGAGCATCAGTAAAGGAAAACATGCAGAATTATAGATACAAAGTATTCTTTTGTAATGCGAAGTCACCGTGAATTGAAAACAAGATCATTCGTATAGAACGAGTAAGATGGAATTTCAAAGTTGCATAAATAATATTTATGTTGTTATGCATTGTATCAGGAAACAAAAAGATCACCGTATTTGCAAAGTTGAAGAGTATGCAATCGATGAGACTAACGAATTTGAGATAAATGATCTTCACAAAGTAAACAAATGAAAGCTTAGAAGACAGATATGGGATAGACAAAGAAAGGAAAGTCCTTCGTATTGATTTTCTATAATCTATTTACACTTGCAGAAAATATGCCAAGTTCCTCCTCCTGGAATGGCGTGGAAAATACCATTATATAGCTTACAATTCAGTTACTCTTCAGAGCTTGTTTCTTTTAACTAAAGAATAGTTAAGGACCGCCAAATCGCAGTAGATGACTTCAACCTATTACAAAGAAAATCGAAAAGAAAGGGAAGAAGAGAAACGTATGGGGAAGAAGACAGTGGCTTGGCAATCGAGAGGGACCCATCAACTTCGAAACCGCTTGAATTTCTTCCACGTCTCGGCTAATTGACGAACACACAAGAATTTTCATTTGAAGATGACAATGGATATCTTTGAAAACCAATAAGTCTTGAAGGCTCTCAAGGCTTCGTCTTCAATTGCCCTTGGAATTTGATCTTCGGATTGATAGTATCGAAGTACAACTTAGATTCATATTTAGCATATTCGTTCCAGTAGAGCGGGAAAACTAAGTATGAATGTATTAGGTTCACTGGGACATGTGAGACGCGAATGCGCGAAACACGAGGCTCGGCCGATTCGGACGAAACAGGGAGAAGACGCACAAATGCATTTTGGGACATTTGGGACGAAAATGCGCGAAGGACGCGGTCCGGGTGAACCGGCCGAAAATGGAACAGTTTGCATTTTTTGATTTGGGACAAAGAGCTCTGAAGTACGCGACTCGGGAGTTTCGGCCGAAAACGGGACAGCGTGCACTTTTTAACTTTGGGACATTCGGGACAAAAAGTTCCGAAGGACGCGGTTCGGGTGAATCGGCCGAAAATGGAACAGAAGGCCCGATTAACTTTGGGACATTTGGGACATGAAAGCGCGGTTCGGGCGAATCGGCCGAAAATGGAACAAAAGGCCCGTTTGGACTTGGGACATTTGAGACAAAAAGTTCCCGAGCACGTGGTTCGGGCGAAAATGGAACAACTCGCACTTTTTGATTTGGGACATTTGGAACAAGAAAGTGCGAAGTACGCAGTTCAGGTGATTCTACGAAATTGGAAGTTCGCACAAAAAGTTTTGGGACACTTGGGACAAAATTGTCTGACGGGCCCGAAAATGGAACAACTTCGGGATTTGGCGGACCAGGAACAAAATGCACTTTCGTACTTGGGACAAAGAATTCAAGAAAACACTATCTTCGAAATCAATACTAGCAATTACAAATTTTATTCCAAGTACCAATTTTCCTCCCATATGACCTAACTTAGGAGCCAATCCAATTTATTAGGCACCATTGTTTCGATTTACCAAGCAGTTGCACCCTTACATCGTAAGGGAGGGGGTAATGAGACGTCATTGCCTTACGGGGTTTTCAAAGTAGGCAAGTTACAAAATGGGTTCATATTGTCGTCTACAGTGGTAGAACCTATTTTTCGAGAAAGCGTCATGGTGGAAATCAAAATAAACTGCTCTCCCAACACTCTTTCTCTAGTGCCAAAATTCTCAAATCCTTAGTTTAGTGCCAAAATGCTCAAATCCTTAGTCTAGTGCCAATACGTTCAAATCCTTAGAAGATACGTTCAGAACTGATCACTCCCAATCTCTCCTTTAATCTCTAAGTTTTGAAGTCTCCTATATCTCCTTGGCAATTTCATATCCAATATCTCATATGTGACAACAAAGGTCACCCCACAAGGATAGAAACATTGATCCATGGTTTGCCACGTTGTGTTTCTAACTATCGGCACACTCCAACTACAACTCATCCAGCTCACTTCAAGTACGCTCCTCTTAAATATCCTTTATACTACTTGAATTTCATCCAAATAGCATAAAGGGGGAGAATGTAGTCACTAAAATATGCACTCATTACTATTACATTACGCCTCTAGTATACATGTTATATACATGATTTCTAAGTATGAAAACTAGGAACTAGTGAAACCTCTTTGGTCCTTTTCTTGCTTTGTTTGGCTTTGCTTATGTCTTTTATCTGACATTTGCACCTTTTTGGTTGAGTCACAAGGATACATGTTCATGTCTTTGGTTTTGTTTCTGTTTGCATATTGTAGGACAATACTTTCCAAACAAGAAAGTAGCATCCAAACACTAATGTCTTTCTAGGTGCTTCTATCCTATTTGCTTGATTTTCTCCTTGGTCGGTTTGTTTTGGATTTGGGTATTTTATCATCGCATTTTCACGACCTAGGTTATCTTTTGGTGTCACTATGTGCCAAAATTCAAACAAATAACTCATATATATACACAAGCTACTAACTATTATAAGGGGTGATTGGGCTATCATTTTCTATATCTACCACATATAAAGAGCAACACATGGGACTGCATTTTGGGCTACATTATTCACTGCATAGGGGGAGGTTATTCTTAATTCCATACTAATGTTTTGCATTGGGAAAATGTAGTTGTATCCCACTATATTTTTGTGCGGCTAGCACGAGTGTAACCTAGCTCAAGGGACAATTTCAATCACACACCACAATAACTACATGGAGTCTGAAACTTAGTGCAACACTCGGCAACAAGATCACATCGGGGTGACCGTTAGTGGTCATTCTAACTCCATCATTTTTATTTTTCATTCAGTCTAATGTGCACTTGAGTCGTGTGTAGGTAGCTAGGGTTTGTTTTGTAGGAATAGTTGCAACAAAACAAAGGTACACCAAACCTGACGTGGCCTACAACAAGCTAAAGGTGACAACAAGTGACTTAGAAAGAATCAGATCCTGAGTTATCCCACAGACAATAGATCCTAGAATAGACGTCAATGCCCAGGTGCTTGTGTCCTCTCCTAGGTGCTCTATCCCTGAGATCGTCACATGCCGGTTTTAGAATCAAAGCTTACACATCTTGGAATACATCTATTATGATCATTCACCTCTTCAAAATCAGTCCAAACCTATAGTGGAAAGTTGGGTATTCTAGAAACCCTATCACTCTTGCTTGTATTTCATTTGCTTGATCTTGCTTATTTATTGGTTTATCTATATGATTAGTAGTGTCTTTATCTTAGATTTAATTTTATTCAATCAGAAAGGCTATCATCAGTGAATAAAGCAAGTTTTATGAGAGTGTGAGGAGTTGAAATTTTTTGAGAGATTTGAGTCATAAAAGTTGAGCAAAATGTAGAGGTGAGGCTCACAGAGATTCAAAGATTTTACTAAACTTCTTGTATTGCTAAAAACAAAATGTGCCATTGATTTTTTGAATATGTGGTTCAAGTGAAGTATGGGGACTCCCAAAGAACCTAATTAGATATTTGTGGGACTCAAAGTATCACCAATGAGGATTATAAATAGGGTTGATTTGAGTGCACCCTTTGGCCAAGAGATCTCGGTATATGTAAGGTTTAATGGATATCAATTCCGCAAGGTATTGATGCACATAGGGTTTGAAATCATCCTCATTTCAAAGGATACAAGGGAAAGCATTGGGAGGATTATGTTACACTTGACGGGAAGCACACTATTCACGAAGATTAAGACCACTACAAGACCCATTGGTATTTAGTGGGACATGGATATTAACATCACAAGAGTCTCATTTTATAGTGATTTTGAGGTCATTGAGATGGATACTAAGGATAGATACCCTTTCATCCTTTGGTGTTGATTGGTGTTATGATAGTTGTCCAGAAGTGTAGTTCAAAAAGAGATTTATGTATTTTGAGAAGTGGAACAAAGGGTTGTCACTCCTTTGAATCTCAATTTAGGACATGTATACACAAAACCTCTCATAAAAAATGAACAAGAGATGAATTCTCCCTATTTGGCATGTGCACGGTGGCTTTCTAAATCATATTATATCATGTGAAAAAGGTGAGGAGTTAAAAGGTGCTACAATACAAGTCTTTTAGTTTGATGTGTTCATGGTGGCTTCGGGAATCATATAATACTATGGGGAAAAGATGAGTGGGAGTGAAAAGGTGTTATGATGTATGTCTTACAATTCGTTGTGTTCATGGTGGCTTTAGGAATCATGATATATTGTGAGAAAAAGGTCTAGTAGTTTGAAGGTGCTATGACGCAAGTCCTATTATGGGAATGGTTAATTCAGTTTTTGGTTTGATTAAAAAAGTAATGTATGTAGAAATTGGTGACATGAACCTTCAATCATTTGTATCTAACATACCTAGAAGATAATTTTTGTGTTGGGTGTGGAAATGGACCCACCCTGTAGAGCGCACTCCTATCAATCTTAAAGGTTTGGTTGTGGGTACTCATCTACCCAGTGGAGGGAGAGAGTGGGAGGAGTTGAGCACCACAGAAGTTGAACCTGAACATGATAGATACAAGAGAAATGTTGAGGGAGCTCAAGCATTTGGGATAGAAGTTAACATTGGATGCACAAAGTGGGTAGGAGAGGTGAGTAATGAAAGAAATTCCATAATTTAATCGCATGAATGTGGTAAAAGAAGTAGTCACAAGAACACATATGTGGATAAAGAGATATGCAACAAGTAGCATAGAGATGGCGTCAACATCTACGTTGCAAAGCAAGCAACCAAATTCTATTTTGGATGGGCTTGATATTTCACCACACAAGGCTTGTGTCTTTGTGATGGATATATAGAACTAGGTTCATCATGGGATTAGCGCCCTCACCATTATTTGTGTGCGGGACTTGGTATAGATGGAGTACGAGGGTTTCAAGTTTTGAGGAAGACCTTGAATAAGGTTAGAATCCAATAATTTCTGAGAAACAAAATAAGCGCGAGCTATGCTCTAAGTAGTGTTGTAAATATGTAGGGTCGTTAAATATAAAATGCATTACCTTGATCATTTATATGTTCTTATCCAAAATATTTCTTACTTTGGAAATTCCCTTGATGGCTGGCTTGTGGCATAGAAGAAGCAATTGGTGGTTAAGGCTATGCTCCATGTAGTGTTGTAAATATGTAGGGTCGTTAAATATAAAATGCATTACCTTGATCATTTATATGTTCTTATACAAAATATTTCTTACTTCAGAAATTCCCTTGATTGTTAGCTTGTGGCATAGAAGAAGCGATTAATGGTCAAGGCTTCCCATATCACTTGATTGGAGCATAATTTAAGAAGGGATGTGGTTTTAGAAATTGTGTGATGGAGCATTAGTGTAAGAATTTCTTGTGGGCATGTCACGATGGAGTGGCTTGTGGCCATTATGTTAGGGAAGATACATCTCTCATGTAAGAATTCAAGATAGCACATTAAAAGCAACACCCTAACATACACAAGTTAATGGTATTATGGAAGCATTTAACAAAAAATCAAGAATTAAGAGGTTGAAAAGGGATGATAAAAGACTCGGCATGATAAACACATTAAGACTAAGATTTGGTAAGAAACTACCAAGGTTATGTTGTTCGATTCCAAGTATGTTGAAATGACGGCTAAAAATTTCACTCAGTTTATGGGCAGGAAGCAATTGATGATGACGCCGCGCCACAAACAAACGACCCGAAAATGCGACAAATTTTTTTTTGTTTTTGCAAATTATTTACCTTTGTTTTCCACGAAACATGACAAGCATTCATTTGAGAAAAGTTTGCTAAACGCCTTCTTAGGTGTCATACCATATGATCCATCAAATTACAATTGTTCTGCATTCTTATCTGATGTCCTAAATTGTCGGGTGAACGAAACGTGTAATTTACTGGGAGGGTCCTTACCCCCACTATTGGTTTATTCAAGTGCGGTTTCATTTATTTGCTCTGCTAACTTTGCTAATTTATAATTGTGTTACATAAAGATAATATGCTACTATATATATATACCCTCAGCATTTCTTACAAGCCCTACGCCAAGGAAAATCGTTTTAAGATCAAAGCTGAAGCGAATCGTTTTAGAAATCCTTCTATATGGGTTGTTAGGTATCCCTTAAAAGGGATTAAATACTTTTAATTAAGTGGTATATTTTAGATATATTTTCAAAGTTTATACTCGAATGAGCATATATTCCTATACATACATTTAAATTTGAAATTTAAGGAATAAGAGTCAATTCGACCGGCATTTTAATATGCATATTATCAAAATTTACACTTAGATGTCTCTACATTACTTGCAAAGGTGTAATATAGGTATAATGAATTAAAAAAACTACATATATTTAAACAACCACAAGTTGAGAGGAATATGATATTTTTACAATACAAAATGCATTCAAAGGAGTCCTTTCAAAAAAAAGTGGTCAAATATTAGAAGGAACATCCAATGCCACCTTTGGCTATAGTTGGTCGACCCACATCTTTGGGTAATAACATTAACTAACCCAATACAATGGGCGTTAAACTGAACTCACGTTTTAAAGATGAGACGGCGGGTGGCCAACAACCAACTGTCCCCATAAAGACTCCCTGTCTGGCGTGAAGATCACTCCTACAGGCCGTAAAAACATCTACTCACCAAGATTTGCAAATTGGTTGTTACCCATGCTTGACCAGAAATATCTGGCATTGAATGCATCCTCAAAAACGGGTTTCACCTTCAAAATATTTTTATCAAAATCGGTGGGACAGAGGAGGCGCCCCAAAGGAAGGTCAAATCGATTAGGGGGCAGTGAGAAACGTTAAATATCAGTGCCCATCTCATCTCTGGTTGAATGATGATGGATCTCTTATACCAGCAACCATTGTTTGTCTAAAGCGACACTCTAAATTAGACGACCACAGAACTCTTTTTTTTGCAAGCATTGCAGTAATTTAAATATTCTCTTGCGACAGTCAGTGCTTTGTGTATCAAGTTGTCTGTCAGGCGTATTTACTGAAACGTATCATCTTTTTTTTTTATATTAATAGTTATTCTCTTAGACACGATTAAAGGGTGATGGACTGTCTTGATTTTGAGACTAATATTAATGAGGCTGCCATGCAGCTTGATATTTGTGAAGCTAAGACCACTCGCAGTGTCCTAATCTGTAAAAAAATGTTTGAAAAAGATTTGTAAGCATTGCAACATTTTAAATATTATTTGTGATGATGGTAGCTTTGTGTATCAAGTTGTCTATCGTGAGTATCTCATTCAAACGTATCATCATTTTTTATTTTATTTTTTTTTATATTTAAATATTATTCTCTTAGGCACGATTTAAGGGTGATTGACTGGTCTGATTTTGAGACTAACTTTACATTTGTTTGGGTGAGATCGAGGCCTTCCATACTAATATTTGTGAAGCAATCTGTAAACATAGTTTTGCACGGTATAAAAAAATGCAATGTATCAGGCTTGCAGACATAATTTTTGATGCTAAGTGAAGCAATTTGTAAACATAGGCTTGCACCATAACAAGGCGCACTGTGTCAGACCTATGGTGATAAAGAAAGGACCAGGTTCTATTTCCAGTTTCTAAATTCTGTAATGGTTCAAGATCAATCTGTGTAAAACTACTACTCCACATCTTAATAATATGGTAGTGAGGAAAATGACACGCCTTTTAACAGTTTTCCCTTGCAAAAATGTATTTCGTAGCTCAAGATATTCCTCATACATTTTTTAATTTTATACTTATTAAGGTCATTTCAACAACAATATAGAATAAAATATGATATGATATAAATAATATATACATAAAATATAACTAAAGTGATAAAAAAATTTATCTATACATCAATTATACAATATAGATGTTTTAGGAAGCAAATATAAGATTTATATAAAGGATTAAATAAAACATTCTTAGGAAGCAAAAAGACATGTAAATGAGATGAGGGAAAATTTAAGCTTTTGATGTATATAATTAAGAATAAGTTATAATATTGAAAGGTGTTTTTGTAAAATTTCCCAACACCCTTCAAGAGGGTTCCAAAATTACTTTCAATAAGGTTTAAAGCAAGAACTACTAACATGTAAACAAGATTAACATACTCAAGAGAGGTTCCAAGTCAAGTAATAAGGAGAATAGATAGATTGTCATCCTTTCAACTTTTGATTCCATCTATATTACATACTTATTATTGGAATTCAAAAAAAAAAAAAACAACTTTCATTCAATATTTGTTACAACACTTTCTATTTCATGTGGAAATAAATTTGCAATAATGTAAGCTGAAGAAAGTAAAGCAATACTACATTTTTCCTCCACCCAAGGTGGGTAAATACATGATGTTTTTACATTGTCAACAATAAGGTTCTTGTGTTCCAAGATGTTCTTCATCCATGCTCCAAGTTCCAAGTAGCTCAAAGCACAACCAAGATAGGGGGAGAGGCAACACTCTCCTCCCAACCAAATCTCAATGGAGAAGAGAAGCAATCTCCTCCATTGACCCCCGAGCCCCAAACACAACACAATGAAGGGTGGTCTCCAACTCAAGGCAACAATACTTGCTTCCACAATACAATTTCTTCACAACATTCAAAGTTAAAATAGAAGAAACAAGGAGACACACAAATAACACCAAACATTTCACAACAAGGCTTTCATCAAGCCAACAAGAGAAAGAACTATGGGAAAGTTTTCCTTATGCCTCCCCATTGAGATGAGATGCCCATCCAAAACCCTCCACAATAAAACTCAAGCCCCTATGACTCTTATGCCTCCCTCAAGTACCCCTTTTTCCTCCCATACTCTTATGCCTCCCTCTTCTTATGGCTCCCTCAAGAACAAAGTAAGAATGTAAACATTCTCACCCAAGATGGGCATCCCTCTCAAACTCCCTCCACAATATCCTAATCTACTCTTATGCCTCCCTCATGAGTATTCCCATAGACCTCTCCTATACTACACAATAAGCATTCTATCCATTTTTCACAATACACCAAAGTAAACATGCATTATTCACAAATTTAGCATAGAAGCAACAATAATATGAAAGCAAAACAAAGGAGAAGGTTTCCTACCTCTCCATTGGAGAAGCCTAAACCAAGAAATTTGTCCAAGCTCCCTCCAAAACAATCCAAGCATGCAAGTCCAAGCACTCTCTTCTTTCTCTTTCTCCCAATTCTTTTCTCTCCCAAAATAAAAAAGAGAACTCTTCCACAAAACAAAAACAAAACTCCAACCCCCTCAACAAGAGAGGAAGTTTCAATAAATAGACAAAAGGAAGGAGTGAGGGTGATGTGGCTCCATGTAGGATGCCACATCACACATCCTCAAGCCACCTCCCAAAGTCAACTCAAATCCCAAAACACCATAAATGGGTGGTTGGGTTGATTGACATCTCTTTTCCACATCCATCCCTTCCCATGTGTCTTAAGGCACAATTTAATGCAAAAGAAGACAAGTGCACTCCAAAGTCACATTTCCCTTCCCAAAACAATAAATAATCCCCTTTTTGGATTCTCAACTCATAGATATGGTTGGTAAGGGGTTTTGGGAAGTGTGGGACAAGTTCAACTTGTCCCACAAGTCCCCTAAAATTGCCCAAAATCTCAAATTCGAGATTCAAAGGATTTGGAGTGGTCAACACTCAAAACCAACATTCAATACATGAGGAAACACAAGGCTCAAGGAGCCAACCATCAAAATTAATTACACCCACTTGACTTCCCTCCAAAACTTAAAAATTAAAACAAGATATTACATTAATCTAAACACACTTAGCAAAGTAAATTTTAAAAGATATCACAAATAAAAACACCTACTAAAGTAAGTTAAAACAAGTAATTAAAATTCTTACCCCCTTGGTCACATTAGAAAATTTCCCCCTCATGGAAATTTTTCTTAACACATAGAAGAACAAAGGTAACACAATACAATTCACTAGTTGCCTTGACGACCAAAAGTTGTAACCACCCGACATCCTATTGTGTTTGGTTCCCAATCCCCCTCATGGTTGTGATCATGCTGTGTTTCTGCAAAATGCAAAATACCTCCTTCGGCCTTGCGGCCATGTCAAAATATCCAAAATGACCATATGCATGAAATTTATTAACATCTATACGTAATTTAATCAATCATTATTTCTAGGTCTAAATCACAACTTAATTATGCATTTCATCATTATCCAAAATTATAGTAATGTAAATTCAACAACTACATTCTACTTCATCATGGCGAAGAAATCCAATGTTAGAACACATGCAATATATCCATATAAAAATAATATCGGTAATAGTCCATGAGTCGTTGTAGGTCATGAAAACAAAATCCAATCATAATCCAAATGCATATAGTCACAAAACATCATGCTAATCAACATAAGTATAAGTCATGTCCATATCCAAATGCATAACTCAAAATGGTAATCAACTAAGTGTCGTAAGGAAGTGGGCATTACACAACATCGGGAAGCTACATATATGGTGGATGGGGCCTTTATCATCCATCACATTTTGACGTATGATGCATCAAAGTTATGCAAATTGGATGGGAAGTGGGTTACTCTACATTTGAATGGGAGTAGGCTTAAATCTATGAAGCTTAACTTTGTAGAAACTTGAAGGACTAATAAGGATATCAACCAATAAATACTTTATTTTTATTGCAAAATAAGTGAGATAAT
Organism: Taxus wallichiana var. yunnanensis; assembly: GCA_018340775.1. NCBI lineage: Eukaryota > Viridiplantae > Streptophyta > Pinopsida > Cupressales > Taxaceae > Taxus > Taxus wallichiana. The sequence continues at coordinate 609,365,292 of CM031236.1, read as the reverse complement.
ACTCTAAACATTTGTATTTATATCAAAATATATTTATATATTTATATATATAGGATTCAATTTTGATAGTTTGTAGGAAACAAATTTTGTGATTGGGATATTCTATTTTTTAGTGTACAAGGAATTAGCAAGTAAAATTTTAAGACCCCTTACCAAAATCAACTTGATTATTTTTGGAAAATTTGTAAAAAATGGATTTTGTGTTGATGGAAAATATGAGAAAAATGTATATAGTGATGCAGGCAAATAATTTATTCAAGAAAAGGGATGTTGGGGACGATGGCGAGGAACGATCACAAAAAAGACAAACACATCGGTTGTACAAAAGTCTAATAAGCAAGCGTCTACAATTGTAGACGAGATGTTTGTATGGAATCACTAGACGACATACGCCTGCACATACTAGACGCCCATCTGTGTATGCAACTAGGCATCTACACATGTATACGCATGTAGGCACCCGTCTGCATATACAACTGGGAAATTGTGCATGCAGACACCCATCTACATATACTATCGAGTGACTGCATATACTACCATGCAATAGTAAATACAAATAAATCTGCAATTGAAACTTCCCAAATATGAACAGGGGTAACATCCAATCACCATAGCAAATGATATAAGACTTTGCAGAGCAAATAAATATGAATCTAAGCATGACAAACTCTAGCATTACATTAATTTTATGTTATAATGAAGACAACATAAAGTGTTTACACGGATGAAGATAGAATGCTAACCATTTCTCTTAAAACCCTACACTTCTTCACTTGATTGTCCAAGTTGGCGTCTGCGAAATGTTGTCCAACATCTAGAATATGCAGTCTGGCGTATGGGTTGTGTAGCCAAGCATCTAGGTTATATAGTCGAGCGTTTGGAGTATGCAATCAAGGATCTAGATTATATAAAGGCCACACATCTAAAATTATGCAGTCAAGTGTCTGGACTATGTCGATATAGATCGGAGTATGCAATCATGCATCTAGACTATGTGGTTGAGCTCATCCATCGAGCATTTGCATTCATCCGTCAGGCATCTTTTATATAAGAACCTTTGAATTTTGAACATGCTTAAATTTTTTACAAGTATATATTGGTGTATGTACCCAATTGGTGTTTTGAGGTAACAACAATATACATGCGTAAGTATGAAATTTATTTTAAACACTAGGACGAGTTGACCCAAAAAAGTAACTTGCATCCTAAAATTTTAGGCGAAATGTTGTTACATTAATGTTATGTTATAATGAAGACAACATAAAGTGTTTGCACGGATGAAGATAGAATGCTAACCATTTCTCTTCAGACCCTACACTTCTTCACTTGATTGTCCAAGCTGGCATCTGCAGAATGCAGTCCAACATCTAGAATATGCAGTCCGGCGTATGGGTTGTGTAGCCGAGCATCTAGGTTATATAGTCGGGCGTTTGGAGTATGCAATCGAGGATCTGGATTATATAAAGGCCACACATCTGAAATTATGCAATCGAGCATCTGGACTATGTCAACATAGATCTGGAGTATGCAATCATGCATATAGACTATGTGGATGAGCTCATCCATCGAGCATCTGCATTCATCCATCAGGCATCTTTTATATAAGAACCTTTGAATTTTGAACATGCTTAAATTTTTTACAAGTATATATTGGTGTATGTACCCAATTGGTGTTTTGAGGTAACAACAATATACATGTGTAAGTATGAAATTTATTTTAAACACTAAGACGAGTTGACCCACAAAGGTAACTTGCATCCCGAAATTTTAGGTGAAATGTTGCTTCATACAACTCTTCAAAATCACCAAATGCAAATTTCAAAATTGTAAATATTTATGAATTAGTGAAGATTTACCACTAAATTTTACCCTAAATTAGGAATTAGTAGTAGTATTTTGTGAAGAAAAGATAAAGGAAGTTTTTTAGAACAATAGTTCTTGTAGAGTTCAAAAAAAGAAGAAATGGTAGCGAGGTCATTTTGTTTTTGGAAGAGTGTGAATGAGTTAGCTCACACTTTTGTAGAGAGAGTAAATGAGTCAAGTTTTTGAGGTGAATATAATATTTAAAGTAGGTAGGATGAATGAGAAAATTTTCACATATAGTGATGAAAGAACAACTAACAAGTAGCTCTTAGAAGTAATTTCTTAGAGTAAATTCCAGCAAGGCTATTTATGGTAATCATGATTTATTCACTTAGTTGAATAGGTGAATAAACCAACGATGCAAAAATTAATTAGTTTAGTGGCACACATAACATTCACATAAACACATGGATAACTTCACGAATGGTCGTAGAATAGGATCAAACCATAGCTCACTAGGGATGATGGGGACTAAGTCATATGCATTAGATAACATATAAGATGCATCTTCACGAGTTGTGTAATCACCACTTATCTTACCCTCACAAATCCATCACACAAGGATCATGGGGGGTAGTCCACCTTATGCAAAGATTTGCAAATAAGGAGAATAAAGTAAATTCTATAGAGAGTGCCAAGAGAATTGACTACAAATGCCCATATAGCCCAAGATCTGGGGTAAGAATAGTTAACCTTTGTAGTTATACTAGCGAGAACAGGTCCGTATGTGTTGTATGAATTCCTTGGATCCATAGGAGTGAGATAAAGGGCCCACACACACCTCCAAAACTAGAGCTTACTAAAGGTGTTTGGGGATGTGCAGCGGATCATAAAGGATTTGGTCATTCCGTATTTGGATTATGTGGAGTTTCGCATCACTCCACATCATATTCTTATAAGGGTTTGGATCACAAAGTATGGATGGCTGAATTGGAAGTTTATGCATTTCATGGTAACTACAATACAATTGGAGCATTTCATGAGTTGTGTGATTGATCACCACTTATCTGACCTCACAAATCGCATCACGTAAGGATCATGGGGGGTAGTCCACCTTGTGCAAAGATTTGCAAATAAGGAGAATAAAGTAATTTTTGTAGAGAGTGACAATAGAATTGACTACAAAAGCCCATGTAGCCCAAGATCTGGGGTAAGAATAGTTAACCTTTGTAGTTATACTAGCAAGAACAAGTTATATGTGTTGTATGAATTCCTTGGATCCATAGGAGTGCAATAAAGGGCTCGCTCGCACCTCCAAAACTAGAGCTTACTAAAGGTGTTTGGGGATGTGCAATGGATCATAAAGGATTTGGTCACTCCATATAAGGATTATGTGGAGTTTCGAATCACTCCACATAATATTCTTATAAGGGTTCGGATCACAAAGTATGGATGGATGAACTGGAATTTTATGCATTTCATGGTGACTACAATACAATTGGAGCATTTCTTGGACAAGCTTATAGGCATCAAATAGGTAAGTATTGATGTCAATGCTTTGGACATTGAAAGGGAGTTATTGTGGCATGGATTCTTCATTCATTGTCAGATGGAGGTCTCTTATGATGAAAGACTTAGAGGATGGCTCCCTATAATTTCTTAAAGATGAGAAATGGTGGGCCATGGTTAATGAGGAATGGGTCAATATGAGAAATTTCCTTAAGAGAGATTGTTGGTGCCACCTCCATACAAGTACTTTTGAGACACATGAGGATGAATAAGAGGATAACATAGCAGGAAGTAGTGGGGCCACTACACATTTTTTTATGAGGGTATAATCTTACCCATGGAAAGGATAATGGTGGGGGAGAGGCATAGCAAGACCTCAATCCATTTACTTCCATTGAATTTAATTAAAAACAAGGATTGAATATAATTGATTTTATTTAATTAAAAACAAATAATTGTATTTAATTATATTTTTCTTAACACCTCAATTTTACTAACATATTTTAAAAACAAATTGAATTTACTTACATATTGTATTAAACCATTTAATTACATTTTCCTTATACTTTTAATATTTCTAACAAATAAAAGCAATCATCACAACTAAAATAATATTGAATTTTCTACAATAATCGATATAACTTATCTATAAAGGAAAACTTAAATTTAAAAATAATTGATTGTATTTTTCAACCATCACAATCATAATCATCCTAACAATTAAAAAACACTTATATCATAATTCAATCAAAATGAAAATTTAATTATTACATAAATTTTATTTAGAAATAAAAATTATATGTTATAACTATTAGTTATCATAATAAAATACAATTTCAAACTTAATTGAAGTTAAATACATTATTATTAAATATATAATTTATCAAAAATTGTTTCTCTTAGCTTTGAGAAATATATTATCTACTAACAAAGCCAACCACATGAAGTTAAATACATTATTATTAACATATAATTTATCAAAAAATTGCTTCTCTTAGCTTCGAGAAATATATTCTCTACTAACAAGGCCAACCACGTGAAGGTGGAAGCTTTAATATGGCCTCAAAAAAAAAAACTTTACTTAAAAGGTGAAAGCTTAAACCTTGCCAAGATATCACACTTTAAAATACACATACACACACATATTAAAATATTTATAAACCAATATTCTAAATCTTTATTACTATTAAGAGAAGAAATTTACAATTTTTTTGAATTATTAATAAATTAAGGAAAATAATTTACTTTTAAAAAAGGTGATAACTTAGTCTATGCTTTTAAAAAAGTGATAACTCAATCCTCCACTTTCAATTCCTCCCCCACCACTTTCATTCCTTCCTCCTTTTCCTCCAACCCACCCTTTAATTCTTCTTCCTTTTCCCTCCAATCCCCACTTTCATTCCTTCCTCCTTTTCCCTCCAACCCCCACTTTCTTTCATTCCTTCCTCCAACTCATCCTCCAACCCACCCTCAATTAAAAAGGTCTGAAATTTATTTATTTAAATAATATTTTATTTATTAAAAAACATTGCCTCAATTAAAAAGATCTTAAGTTAACTTATTTAAATAATATTTTATTTTATTTAACTTTTTAAATAATAATTTTATTTAACTTTTTAAATAATATTTCATTTGTTAAAATCATTGTAGCAATGTTTACAATATAATAATGACTAAAAAGTTGTATGTTCAATTTAAAATCTTACAGAAAAAATTAGTTTACTAGAGTCGTGTAAAAGGATACATTTGCCAATTTACCCAATTATTGCCTCTCAAGGCAGGCTTATCCACCTAGAAACCTGCAAAGAACAAAGCACTTGAATATTAATTCATGACAATACCTTGATAATAAACAAAACTGTAGAAAAAAGCTAATAAAAGAAGCCATTGTACACAAACCTATAAGATCCCACGTGACGTCCTGTGAGGTCCTTTAAGAAATTTTTAACCTGTATCGCAGCCTGTAACACGTCAACCAGCAAAAAAAAAAAAATTTAATATTAAGAGAAACACATTAGACATGATAAAACAAGCATTAGGCCTGTCAAACCCTTTCAAATCATTGGTCATACAAAACTAAAAAAATACTCTAAAATCATAAACCATACCATTAACACAAATTTTCTGTTCATCCTATCTTACAGATAATCCGGATAACCACGTAACCACGATTAAAAAAAAAGCCCATAGAGAACTACAATGTAATCTACGTAATTCTATTATGAGAAACCATGAATCTACGTAATTCTGCTCTACTGATTATCCCCGTACAACCCGAAATCCAACAAACATGGGCGGATCACCAAGAACTTCTAGGCATTCACTATCATTTACTGTTTTTGCAGGGCAATTTATAAGTACACTGCTGCCAAAACTAGTGTCAGTCGGGTGACAGCTAAAGACTAATAAACGCTATTTGCCCACTTTTATGGAAAACTGGCAGCAACTGATATCCTTAGGCTAGCTATGTAGGTATTTTTGCATCAAATGGTGCAACGGAGTAGAAATACTAGTTCATTTTCTGTTTTTCATACTTAGTATGTAACCAGTTATTATTCAGTGAGCTGTTACTATAGAGACTGTTATCATGTGGGACATGAAAACATCCCAGGTATTTGTAATGTATGAACAATACTTTGTTGCTAGCCTTTAATTAATTTCCTCTTTCACCAAGCTCGAAAAAGACAGCAGATGTACTTTTTCAAGATTGCAGCAACAATGTCTAAACTTCTTATTTCCAACAAATTAAACTTGTTAATCTATACCTCATATATCTTGTATTTAATTGTAGCAGTAATGAAAAGGTATTATTACTCTGTAGGTTGCACGAAACTCGAAAAAAGGTGCCGTTATTGAAATACTTGGAAAATATGAGCCCCAAAACATTACAAAAACACTAAAACAATCCATATAACAGGTGACCTGATAAATATATAATAATAGAAAGTTTAAAGACTAAAACAAATAAGTGAAAATATCAGATATCCTTGTCATTTGTTGGATGCTTTCAGATATAGCGTCAAGAGAAGCAATAACCAGACCATCCCCATAAAATTTAGGGGGTCTCCTTTACATTCGGTCATATTGTAAGGCAATTTCTGCTGGTGTTGGGGTATTCCATGGTTTAGCAAAAAGCCTAGTGCATTTGACAAGAGTTTCAAGAACTTCTTGTTGTTTCTCACCCCATTCAAACAGAACTTCCTTTCTTAACAAATAATCCAACAGGTGTGATAGTCCCGCAAAATTCTCAATGAATCTTAGGTATTATCCAATTTGTCCTAGAAAGGATCTAACTTGCCCAAACATCCTTGCAGCTTGGAAATTCACTTATTATTGTAATTTTGTCTGGATCTGTCTTCGTATTAACGTTTCCCACTACGTCTCCCGACAGCTTACCATATGGTACTAATAATTGACAATTTTGGGGATTTAATGGCAATATCGCTTCCTAACATAAGCATCTACATTGAGCCAATGCACTCAAATAATCATCTTTTCGTCCAAAGGACACCCTTCTCACCCAAAAAGATTTTATGTATTTTGTTGAAATTTCTCAAAAGTAAATAATATGGTCCTTTGAAACGTGGCTGATGGATTGTACAACCGAAACAGCATCGGAACAGCATCAGATTGCATACATAAATACTAAATTCCACTATACAATTATTGTCTTTAACTTAACTTTTTCAAGTATAATATTTTGATTATAGCCTGCAAATCCATTCTTGAGAATGGGTGCAACCAGGGGTTAAATTTGACGGCTGTTTAGACGTAAAATACTTGTAAATATCTGATCTAACTTGCAACTTGCGTGACTGTTATTTTTTATATAGATTTGTATAAATATTATTAAAAAAATGTAAATTTATATTATAAAAGATATATAGAATAATTAGTGAAATATTGAAAAATTACCTACCCTTGACAGGCATAGGTGGGCATCAAATTTAACCCCTAGTTGCAACTTGCTGCCAGCTACTTATTCCAAAATTGTGTCTGTAAAAGGTATTGGAAATGGATCTTTTCATTGTAACTACATTTAGGCTCCAGAAACTCCCACAAACCTTCATTCTATTTGTATTTTTCTTTGGTGCTATTACTAGTAGTAATGTACAATCACTTGATGCTAAATTATCCTTGCTTCTACCATACATTCTATTTCTTCATATACCCGAGCTGTATAGCAACAGTTCAACTTCACATTCTATAGGGTCTTCACCTAGCCAGTATTGCTTCCGGTATAAAGCCAATGTGATGTAAACAGTTCCTTCGAAACTCACTTTGAATCCTTCCTAAGGTATCTTCATTGTTCATTTCTTGAGTCAAGATTTTTACCAAGTCTTGGAGGACGGGTTTTGAGTTTGGGATAATGACGGCCTCTGTATTAATCAAATGCCTATCAGATTAGCTGTGATGCCCACATCATATCAAGGCCTTGGAATTAATAATAAAAATTGGATCAAAAGCATGAATGTGCAGGAAAGTGAAAGTCAGATTTAATACTGGCTAGGAAGCTCCCGGTATGGTTATCCCTAGAAATATGCAAGGTATGAGGGACATTCATCCTACAAATAACCTATATTCTTGTACCTTGACAGCCAGAAGAGAATGCCCCTTCATTACAGACGATGAGTTCAGAAGCGAGTACATTAGCTACAGATTCTCAGTGGCAAAACAGGGGAAGTGGGACAGGATGTGATAGGAATATGCAGCAGAATAACCAGCATGTACTTTGTCATCTCAATAATAAACTGAATTGGGGCAACAGAAACAGTAGATCTCATTTTCCAAAAAAGAAAACCTCAAAGAACAAATTTAAGGGGAAAGGTTTTGTGAAAAATGCAGAAAACAACTGTGTGATGGAGATGGGAGGCGGAAAAGGATATACAGGCTAAACATTAGTGGATAGAGGCACCGGGTTTGAATCTGATAAATGGCAGAGGACCGGTTTGGTAATGTTGGCTCTGTAGGATCATTGTGCATGTTCCAAATCTAAGGCATCGCAGTTTAATAGAAAATAAAACAAAAAAACAAACAGCACCCCCCACCAATCAAGGGTGCTGCTCTGCTGCTGCTACCTGCCATATTTCATATATGAAATCCCATAACGGCAGTAAATAGCACAAATTAAAACCATTCCACAAGCCCTTCGACAAAAAAAACAAAAACAAAGGAAATGCCGATAAACAAAACATTAATAGCAGAGCTAAAAAAATAAACAGCCTAAGAAAAAGCTTTTCATACGTTTTCAGCTATGAAGGCGAAAAACAGAAAAGCTTCCTACACTCATTTTGTCCACTACTCTGAATACATCCATAATGTCAAGAAATGGCGCAAATTAAAACCATTCTACAAACCCTTAATCAAAAACAAAGGAAACGCCGGTAAACAAAATAATAAGAGCAGAGCTACCAAAATAAACAGCCTAAGAAAAACCTTTTCATACCTTTTCAGCTTATCCTGAAGAGGATCCACCACTCAGAATACTATCAGGCTGCTCGGAACGCATCCACGGATCTGCCCTGCTGCCTGACCGATTCTTCTCCCTCGAAACAAAAAACCAAAATATACAGACAAAAAACCAGAATATACAGACAAAATACAAATACAAACCCTCAAAAACTAAGAAAACATTAAAGACACAAACACAGACCCAAAAAAAAAAAAACCATTCAAAACAGAAAAAAAAATCAAACAGCATGGCCATGCGACACAACAAAAATGCAACAAACACAGACAAATTAAACAGACTCCAAATTGCAAAGCGCAGACAAACCAGAAAACAAAAACTCCAACGAAATTACATTTTGAAGGCGGGGAAAGAATTTTATATTGGCTTTTCATCAACGGAACTATTTCCGACGCTCCATGCCACCTGCCCACGCTCCATGCCAGCTGTCCTCAATTCATCGATATCCACGCCGCAGTCCCCACCTTTAACATGAAACTTCTAGGGTACCTAGAAATATGACTGTTTTTGTTTACCCTTTGAGGATGCTTTGTTATAATTTGTTAAATCACGTTAATGTGGCCACCATGGTCATGGTGTAATGGTTTACGTATGATTTTTAAGATTCAAAATCTAGAAACATATCTTCTTTAAAATGTTTTAAAACTTAAATTTTTAGTTGAAAGGAATTGTGGGGTCATGTAATTCAATTTAATGCCGAAAGGGATTTTAGGTGGGTAAGGTAGATGCTTTAAGGTACAAGTTAGGGTTTGGACTAAATCCTAGGGGGTAGTGTAGGGGACGATGTGAAAAACCGGTAAAGTTACTAAGCACGGTGCATTTCTATAGCGGTAGTAGAAAAGGTAAAATCTAACATACAAGTGGAGTAGGTGTCGAGATGTGTATTGTAGTCGTAATATTTAGAAAGCTTGAAATGATTATATATTGTAACCAAAAATTAGAGATTACTGAGACATGTTTGGGTTTTTTTGTACTTTTGCAAATGGGACAATGTAAAAATATTCTTCGTTATGTGTTTTTTTGCATAAATGGTTTTTGCTAGTTTTGGGGGGCCTTATCTAGACTCTATATGGTAGATGAACGATGCCCTATTATAGAGTAGGTAGTTTCATTGTCAGAATGGATGGGATGGGTCGTGGGTTGAGAGAGTTGTTGGGAGATCTAGTTAGTGGTGAGCCATTGGGAAATCCTGAGGTAGGGGACGTGAGACATGGTCTAGACTCTTATGGGAGGCAATAGAGAGTAATTTCTCGTAATGGACAAAGTTCCTATATTTGTGGCTTTGGTTTGCAGCCCTAGGTATGATGCATTGCATATGGAGCAGATATGTTGACAAAATAGGGAGTCTAACCGATCGAGCGAGTTTTTTTGGATATTATTAAGACTAATGGGGTCTATATCAAGTAGGAGGGGGCATATTTGTGTTGGGGTGAGTGCATGGGTTTCTTACTTGGTGTGGCGTGTTGGACACATCTTTAGTTTCAACATAGGCCAACCAAGGGTGGGCATTATTTGTAGTAGTCATGTAGGGTTGATGAATGGAGCATGCAAGAGAGAAGCAATGATATAACTTGAAATAAGGAGTATGAGGAATATTAGTACAACATATGGGATGTAGGTCATGAAGCAATTACGCATGCATAGATATGTTGGGACATGTAATAGGGGCAAGTAAAAGTGGTGAAAAGAGGAACTTGTTAGTTTTAGAGGCGAAGCATTCCGGCTCATCAAGAGCACAATACATCAAGTGAGTACTTGGTTGCCTATGGTGTGTGTGTCGTTGTTGGCGGGCAAGTAGCACATGGTGGGAAAAGGTGGGAATTTACGCCATCACATACATTCATAATAAAGGTCTACCACCATTCAACGATGCAGTGAAGAAAACAATTAGTTGTAGTCTATGTGTATAATGACGTGGATGTGAGAAGTTTAGGCTAAGCTTCGTTGGTAATGTGGTCGATGTTGTAAAGTTGGTTGCCTAGTTTATAAGCATGCAACTTTGATATATCGGCAGTGGAATAGTTAAAATGTGGTGTACAAGAGTACTAAGGAAATATGTGTTAGAGTTTTAAAATTGTTAAGAATTAGGCATTGTTTAAAAAAGCACATGCAATGTTATTTTAGGCCTCGAGGAAAAGGTGTTTTTAGGAGGAGGTTGGAGGTAATACATTGTAGTACAGAAGCAAGAAGGTAACTATAAACCACTCAACTAGCGTTAAGGGGTTAAAATGGTATAATGTGTTTACATATGCATGTTTGAACATGCCTTTACTATGTGTTAGTACCTGTAATGTAAGTATAGTGATGTGCACATAAGGGTTTTGAACTAAACCCCTAGTGGTATAGGAGGTGACGGTGTAAAGCTTATGGGTAAGCTTCTAAGATGTAAGAACTGATATATCGGTTGTGGGGCAAAGGTTGAATGTAGAAATAAGTATGTCAAGGGGTGGTTGTGGGCCGAATTAAAAATTTAGGTTGCAAATTCTGAGATACAAGTTGGAGCAATTGTCCAACTAAGATAATTTGGTTGGGATAATTGGTAAGCATCAATTAAAGCACCAGGAAACTATGTTTTGGAATTGTAAGGTTGTTAAGAAGTATGTGGGGGTGATACATATTTGTAGGTTTTCCTATACCTAGTTCCTAGCTAGTGGCATATAAGGGTCCCAGTAGTATTGTAGTTTGGCTAAGTACATCGTGCATAATATGTATAATGAAATAAATATTACATGTGATGTGGTTACTGGGTTTATGTTATTTCCAATAAGATTGATACATTACACGTGTGTACTAAAACAAATGCTTACATTTGTAAAACAAACTTAGGGTGCTTCTCAAAAGTGGCAAGTTGTTTTTCCAAAAGAAGTAAGAAGAGTGGGGCCCGTAACGGGTGTTGGAAAATATGTGCTAACTATAATTATATGGCACAAAATTGGTGATATACATATGTGAAGGTATCGTTGATCACAATTAGGGTAGTGTGGCAGTGGTCGTTGACACATTCAGATAAAGGTGTTGTATATAAATTGGTGTATTTGTCAATACGCGTAGCTATGTTGTAGAAATCATTGGCTTTCACCATACAAATGAAACGTCAACAAGAACTACAATCAATATGACTAAAATGGAAACAAAAGGGATAGAGGTTTACCAATGTAGACCTCTGTGTTTGTAACTATTTGTTATAGCTAAACTCTAGTTGGAATCTCTCTTATCTGCATACTGTAAATTATTGAAAACAAAAATAAGGCTCTTTAATGGGGAATTCCTGATCCAAGAAATTAGAGAGGTGATAATTTGGTTGTAAAAATCTAATATATGTGAGGTTTTATGTTTTTACATTTAAATAAGTTTTTAAATGATTATATAATTCTTCTATCTATATGTCGAAGCATTTTCCATACACCAACATAAGATGAGTTTATACTGCCCAGGTTGATAATGCCCAAACATATGGGCATAAAGTACCAAACTCTCGACATTGGCAGTAGAGTACAAAGTTATGTGGTTGGAAACTAGGCGGCATTCCAGCCTCCTGTCTGCCAAGATCCTGGTAGTTACCTTCCAAATCCCTAAGCATGGGCCATGCAGGGAAATAACAGAGCAGAGGATCATAAGCAAAAGGGTCAAAATTCCTTCTTACAACATGAATTGTAACAACACCAACATAAAATAGGTGGGAAGATGCCACAGACAGTCGCAAAATCCAATCAAATCTAATTCTCACTCTTGAATGTTCAATTAATGGCATCACCCAATAGTGCCAACAACATCTTGTGCACCTGGCTAAACATATTATCATAGAGAGCCATTAGGCCACTCTGACCAACAACAACGCATGGTTTTCCGTCAAGTTCATCTTGGGGCTTCTGTAAATCTACAAAGTTACCAACCAGAAGAGATGTCAAAAATTTGTACAGGCCTGTCTTGAGTATGTTTAAGCATATAAAGCATAAACGATGGAATTTTAGTTGTCTTGGTGCTCGAATACCTAAAAATATGCATGCTAGAAAGGGATTGCTTCGGAATCTAATAGCAAGAGTACAACTATCTGAGCATGATTGTAAGGTAGAAAGTACCGAGCACATAAATACTTGTCCATGCAAATCACTGTTAAAATACCAATAAAGTAGATTAGAAAACATCAACAGCTAAAGACTTGATGAAAATAAAAATTGTTATTGATCAGTTCTCGGTGTCGAAGTCCAACAAGATATCATTTCTTCGACCTGCAGAGAATTGAATAAATTACCATAACAGTATACATGTCTGATTTCACCAAAATAATGTAAGCTAACAAAACATACAGGGGTGAACAGGTGTAAGGATAGCAGAGCAGCGCGTGGCACATGCAGGTTGAGGTGGTCCTGACTGCCAATAAGGCGGAAGCTGCAGAACGTCATCGTGCAACTTATTCCAACTATAGACATGTCTTCAGTGTAATTCTAGGAATCCATTTGTTATTTGTTATCTATTTTCTAGCCACTTAGAAACATTATTTTTTTCTTTGTATCAATTTCTAATGTTTGCGTGTAAATTTTATATTTTTTGAATTACTAAAAGAATATAAAATTTATTTTCTTGTTATTTTATTGGTCATTACGTAATGATTTGACGATTTTATATCTTATTTCAACATAACGTTTTGGAATTCATGAGTTAAAAATTTACAATTAAACACATGTAAAGGTATACACTAACACCGCCAATGAATTTAATGAATCTACAAAATATTGTCAATAAAATAATTAATGCTTTGTGCAGATTCGAGATTTTTTGTCTTTTGGAAAAAAATTGGTTCTTTTTTACTTCTTCCTTCATTGTTTCTTCCCTCACAACTCGCATCCACGTATAAAAAGAAATTTGCATATTTATGAAGGGAATGAGAATGAACTCACTCATTTGTATATCATTCAACTATATGTCCTCTCATCATTTAATATCAAAAGTTGTGTTGAAAATTACAGAGTTAATGGTTAGAGAGCATGGAGATTGGGTTATGTTTAGCCACATGGCATCAGTTTGTTCCATATGTTTCAATGATGACATTACTAGTAAGGATATGGTCCTTGTTTTAAGTTTGAAGTCAGGTTTAATTAATGCTTCTGTAAGCTAAGGAAAGTCTGGTTTACCCTCTGAAAGAGTATAATACTAATCTACATAATGGTGTTTTGTACTATGGCAATATCGTCATTTTATTTTCATTTATTCAAGAACCAATCCATTGTATTTGGCTTGAAATAATTAAGAAATTTTTTCTCAAGATACCCAAAAATATTTATTATGTAATTTAGGGTAATATGCATGTCATATATTTTCATTGTGAAACATGCATGTAATATTAAGTAAGTCTTATTTTTTTCCATTTCATTTTGAATTCTAGAGTCTTGTAAAGATGAAGACTCTTTGATTTGTTTCCATTTTTTCAATGGGCCAAGCTTGTGGTGAAAATATATTTTGTTTTCTTCCTTCAAATTTGGTTTCTTCATTCCAAAGAAAAGGCCTAAAGTCTCAGTGGTAACTTTCCACGATAAATTTTTCTATCCATTTCTTTAGGAATTTCCAACTTATTGTGCTTAATAGTCACTTTGAATTTATTTTTATTGTCTTTTTCCAGGTGTGGTAGTGTCAGACCTAACTTTGGAATTAGGCTGGAACAAATTTTTGTTTAGCAGGTTACTAGGCACCCTGACATTGTTACAAATTCTCTGGGGAGTAAGATGCCTTGTACTAGTCTAGGAGAAATTTTATGGAGGGAAGCAAATATTCTTTACAAAATTTGGGTACAATGTTGTTTACTGGTAAGATCGAATATCATGCAACTTGGTCTTTGTGGTTCTAAACTAGTAAAGGAGAATGTAATGATAACCTGCTAAGAATGGCTGGAGGACCATTACAATAACTCAATCTCAACAGCAGTGGTCATGGAGAGGTCTCATATGAGAGCTTACAAGTCATCCCCAACAATGCAAATGTGGAAAGAGATATGTGGGGCCCATGCGACGACATTGATGGTATGTTGCCCCTACAATTCTGTGATGGGCAGAGTGTTATTGATTGTTCGAGTAAAATTTTAAAAAAATTGTGGTCAAATAGTGTTAGGAATGGTTTGTCCTCACTATTGGTAAATCTACGGCACTTAATCGAAAAAAATTATAGGCATGTTGTATATGTCACAATAACTAATTTTTGTTATGTTATACTAAAAAAATAGGTCGATGTATGTAATCACAATGTTATTGGTTGTATCTCGTTTGAAACGATGTTGCAGTAAACAAATTATAAACTAGAATTTTTTCAATAATATGGAATGATATGTTTATATTCACAGGACACTGTCAATTTATAATTTATACCATTGTGTTTTTATATGGGTTTTTGTAATGATGAAGGGCATCAATGGTGAATGACTCGATGGGGGCGTCGCATGGAGATTTAGGAGTAATTTGTGTCCCTTAATGTGAGTGACAGGTGTTTGGGCGAGTTCCATATTCATAGCAATAAATTTAATGCTCATTGTAAATGCAATTTCAAACTATCAAAATAATTTCCATAACTGGATGATTTAAAATGTAATTCTATTTTCTTTAGCTAAAAGTCAATAGATTTTGAGATTTCAAGTATCAATGAAAAATCCCTCTTTCCAAGTTCATACACTTATGTTTTTTAAGCACACTTTCTAAAAATTGCAGAGGTGAGAGTGAAGATTAGAAAGATATGAATTACGTTTTTTCTACGGTATTCTTTTTTATATGTATACTTATTCTTTTTTCTTTCTAATCAGGTAGGTTTTTACTACACAATATACTTAGCCTCTACTACAAAAACATTTCCCTCTAATAAAATACAATTTTAAATGTTCATTGCATTGCATTCATGTTTCAACACTCCAAACACACCAACTCATTAATTATTTAAGTGTTTTGTTATTTAATTTTTCATACCTTTAGTTCTCACAAGTGTAGATATATGATTATATCGATTATAGTTTGGGGTTGTTTTCTTCTTGGAGAAAACATTGTGAAGTAAAATTCAATTCCCCCATGTTGCGATTGAGCAGTAGCTACAGATGCTTTCAATCGTAATTTCTATCTTGACTATATATTTGTAAAGCATATATTTGTAAATGCCTATTTAGAAAACAACTCAACTATGCTTCATGTCACTTTATTACTTTTTGGCTCCTATCATAAACATTACATATTTTTAAACAGGCTTTTTAGTTATGGCAAGGACTAGTCGCATTGTGACTTGTGTCATTAAAAGATGTTTTTTTGATGTAATTATCAATAAAATAATAATAATTTCATTGTAATTATTTATCTATTATTTTTTATCCATATTCACCTATTTTATTAGTAATTACACGCAAACAGTGTAATGGATATGTCGATAGGGATGGAGTGCAGAAATTAAAATGAAAGGAGGAGGTGAAATAATGTAGGAAAAAGAGGGGTAATGAAGAAGGGGATAATGGGAGAAGAATTACATGGCAAGGGAAAATGTTAGACGAGGCATAGCGATGATCTTCTCCTTTTGGTAAGTGACATATATCGTGTGTCATTTGTATGAACTATTCGAAGGAGATAGGGGTGCAATGTGAAAATCCTAGAGGCAACATACTTTAGATCGTTGGTCTCGGGGTCAAAGTCAATAGGTGTGCTTGTGACGAAACTATGATGATGTTGTTATTACGCCTAAAAATAGATTGTAGTGATTCTTGATAACAAATAATTTCTACATTCTTATCATGGGTGTAGCCTGCTAAGAAGGGATCTTTTAGAAAGTAACCAGTGTCATAATGAAGTGTAGTAACATCAATAGCATGAGTCGATGATTGTCTCAATTTAAATGAGATGCTCTATATGAGGATGCTTATTATGAGTAATAGTGATATGGATGTGGCTAGTATCCTTTTTACGCGAGTGAGGTCATGGAGTGAGAGGAAACTATGATATAATGACATCAGGGAGATTGAAAGTATTGATCTTAAGGTTGATTTCATCGAGCTCATCATCATCTTAGTCAAGAAGGTTGGGTTGAAGTGTTGATATTCTCAAAAAGGTATGGTAGGGAGTTCTTCAAGGATAAGTATTTTGAATGTCCCACATTAGTGGAAGAGGTTAAAGTTCTAAGGATTTGTGTCACCTTGCAATTTATAGATAACCCCTAGGTGTAAAGACTTAAAACATATACAAGTTAATGATACAACAACACACATGTGATGAGTTCATGATCTACCTAAGAGGATATTATAATACTGAGGGAAGTTGAAGATCGTGAGTTTGATGCATGCACGCAGTGTGATGAGGCACAATGATAGGGAGCCAAACAAAATCTATATGGGGAATTTGTCAAAGATCATAAGATATACGACATGTGCTCTAGTGGATTTAAGGTTACTAATAAAGTAGCCAAGGGTCTTGATGAACTTAAGGGAAGTAACACATGTACTAGAACCTTCATTTATGAGGGATATCTTAACCTTAATTTGGTGAATATGAACTTAGATAAAGAGGAGAAGGTTGTTTGCATGAAAGATATGCTCATCGGGACTCATGGAATCAAGGGGGAAACAAATACATGAGGAATGATTAATAGAATTTGGTGGAAATGGATAGCTCTTCACATTAATGCATGATGTTTGCTTCATATCCGTGTATGGTAGGTTCTTGCCCAAAGCATGTGGAAGGGGGACATTCATAGCAAAGAGTACAAACATAAGATGTTCATGATGTTAAGGTGATGTATGAATAAGCTCTAGGAACAAGATTTAGATTAGGAGTCAAGAGATTTATGTAAAGTGATCCCCATCAGGAAGGAAAAGTTGAAGTGTAATCATATGAACCCAAGGGCTATTAGTCATTAGCGAGATGTTTATATGGAATGGGGATTACAGAGAGCCCCTAGATTTTGAAGCTTAGATGGGGACTTGAGTGGTTAGAGGGTTTGATCAAATTACAAGCACTTTGTTAAAATGTGAAGCTTAAACCAATCAAACAAATTCACGCACCCTTTGTCTTTTCTATTTTTGTATTTTCTCAATGTGAACCTTAAACCAATAAGAAGGCTCCATGCCTTCGTAATGTCGAACTATTCTTAACCTCCAATAGCCACCGCGACACATAATCCAATAGGAAGCTCGAAATAGTTGGATTCGAATTATTTCCCTCGTGAATGCTTGTCCTCCTCTAATGTTGTCATGTTTCTCTCTGACTACGTTGACTTTGTCTACCTCATCAGACCCAAAATGCCATAAATTTTGACTCATTATGGGGACTTCACTTCTTCCCGAAGCCATCTCTTAAAAATATGGTGGATGTTACCATCTGTCCACCTTCGGTCAACCTCATCATATCATCACCAAGTGGCACCCTCTCCGCTTAGTTCACATGTTTCTACCTTCCGCTCACATATCTTCTCTCTCCTACTTCAAACTTGAAATATTTCTTTAAAATAATTGATTAATAAATAAGGCTTAAATCCATCAAACCCCAATTTCCTTCATCTTACTTGGGGTACTAACATGTAGCACTTTCCTTCGCCGTTGAGATTTCACCACATGTCCTATTGAATTTTCAACCTTGCCGAACCCGAAAAGCTATAGCATTTGGTTAATTCTATGAACCTCACGTCGATGGGTGCATCTACTTAAGAGCTTATAGCAATGTTGACACGTGTTCATGTGATGTATTTTATTTTCACCGCATGTCTTATCCATCCTTGAATGCATGTCTCTACTTTCATTGTGTTTACTTGTTGTCATCCGTCACACTCCGCAAAACTTCGAATGGCTATAACTTCCTCCTGAGAGCTCTAAATTTTGCATAGTTGGAGTTTTTGGAAAGGTCTCCTTGACTTCTCAAAACACATACTCCACGAACTCAAAAAAATTCTTACACATGCTAGAATAAGCATTTCAAACTTCTATGGGCAGAGCATCTAAGCCACACACACCACTTTTTCAAGCCAAACATGACCATAATTAACACATCGAGACCACTGCAAAAATTCGAATGGCTGTTGCATACCACTAACAGACACCTATCTACATGACATTTCACTCCTTTTCCATTAATACCATGTGACATCAATCACAACACCAATGATGCAACAAGTTCTATCTACATGTTCAACAGAACCCATCTTATATCAACCTCAAAAACAACTCATTAATGACAATTTGTGGGAAATGCATCTTCCTTGTGATAAAAAAATTCCTTTATGGCTGCAAATAGAATGTGGGATAAGCTAAAATGTGGGTAACAATTTTTATAAAATTGGAGGCAAACATCATAAGGATTCATGGGTTATAGTTCTTGTTACCTAAACTCATACCAACCATGTTCATAACCAAAAGATCCTATTTTTTCCATGTCTCACCTAGACCCATGATACAAGAATCATTACATATCTTGTGTCCACCCCAAGTTTTGAAATTTTTCATGTTATTATGTTATACATCATTAGCCCAATTCTTAATCTTGATGCTCCTTGTAATTAATGTTCTAATGATGACCTCTAAGTGTAAGCTCCACTACTCCCTAAAATATCTTAACATTTAAAGGAAAATTTATAATGATGCCTCTAATGGGGAGCATATCCTAAAGTCACAACTCAACTTAGTTAATGTCATTGGAAGGAAAAGATATTCTACTAGATGTCATCAATCATGAGTGATGACATTAGCTTCTCCTAGTCCAATAAAATGTAAAGGGGGGAGAGAGAAGGAAGGGTAAAGAAAGACACTTGGAGTAAATGTGAAGATGTTATAAGAAGACGATTTGAAGGTGACATAACAAAGTATTACTGAGGTATCAAGTGGTTGTGCAATGGTAGTAGGAAGCATAGGGAAAGTTTCATGATGATTGATGAGGGTCGTTGCAGTCCTCACCATTTAATCATAAAGAATGTCAAAACTAGGTGGTGTCCAAGGCTATCTACAAAAGGGGCTAAAGGAAATAATGATTTTACAGTTCTTTGCTCTAGAATTGAAAATGCATGAAAGGAAATTCAATAACTGAAATTGAATCTAATCTAACAATTGAAATAAATAACTAAAAGCAAATCTAATCTAACAAACTGAAATGAATAATTGAAAACAAATAAATGACAGTAAATAAATAAAAGTGAAGCTTCACAAACAAAAAAAATAAAACACACAATGCAGATTTAAACAAATTAAGTAAAACAATAATGATCTATTCTAAAAATAATAATAAACCATCCTCCTCCTTGGGTAAGAGTGGGCCCTTGCTCTTCCCTTGGATTTGGGTTAGCAAAACTAAAAAGAAGTTGCTGCCAAGAAACTTGAATTGTGGATTTTATTAATAAGAAATGATGTTACAAAAATCATTCATCTCCTACCACTATTGTATTGAGTGCTTTGGAGAGATATTTATAACTCATCCCTACTCCAAGATTATAGAACTACCTACCTATAATCTTGGGAAAGAATTGACTACATCTTCCACTTTATAATGAGATAAATGTGGAAGGAATTTATTCAAACACTACAACTCCAAGTTTAACTACTTATATTCAACTACTTCTTCCACTTGACAAGGAGACAAATATGGAAGAGATTTAATCAAACACTACAACTCTAGATTGAACTACTACTTCTTCCACTTGAAAAGGAGACAAACGTGGAAGAGAATTAATCAAATATTACAACTCTAGATTGAACTATCTCTTCCATGTGCACTTAACTATTTCTTTTCATTTGCCAAGTTTGCTCTTGCATGATTGAATCTTTCAACATGACAATTGTCCCACCATATTCTCATCCCTGATTTTATGATCATTATTGTGAATTTAATTTGAATAATATTTTCAAACCTTTTATGGGTTTGGTGCTCCTTGTTGTAATATTTCTAAAACATCTTGAAATTCTCATTTTCATTAAGAAATGAGGGAGATATCATAGTTTTACTGAACTTGTATTTTTTCTTATTTATTTTCCTCCAACCTTATTATGTTGAAACTTAAAATGAAGATATCTCCTCAATTATTTTCATTTTGTAAAAAGAGAAAGTTTTTCCTCCTAAAAAAGGAATAAAAACCTCTCTCAGATTCTCATTTGGAGATCTTCAACTTTGACTTGAGAAAATTGATGTTGTATGTGTGAGTCCTGCACTTGAAAACCTTATGCTTCAAATGATGATATCTTCAAAACCATTATTGTTGTGTAAAAACAGAGAGATATTTTTCCTCCTAACAATAAGAGGAACAAAAACCTCTCTCAGATTCCCATTTGGAGTTATGTAATTTTAGTTAGAGGGATTTTTGTGTTGGTTCTACTAGTACTACACTTGAAAACCTTCTTCTTCAAATGCTGATATCTTCAAAACTATTATTGTTGTGTAAAAATGGAGAGAGTTTTTCCTCCTAACAATAAGAGAAACAAAAACCTCTCTCATAATCTTATTTGGATTTATGCAATTTCAATTATAAAAATTTTTGTGCTGATTTTGTGATTCTTGCGCTCTATGAATCATACGAGTCCTACACTAGTTCTTCGAGTCATGTACTATATGACTTACGAGTCTTGTACTAGTTATGCAAGTCTTGCACTCTATGACTTGTGAGTCCTACGCTAGTTCTGCACTCTATGACTTGTGAGTCTTGCGCTAGTTCTATGAGTCCTACGCTTTATGACTTGCGAGTCTTACACTCTATGTATTGTGAGTCCTATGCTCTTAGCCATGTGAGTCTTGCATTCCTATATTTATGAGTGATGTGATCTTTGTGATTCATGTGCTCTTAGCTATGTGAGTATTACACTTGTTGTAATACATTCAAGAGATCAAATGACCTACTCATACACAATACTACACTCCAACTTACAAGAAATATTAGGAAATGAAAACATTCAGATTGCAATGGACTTTTCAAAGATAAATCAAATATATTCTACATTTAATCTTAAATAAGCTATCTAGTTCTTAAGACTACATCTAAATCCACTTTATAAGAGAAGGAATAATGTTATTTTGTGCAATGGATGAGACTTAATTTGGTCTCATCAATGATATCTCATAATGTGATATAAACCGACCCCAACCCTTTCTTAATGCACCTCTTAATGAACACACTCTTGGGGATTAATATGTCAATAAGTTATAAAGAGAAATTGTTAATTATACACATGGCACTCTTAACATGTATGTTCCCATACTAAGGGCCCTAAATTTCACACTAGTCAAGGTAGACCCCTAACACCAAGGGTTCATAAAATCACTTTGGGTTTTAGGCATTTTTCATAGAAGTGATATTATGAACCATGTTCTAATTTGAGTAATTCACTTCTTAATGTTATCTAAAGGGTGTACACCTAGCGTAGCTGGTGCAATGCAAAGTGTAGATTTTTTTATTTTTGCATAAACATGTTACCATCTGCCATCTTTTAATTTAGAAATTCACTTCCCGAGGTTGTTTAGAGTATATATGCATATTATGAGGTATCACAAATCACTCTTGTGTATTCTATATTTTGGCATGAATATTGTGCATGTTATATAATAATAATGCAATTCCTCTCATAATATCTAGAGTATGTGCCCATGGTGTCAGATGATGGAGAGCACTTTGGCTCATTATAGATCTTTTTGTTAAATCATTCAACTATTCACCATGTTTTCAAATGTTGTGCCACTGAGGAAGAGTGTGTGGAAACTTAGATGGATATTCCACATATCAATAAAGTACCCATTGAACCTTTTGAGATGTCTCAAGAATACCACAATTTAATCCACCACTAAATTCCTAAAATACTTCTTGTTGTGACTAAACCTATTTTTGTTTTTAGTTGTAAGATTTCCCATATCTCTTTGATGTTTTTGATTAACATTTCCTTACCTCCAATGAAAATATAAGGTTGTTCCAATAGAGAAATTTGAGCCAATAACAACTATCTATTATTATTTTTGTTCGTGGCCTTTAGAGGAAGATTTCATAGCTTTCATGTCATTAACTTGGTGACACATTGTATACATTACTCGAGGGAGTGTGCCTTCAAACAGTAGAAGGTAAGGGTGAAGTTCATATGCATTATTAGGTTAAATGTGTGATATAAGTGCTACAATGGGTTAATTATGACATAGGAGGAGTAGGTTTATCCCCTTACCTTTTTGTAATTGATTATAGAAAATAAAATGTATCCCTTACCCTAACCCTTTATATCATATATTTTTATATTTATTATCTACATTTTGTGGCCCGAGACTATTGTATGGGGATCGATGTTGTGCTTAGAAAGAAGTTACTAATTGTAGAATGTTGTTGGTGAGAAAATTTGTCAATATGGAAAATTAGGTGTCTCCACCAATGTTCATGGGCTATGCCCCTCTGCATTAAATGGTACAACTCCCATTATTGAATTTTACTAATCTAATCCTAATCTAAATGTTGTGGGTTGGCCAAATAGGTCGGGGATCACACAAGGACACTCCATTGAACATGTGGCAAAGTGCTTGGAGGAAATTACAAAAGTTAGAGAGGAGGGAAATTAGGAAGGGAAAGTTAATATTGTGTGAGTAATTACAAATTTCACACCCAATAACTAGAGTAGTACAACATTTAATATAGAGGAAACACAATGAAGCTATCTAGTGAGATGGAAAATTGAGACACCAAGTTCTTAGATTCATCTATCAAAGATACAAATCTCTTGTATCACTATGCTTACAAAGTGTATAAAAGAGGAAATATTATAACCATGAGATGCATGTAACAACTATGCTTATCATGTCAATGATGAGAGGAAACCATGCATACAAATCTGCACACATTCATACATCTTGGAAAGTAGAAACTCTATTCCTTGATTGACATTTACACAAGTTATACAAAGCAAGGGAAAAGAAGAAAGTGGAAGAAATTGTAGCTTTATTTCATGTATATTTGTGACACAAAGTCCAACAAACACCATCCAATATTTCCACAAAGCGAAGTCTTCAAAATATGGAATCCCTTGGAATGGAAAAGCCATCCCAATTTATACAATTGAATTGTCCTTTCACCTCCCTCATATGACTCTTCGTTTCCATATTCCACTTGTGACCTTTTGTTTTCCACAATTAAGTATTTCTCTTATAATTTTGAGAAAATACTTTTACAATTTTAAAATAGGTCACTTAAGTGAATAGGATGAAATACAATGATTACACACAATGAAGAATTATAAAGAAAGGGGGAAGAGAGGAAGAGAGGAGAGAATGAATGAGAAGAAGAAAGAAGGAATGCCAATGAAGATGATGCCATGTTGCCTTCACCTCATTTCATGAATGATATGATGAAACATCTCAATGTGGATAACTTTGATTCTCTGAACCTTTTACACCATAAGAAACCTCCTTTGGATAATGCATGAACACCTCAAACTAAGTGTTTAGAAACATTGTCGAATGATCTCCTTAGTGACTCACAGGTGTTGCTCACTGAGGTCCACTCGAAGAAGCTTGAGGATTGCAACTGATCTTTGATGACTTCTACTATATAACCAAACTTTTTTACTCATTAGGAAGCTTTGATGAAATGCATTTTGAACACTTTTTCCCACCAATGATGATCACAATTCCCCCAGTACATGATGCGTAGACATCTCGGTCACGGAATGAGTGTTGAGAAACACTATTTCAAGGACTTCTCAATATGAGCTAGGGAGGGACATAGGCATTACTCATGATGATCCTCTTTGATACTGATTGATGAATCATAACTCATTTCAAATCACCCAGATCCCTGAGTGACGAAGATGGATCCACCTGTTGCGTACTACGATGCCCCACCTTGCTACAGGACACGATTGGACTCAAGATGATGTTATTAGGATCTTTGTGGAGTTATCATTTCTCTTTTTAACCATGAAACCATAATAAAACCTCATGAAGAGACCAAAATGGAGTGAGATGAGTTAAAATGAAGTCATCTGCAACTTTCTGTATTTGGAATTGAAAACTACTATTTTTAAAACTAGGATCTAAGAGTTGTTATTTCGAGTAGGTTAGTTTTTGGCCATGTCGTTGCACTGAGATGTTTCTCTCACATTCCAAGCATGTTCACATATGTTTTGGGGTTAATTCAAAATAATTTACATTTTTGGAAATTTTTTTTTGCTTTTTTGACCTTTTTGACCCACGTGCCCTAGTTTTTTTTTTTGTATGATTTTCAGTGTCTACTCTTCTAGAGGGTTTTGTCATTTTTGGAAACTTACTAAAAATGGAAAGTACAAACCAATGACACTTGCTATGTTTATAACCTGAAAATTATGGCATCGTCATATTGATGAGAAAATTATGGATTCTTTTTGGGTTTTCTCTTTTGATGTTCAATTCAAATTTTAGGTCAATCCGTCACACGATTTGATGACAACTGAAGAAAAAAAACTCCAGGGAAGAACCTATTGAATGGTTACTGTAAAAAATCTAGGCCATATAAGATATTTTTGTTTTTTTATTCTTCAAGGCATTTGGATAAGGAATATTTTCTCAAAATCTCACAGGAATCGGATGCACAGTTTGGAAGATATAAGCAATTTGTGATTTTCATGCCCTAGGGTTTCTGACAGCTCTTGGTCATGGAGTTAGCTTGAAAATCCTCATTATTCGAGTTTCATCAGCATGGAATGATGGATAAATGATGTTGGAGGTGATGGAAATTTTGTGGAAGTAGCAGAAATGGAGGAGAGGAAGAGATTTGGTAGTTGCAGAAAAATTGTGCTTGTGTGAAGGAAAGAATGAAAGTAGTAGTATGACAAAATTGACAATTATGTAATTTTGTAATATTTTGATGCATTGAGGAGAAGTGAAATTTTGTGCACCAATTGCACCAAATTTTTGGTGCACTAGTGTGCAAAAAAGTATGGCCCATCCCTATTGGTCCACTTGGCAGCATGTGATTTGTCGTTGGGGATGAGAGAGGGGGCTTGAAATTTGCACCTTAAACAGTTATCGGGGCACATGGGTGACCAAGAGATTAAATGGGAGGGTTGGGAGTTTTTTTCCAACCATCCCAAATATTTGGTACACATGGGACATAAAAATGCACCCTCACCCTGGCCTGACAAGTGGCGGAGCGTGATTGCACAAAGTAGGGGGGGAAATGGAGCATATGGGGCTTAACTAGCGAGAAAGTGTTGAACTGCGCATTCGTATAGAGGGTCCAGGGGAGAAAATATGTTAGGGGTGAATTTTATTGCACCTTTACACCAAATATTTGGTGAACTTGGTGCAAAAAAGTGTTCCACTCTCCCATTGGTTGGATTTCCAACCCAAAAAATGACTAACATTAAAGCTTGTGCCTTGGAGAGCAACTTGTCGGGACCATAACTTGAGTTCCCGAAGGATTTTTTTGATGAAATTTTATATGATTACACCTAAAAATTACCTTAAAATCCAATGGTGGTTGTTTCATCCTTAATTATTCTACCTTAAACCCCCTGAAAAATAGGATTTTTATTCTATATTGAAGGTTGTGTATGCTAAAAGCTAGTTGTAGACAGGATGCACTTAGGTGTTGTCAAAAATATGATTCCACCATATTTTATAGGGATCTGAATTACCTTTTTGATGATATATTTTTTGACTCCTAACTATTTCTAGAGCTCCGAAATCACTTCTTGAAGCTATGGGGTTGTTTTCACATTATGCGCTGCCTAGGCCTCCAAGACCCACTTTTGTTGGAGCTGCTCCAAAACTTGTGAAACCCTCCAAAACCTTACCAAAATATTTTCACAATGTTATCGGCTATCTGATTCACCTCCATGATGTATTTGTTCCTTTTTTCCACTTTGGGGGTGTGCATGAACCTTAGAAAATCAAAAATTGACCTTTCCCAAGCTTGCCAAAAAGACTATCTTGATGAATTTTTCTTGGGAAACACTTAAAATGACTAGGTAACCCTAAATCACCTATGAACCCACTGAAATTACACCTTGAACTTCTCAGAGAGGGGGAAATAGGACTGAATCATAGATTATGGTGACCTAGGAAAGTGTCTGAAATGCTTACAACCAAAAGTTTCGAAACTAGGGTTCGTTGTCATGCTTGAAAATTGAGAATTTTCCTGTTGCACATTTGCATGAAAATAACTGGCTCTATCTTGGGGACATGTTTTGGATCGAGCACAGTGAGAACATGACATGAGAACTCTAGAATCTCAATTGTATTTTGTGGTCCAATGCTTTATCCATTGGGCTATAGAGTCACCAGAAAGATAGACTACACAACTTCTCTTATTATTAACACACACGCGCACACGCATGAATAAACAAAAGGGAAACACACCAAAATGGAAGTGACACACAACAAGAAAGGAAACATACAACCGTGATAAGGTAAATAACATAACTCACCTATGTACATGTGGGGGACAACCCGCTTTCATTGAAGTGCTAATTTGAATTGAGTGCTTACCCGTAAACGTGTGTCACTGAATGTCATTCTTCTGCAAATCCATTGAAATTTCACTGAATTATAAACATCTCCTCAGATTCTTGAGAAATCTAGCTTGATTGCTAGTGCACTTGATTTTCTTATTCATTTCACCACCTTTGTTGTTTTGACACATTTTCCTTGGCTTCTCGTTGCTCCTTTGGTTTATTCCACTTGTCGATTTTTTTCATCATGAAGATTTCTTGATTTCACTTGACTTGCCATTTTCATTTTCACTACAAGACATTTTTTCTTCATTATGCATTTGCTTCATGACCACCACTTTCATGGGTTGATTCTCGATAGATGTCTCTTGAATTTTGGCATCATGTCCCTCTTCTTGATTTTCTGATTTTTTAATTTTTCATGGAGTTTCTTTCTCATGCTCCCATATTTTTCCATACGTTGCCCTTATATACTAGTTTGTTATGTACTTGCATTCATTACCCTCTTGAAAAGAGAATGAGCTTCAAATTGGTTCTCTAACCTAGAAATTGTCATCTTCCTTGCCTTTTCCATTTTGGGCTTCATCCACCATTTTTGTGTTATGGACATCGATCTCTTGAGTAAAGTGAGAATTGAAAGGTTAAAGTCTATTGAGAAGGTTCCCATTTTGAGAAAAATCAGCCCTATGACCAAGCAATAATCCATTTCTCCATTTTTATTGAGAATGTTTCTAACCTTGCAAAAATGGAATGAGCACAACATTGGATCTGAAATTTCATCATCATCATCTTCTCATTCTTGATCCCTGAGAACTGAGAATTCCATTTCCGTAGTGAAATCATTTGTTTCCTAGGTATTCCCTATTTCAAGAGTAGGGGGCATGTTGTAATTCTTGATTTTATGATCTTCTTCCAATGAGAAAGAAAATATTTTGAGTTCACTGGAACACTCATCACATGAAGACTTGTATTGATCCTCGGGAGAATCATCAAAATATTGAAGTTATATGTTAAAAATGTGTTGAGCATCATTCCTTCTTCTTAGTCCGCATCTCTCATCACTTCAAGATTGCTTTGTTACAAGTCAAGGTTCCCATCACTAACCTCAACATCCACCAGAGAAACTTCATTTATACCTTCATCCCATGAAAATTACACCTTTTCAAACTCGGATTTCATCAAATCTTCATTGTGTTCTTTGATTGGCTTTGTAATGTTTGGACATTCCTCCTCCAATAAGGGAAACTCAAGATCATCCTTGAAGGTCATGAAGAAGTTTTCATATTTGGAATTTTGGCATGGGATGTCTTTGTTGGGTCATTTGGTTGTTGAACAAGTATACTTCATTTTTCTAATGGGAAGTAGCTTCTTTGTTTTACCATTGACCGATATGGTGGCGTGTGACCAATTCAACTACATATCTCCTCCAACATCTCAAAGTAGAAGCTTTGGCCCAATAACATGTTGTATGAGGTGGGCATGTCTGCTACAAGGATTCTCATTATGATTTTCTTGTCAGGAAAATTTTCAATGCTACCTTGGCATCTTTGACTTGTCCAATGAGAGGAACTCATTTCATTTCCATGGAGAGACATTTTCCTAGAGGTAGGGGGAAAGGGAGAGACCAAGGATTTAGAAAATTTTGTGGGCATGAAATTGTTCAAGGCACCATAGTCAATGATGCAATTATTTAGCTTGTACCCATTGACCAATAAGGCTATGTAGAAAGGATTAACCTTCTTAGAGGTAGAGGGTGTGGAAAAAGGCAATTCAGAGATGGAGTGGATTGAGATGCACGTGGTGGTTCTTTGGTGGAGGCATCTTTAGAAACATGAATACTTCCTTTGACATGTTAAATGAGTCTCTCCAATTGTTTGGGATGAGTTCTTAAGTATTCAAATGCAGACATTTGGATCTTGGACTTTTTGAAATGATCAATGATGTCTAAGGATGAAGAGGTGGTGGGAAAATCATGGGTTATGGTAGCATTGACATGGATGTTTTTAGAAAATGATTTTCCAAGAGAAGTAGAAGGGGACTTACTTGAAGATGCAAAAGGATTCTTGGTTGGCGTGGCTTCATGCTTCTTCTTAGTTGTCATTGTTAAAGAAGGATTTGATGATCCTACTTTCATTTTTTTTTCCTAGAGTCTCCATTTGAGGATTCAATTTATTAACTTTGGAAGTAGAAGAAGAGCCTTCTTTCACCTTTTGGGATTTGGTGAATACTACATATGAATAACTATCAATGGATTCTTCATCATCAAGTGTGCATTCACAAAACCTAATCCTAAGCATATTCATTTTCTCCTTCCTCTTCATATTCAAAAATTTCCTCTTCTTCATCTTCATATAGCTCCCATACATTGCATTGATTGGCGGGGCTTCCAAGGTGAGCCTTTGGGGTGCTCTGTGATGAGAGAGTTTCTTCTTTATAAAATCATATCATTAGCCATTTTCTGAATCATTGGATCAATGGTCATTGAACCCAAACTTTGATCTTTCTATTTACCATTGGGATTATTTACCTTACTAGAAAATATTAGATCATCTTCCATTTCAATAGCATAATCTTGTGCTTCTTTCAAATTTCTAGGTTGTGATCTTCTGAGGAAGAATCCAAATTCAGGTTGTAAAGAACTGATAAAGAATCTCTTCAGGTTATTATCTAGAGGCACAAAATCTTCAGGGATCCTTCGATTGTTCCGGTCGTATTTAGCTAGCTACAAAGTCTCTCATAGATTTTTAGGCTCCTTCTTCATTTGCACCAATTGGACCAAGAGGTCTTGAAGTCTTCGGTGGTCTAGAATATGTGCTCAAATCTAGGTTTTATATCTTCCCAGCAAGTTATAGACCTTATGGGTAGCATATAAAACCATTCGGCAAAATTTTCCTATAGTGATTCCATGAACAATCAAACAGACACTTCCTTGTGTTTGACACCCAACACTCCACAAGTGGTGATGAAGGTTGTTATGTGTTCTTCAGGAAGTTACGCACCATCACCTTTGAAATTTGGAAAGTTCTTACTGGGAACAAGTCGAAGATCGTGAAGAGGAGGTATAAGAGAAAGTGGACTTGTATTCCTTCCCCATGGAACAATGGGTTGGGGTATTTCTCTTTCTTCATATGCCATCGTATTTTCCCCTTCAACTGATTCTTCTTCAAATCTTGAAAAGTGTAGATTTATTAGTTAGGATTGTAAAGAGACTTTTGATCATCCAATTCCTTTTAATTTTTTTTTTTGAATATATATTTTTTTTGGGTAGAGATATTTTTTGAGTGCACTTGGATAAATCTCTCCCCTAAAGCAGAGTCGTCAAAAATAGTTGGTGAGAAAATTTGTCGATATGGCAAATTATGTGCCTCCACCAACGTTCACGGGGCTACACCCCTCTGCATTGAATGGTACAACTCCCATTATTGAATGTTACTTATCTAATCCTAATATAAATGCTAAGGGTTGGCCAAATAGGTTGGAAATCACACAGGACACTCCACTTGAGATTTGGCGAAGTGCTTGTACGGGGGTACAAGGGAGGAAATTACAAAAGTTAGGGAGGAGAGGAAATTAGGAAGGGAAATTATTGTCATGAGTAGATTTTAGAGTTCACATCTAGTAACCAAAGTAGTACAACATTTAATATAGATGAAACACAATGAAGTTATCTAGTGAGATGGGAAAATTGAGACACCAAGTTCTCATATTCATCCATCAAAGATACAAAGCTCTTGTGTCACTATGCTTACAAAGTGTATAAAAGAGGTAGATAGTAGAACCATGAGATGACTATAACAAGATGAGAGGAAACCATGCATAAAATCTACACACATTCATACATCTTGGAAAGCAAAAACTCTATTCTTGATTGACATTTACACAAGTACAAAGCAAGGGAAAAGAAGAAAGTGGAAGAAATTGTAGCTTTATTTCATGTATATTTGTGACACAAAGTCCAATAAACACCATCCAATATTGCCAAAAAGAAGAAGTCTTAAAAATATGGAATCCCTTGGAATGGAAAATCCATCCCAATTTATACACTTTGAATTGTCCTTTCACCTCCCTCATATGACTCTTCGTTTCCATATTCCACTCGTGACATTTTTTTTCCACGAATTAAGTATTTATCTTATAATTTTGAGAAAATATTTTAACAATTTTAAAATAGGTCACTTAAGTGAATAGGATGAAATACAATGATTACACAACGAAGAATTAGAAAGAAAAGGGGAAGAGAGGAAGAGAGGAGAGAATGAATGAGAAGAAGAAAGAAGGAATGCCGATGAAGACAAAGCCCTGTTGTCTTCACCTCATTTCCTAACTGATCTGATGAAACATCTCAATGTAGAGAACTATGATTCTTTGAACCTTTCACACTATAAGAAACCTCCTTTGGATAATTCATGAACACCTCAAACTAAGTGTTTAGAAACACTATCGAATGATCTCCTTAGTGACTATAGGCATTGCTCACTGAGGTCCACTTCAAGAAGCTTGAGGATTGCAACTGATCTCTGATGACTTATGCTACATAACCACACTTTTTTACTCATTAGGAAGCTTTGATGAAATGTATTTTGAACACTTTGTCCCACCAATGATGATCATAATCCCCCTGGTACATGTTGTGTAGACATCTTGGTCACATGAGAATGAGTGTTGAGAAACATTATTTTGGGACTTCCCAATGTGATCTTG
The DNA here is from genome assembly GCA_018340775.1 of Taxus wallichiana var. yunnanensis. NCBI lineage: Eukaryota > Viridiplantae > Streptophyta > Pinopsida > Cupressales > Taxaceae > Taxus > Taxus wallichiana. Next base: position 609,333,430 of record CM031236.1, on the reverse strand, counting down.
GGAGGGACATAGGCATTACTCATGATGATCCTCTTTGATACTCAATTGATGAACCATAACTCATTTTGAATCACCTAACTCCCTGAGTGATGAAGATGGATCCACCTGTTACATATTGTGATGCCTCACCTTGTTGTAGGACATGATTGGACTCAAGATGATGTTTTCAAGATCTTTGTGGAGTTCTCATTTCTTTATTTGAACCATGAAACCATCATACAACCTTCAAAGAGACCAAAAGGTGGCGAGATGAGTGAAAATGAAGCCATCTGCAACTTTCTACACTTGGAACTGAAAACTGCTATTTTTAGAAACCAGGTTCCAAGAGTTGTTATTTCGGGCAGGTTGCTTTTTTGGCCATGTCATTACACTGAGGTGTTTCTCTCACATTCCAAGCATGTTCATAGATGTTTTGGGGTTAATTCAAAATACTTTCCATTTTTGAAAGTTTCTTTTTTGTTTTTTGACCTTTTCGGCCCACTTGCCCTAGTTTTTTGTTTGTATGATTTTCAGTGTCTGCTCTTCTGGAGGGTTTTGCCATTTTTGGAAACTTACTAAAAATGAAAAGTGCAAACCAATGACACTTGCTATTTTTATAAGCTAAAAATTATGGTGTTGGATTGATGAGAAAATTACAGATTCTTTTTACATTTTTTTTTGATGTTTATTCAAATTTTCAAGTCAAACCGCTTATTTGAAATGTAAATACAATGAAAAAAAACACTCCAGGGTAGAATTTATTGAATGGTTGATATAAAAATACAATATGATATCAGATATTTTGATTTTTTTTTCTTCTTTGAGCTATTTGGATAAGGAATATTTTCTCAAAATCTCATATCTTGGAGAAATGGATGCACAATTTCATTGAAGATATGAGCAATTTGTGATTAACATGCCTAAGGGTTTATGACAACTCTTGATCATGGAGTTAGCTTGAAAATTCTCATTATTTACATTCCAGCAGGGTGGAGTGATGGAGAAATTACTGGAGGTGATGGAAATGTTGTGGAAGTAGCAGAAATGGAGGAGAGGAAGAGATTTTGATGATTGCTTGAGAAAAATTGTGCGTGCGTCTGAATGAAGAAGAAAGTAGTTACATACCCAACAATTAGTAATTTTGCCATAATATGATGCATTGGGGAGAAGAAAACTTTTTTCACCACTTCAACCAAAGGTTTGGTGCACTTGGTGTAAAAAATTTCACCCCCTCCCTATTGGTCCACTTTTTGGCAGCATGTGATTTTCATTGGGGATGAGACAGGGGGCTAAAATTTACACCTTAAGCAGTTGTCGGGGCACATGGGTGACCAAGAGATTAAATGGGAGGGCTGGGGATTTTTTTCCCAACTATCCTAAATTTTGGTGCACATGGGACAAAAAATTCACCCTCACCCTAGCCTTGATAAGTGGTGAAGTGTGATTGCCTCCTATTGACAGGGGCTGGGAAATGGAGCCTAGGGGGCTTAACTAGCAAGAAAGTGCTGAACTTCAGTCGTGTGGAGGTTCAGGGGCCAAATTAAGTTAGGGGATGAATTTTATTACACTTATTGCACCAAAAATTTGGTTCACTTGGTGAAAAAAAGTGCCCCACTCTCCCATTTGTTGGATTTCCAACCCAAAAATGACTAAGCTATTCAAGCGTGTGCCTTGGAGAGCAACTTGCAAGACCATAACTTAAGTTCTCGAAGGATTTTTTTGATGAAATTTTATATTATTCCACCTGAAAATGACCTTATGAATCTAATGGTGGTGGTTTAATCCTCTGATTATGCTTCAAACCCCCTTAAAAATAGGATTTTGTTATGGCTTGAAGGATGTGTCTACTAAAAATTGGTTGTAGACAGGATGCACCTAAGTGTTGTGAAAAATATGATTCTATCATCTTTGTAGGGCTCTAAATTAAATTTAAGATGATCTATTTTTAGACTCCTAACTCTTTCCAGAACTCCCATAATCGCTTCCTGAAGCTCGGGGGTTTTTTACACTATGCGTTGCTAGGCCTCCAAGACCCACTTTTGCTTTGGACCTTCTTCAAAACTTGTGAAACATTCCAAAACCTTAAAAATTATTTTTCAAAATTTTCTTGGCTCTTTGATTCACCTCCATGATGTATTTTTCCTTTTTTCCACTCGAGGGGTGCACACAAACCTTAGAAAATCCAAAATTGACCTTTCCCAAGCTTGCCAAAAAGACTGTCTTGATGAATTTTTCTTGGGAAGCACTTGAAATGACTAGGTAACCCTAAATCACCTATGGAACCACTGACATGACACCTTGAACTACTCAAAGAGGGGGAAATAGGACTAACTCAGGGATTAGGGTGACTTGGGAAAGTGTCTGGAAAGGCCTACAACAAAAATTTTCAACACTAGGTCTGTTGTCATGCTTGAAAATTGAGAATTTTCCTATTGCACATTTGCATGAAAGCAAATGCATAGGAGAGACCTGACCAAATTAATATACTAAACATATTCAAAATAATAATATGCTTTCTGAAGTGAAACTTCTATTTAATGTGTAAAATATGGAAAACACCAATGTGTACAAGATTCAATAATATTAGGAATACTAGTTCATGTGATTAGAAGAAGGGAATGTTTCATTATTAATTTATTTAGACTTAAGGAGAAATAATCTAAGTTTACATATGTTTGAATGCTAGTTATGATGAGAAAAATAACAAATGTTTATGTGTAAATATCATGTTAGGGTGATCGATAAATGATATTCAATACCATGAGTTGGTGTATAATACATTTTCAAGAAGAAATGGTTACAACATGGTTAATCTTCCCTAGTTAAATGATAGTTGTGTTTGGAATATGGCCTACTAATGAGATTACTGATGGTTGTGTTCTCAAAATAAGGATCTTGGTGTGACTTCATCAATTCTTATTGATGAATTGTAGTGGCATTATCATAATAGTGTGATACAAAATTACTTCAACTAGTTAGCAAAAATACAAGATAAACAGATAATTAGGAGTCTATGCAACAGTTCCAAAACCTATCTTTGTGAGTGGAGACAATCTTAGTTGAAGACTTTAATGACTTGTTTCATGGAAAGATCAAGGATCACATCCAATAAGATGTATGCATATCTAATCCAAGGTTTGTATATAAGGCCATTGTCATCAAACATGTGAATAGGAAAGAGAACTAGTCAACAAAAGACAAACATTGACAAGTATTAGAGATTAAAGAACTCCAACATAGTCATTCCCTCAACCTAGTATATTTCCTTCTTAACAAATTGAAGAGAAATAAGCAAAAGGGTTATGTTTAAATACTATAGCAAGTATACTTGAGTACATAAGTGTGTGGAAAATATTATTCGCATTAAAGGTTCTAATGAAGAAGAAGATGAAAAAGTAGCATTAGAAGTTGGTGATGAGTGAGAAGAAAAATGTGAAGAAATCTAATTAAATTTTTTATTTCCATGCACTTCTAGGCATTAGTAATTGAAAAACCCTCAAGGTGACGGGTTTTATAAAAATAATAGAAGGTGACAATATTGATTGACTCATGCAATACCCTTAAATTTATCAATAATAAATCAACTCCATGGTTGAATTGATTTTTCCATCCGGATCCAAAATTTCAAATCAAGATTTTATATGATGGTACAATTAATTATTTAGGGGAATTCCGTGTTATCAAATTCACTATGCGAGATTACCTAAATAGCTCTATGATTTGCATTCCTATGGTTGGAGCAACTTTTGTGTTGGTAGTGCAATCGATCACTACCTTTGGAATTTCTAAGATATTCATACATTTATATTTAGAGGAAAATAAATTTCAATTACGTGAGTTGCTTGCAAATTCCCCACAATTGATGAATTCTCATCATATGCAAAAAAAATCCCAAAATAGGAGTTGATGGGTTTTGGAACAACAATTTCAATAGAAGCACAACCAACAAAAGTGTATACACCACTAGATCTACATGAAATTATGGATGAGCACTCAATAACTTTTCGAGAGACATCTCAAGGAAACCACCACCCAAGAATTTTCCTAAGCATACCATTCAACTAGTACCATGGAGCCAAGGACCCAACATTTGAGCCTTTATGTACCTATATAGAATGAAGAGCGAGATTGAAAAGATGTTAAAGATGATGTTCGAGGAGGGTATTATCAAGGATACTCAAATTGATTATTCTTCTTTGGTGGTGATGGTGCATAACAAGGATGACACCTGACCATTATTTCCAAGCCACATAGAGTTCAACAAGTACATCATCAAAGATATGTTCGTAATCCTATTAATTGATGATTTACTAGATGAGTTACATTGTGTTGTAGATTTCATGAAACTTGATATGTGCTCTAATTTTAATAAAATTAGAATAATAGATGAGTATATACATAAGAAAACTTTCAAAACTCATGAGGGCCACTATAAATTTTTGGTGATGCCTTTTGGCTTCACAAATTCACCATCTACTTTTTAAAGTTTGTTGAACTCTATATTTCAGCCATTTTTAGAAGTTTTTCTTGGTGTTTTTTGATGACTTTTAATAAAAAAACATGGGAGAAACACTTGCATCATGTGAATCATGTTTTTATGCTCTTGATTGGCAAAATTTTTATAAAAATCCTTCCAAATATGTTTTTGGAGTCAATGAGGTGAAGTATTTAGTTCACATTGTTTTCGCTTGAAGTTTTTAAGGTGGATCCATATAAGATTAAGGCCATGGTATAAAGTAAGGTTCATATAACCCTCAAGAACCTAAGAAGGAATTTTAGTGATCACTTGTTACTATCATCATTTCCATTTTGTCAAAAATTACAGCAAAATAGTAGCACCACTCACAAATTTATTGAAAAATGATTCAAGTTTTGGATATTCTTTGACAACATCTAATTAATGTCAACCTTCCATATGTGATTTTGGAGTCTAAGATGTGTAGTATTTTGGTCACACTATTTTTCCTAATTTTTTTATGGTGGATCCTTACATGATTAAGTCCATGGTAGAATGGAAGGATCCTATAACCCTCATAAACCTGAAGGTTTTCTTAAGACTCATTGGTTAATAACGTCATTTTTGTTTTATAAAACATTATGGAAAGATAGGAATGTCACTAAAATTTTATTGAATAAGGATTTTATATATTGGAATGATTCAATCACCAAGGCATCTAAGTTGGTGAAGGAGGCCATGTACAACACACTAGTTCTAGCTACCTAGAAATTGGCCAAAACCTTCATTGTTGAATTTGATAATTCATTATATGGCATGGGGAGAAATAATCATGAAAGAGGGACAACCTATTACATTTGAGTGTTATAAAATAAAATGTAATGACTTGTTTAAATCCATTTATGAGAAGGAAATGATGGCCATCCTTCATGCAGTGAAATAACCATGGTGAAATTTGATGGTAAAACACTTGTAAGATGATGACTGCTCATGATAACCTAAAATACTTCTTGGAAAAAAAGTTGTAATAAATTAAAAAAACATATTGGATCACAAATATGTTGGGATATGACTTTGTTTTTATTTATAAGAGAGGAAAGAAAAATGGCATCGTCGATGCACTATCCAAGAGGTATGACTCCGTAGAGGAACTATTGTGCACCATGCCCATATTACAAGTTGATTGAATGGATGAGGAATGATGAAAATGGGAGAATGATGCATATACAAATTATCTTATTTAGAACCTCCAATAATATCCAAACGTGTCAGAAAAATTTATTTGGAAGGGGGGATGCTCTATGGTATAAGGATAGCACGTATCTAAGCAATAACTCAACCCTTAAGCATGCTTCTCCAATAGGTGGGTGCAAACACTAAAATCATGCACTTTGAGTATTATTTAGTCCTAGTATCAAACTACTATTCATATGGTGATTGAAGAAAGAACTAATTAACCCCCGTCTTTTGGTCATTTTACTTTGTTTACCATCGTTGGGGCCAACCTCCCACACATACATGCCCAATATTTTTTCATCACTTTACATTATTTTATCTTTGAATATGGCGCCCTGGTTCCAGTTGAGGCACCTTGATCCTTTTCCCACTTTACTTCCATCTTTTGGGCACTTTCTAGCTGTTTGAGCATTCTATATTTTTGGTGGTTGACCTCTTCGGGGTTAATTATGAAATTAGAACAAGAGAACCATATAAATATAAAGTTATGAGACCATAATGAGGGACTAAGCACTAGTCACTACTATCATCCACCTAAAGTTACATCCATCAAAGGCATCTAGAGCTCATTTGCATCCATCTAGCTCCATCACAAGGGACAAGGTTGGTTCATCTGCATCACACATCATAGGAGGAAGTTTATTCTATTCCATCCACTATTTTATTACATTTTCTACACATAGTTATTGCTCACTACTTTCACAAAGTGTGATTAGCACAAGAACACGATGGCATGATTACACACACATAACTACATTAGGTCTGAGATGTAGTGTAATGCTTAGTTAATAAGTCCACCATTGTGGCCATTGAGGATAGTCGACCCCTTCATTTGCATTTTTTTTTTAGGTTTGATGCTTGTTTTGGGGTTTTATAGGTTTATCTTTCATCATTGATCATTGGTGACATTCGACACGAGCACTAAGTTACATGTGATAGACAACGAGGGATTCATATCATCTTCTAACCCTGCAAGTTTGGTTTCTAGACCTCCTTCATAGACAAAGGTGCCCATAACTCAAACTAGGTGCCCATAGGCACCTTGATCCTCTCCCAAAGCGCCCTAGTCCACTTAGATTGCCCACATGCAAGTTTAGATCTGGGCACAATTGTTTCCTCCTCCTCTTGGTTCTCCAATCATCTTTGCGACATAGTCCAACAAGATTGTTGAATCAACTAACCTCTATCTAACCCTCCTTGCACATTAGGGTTTCACATTTTATTTACTTAGTTATTTGGGTCACTTTCCATGTTTATTTAGTACTTTTATTTACTTTTGTTCCTATTTTAGATTAACTACCATTATTCCATATTTTAGTTAATCATTTTGGTGAACCCCACTCATACACACTCCTAGGATCCACATTCTTCTTTTTAGGGTTTCTTCATCAAACTATCTCCATTCATGAATTTTTACTTCATCTTGAATTGTGAGCTAAAATTATCAATCTTCTCCTCACTACTCATATTTCTGACAACACTCATCTAGATTTAGTCTATAATACCTTTGCAGACACATTTTCTCAACATATTGCTTTTCCTTCTCTCTCATGCTGACCTCACTACTTTTTATAATGACCCACCTTTGCATATCATATGTCATATTTAGAATGTAGGTGTCAAGTGCACTTTAATTGATAACGGGTCTAAACTCAACTTGTGTCCCATGTCATTCCTTGAAGTCCTAGGTCTTTTAGCTCGTGATGTTAGTCCATCTTGTCTTTCATTGTGTGCTTATGATGGTTATGTTTGTCCATGTGTCGGTCACATTACACTACCTATTACTGTAGGGCCAAAAACTATCCCCACTGTGTTTTTTGTTATTGATTTCCCAATCTCCTAAAATTGTTTACTTGGTCACCCATGGTTGCATGTCATGCAAGCTGTCACATCTATTGTGCATCATTGTGTCAAATTCCTACATGAGGGTATTGAGCATATTGTTTTTCATGATCGTGATCCATTATAATATTGTGACCGCGCTCTTAACACTAGTATTTTCATTCCATGCATTAATACTACAAGACGATCCTCAACCTATGGAAAACCACCTCACTTGCCACCACTTGAGGGTGTCATTTGTGTGATAGATGCAGTCTTGTTTGCGCTACCTATAACTACTACTATTATGATTCCTTATCAGGGGCCTATCCAGTCTATGGACATCACTCTATCACCTACACCTTCATGTGCATCACCTACATTAGCACACCCACCATTTACTTCCACATGCTTCATGAATGACTCATATTGGGAACATATTCCATTTGATCCTACATGTGATGACACTATATGTACACATGAGGGTTTAGCTTAATTAAGATTTTCTTTAGAGGACCTCTATCCTACACCATACGTTCCTCATCTTTATCATGGGTTTGTTCACATCAATGTTGCTTATGGTCTCTGTGTATTTCACCTCACAATCTTCCTTGAACGTGATCCTTGATCCGCACTACTTACATTAGGGCAATCATGGCTTGATTACATTGGGAGCATTCTCAATCCTGATCACATAGAAATATCTTTCCTCATGCCTTTCGGTCGCATAATCATTTGCAATAGTTCCTTTCTTGGCTATACACAAAATATTACTCATTGGTATGCACATTGTTGCACACTTCCCCCATTTACTGATGAGGAATATGCCATGGGTATGTACAACTTACGCCTCGATGGCTCATTGTGTGATCAATGAGACACTATTACTTATCAAGTAACTAATGCTTATCCATCTGATTATGACCCTGAGAGCGATGATCTTCTAGATGACATTACATGATTGCAGCTTTCATTCTACACACTTAGGGGGTGTAACATCCAACACATCACCCCTCATTTCACAATAGTGTCTGCACGTCTATCATCTTTGTATTATCATACATCCATCTCCTAGTCTAGACATATTCAACACATGTTTTAGTATCGACCATTTCCCGATGACACACTCTTGTGTTTCAGTTCACACTTGACTATTGAGGGCATACTATACATGAACCCCACACACTTGCACAATAGATACTACACACCGTGTCTCTTCACACGTCTTACAATACATCTCACATTTTACATACTACATCTTCAAGCATCACATACTACTCATCCTACATACTACCTTATTAGTCTAGCTACACATTTTACATACTATACATCACATATTTACAATATTTTACACATCATATGGTCATCTCTTTTATCATCACATATACTATATCTCCTTTTATGCACTACACTCAATACCCTATGATGCACTTTAGTTCCTTAGTCCATATTTGACTACCGAGGGTTTACAAAACAAATAGACCTTATCATACTCAAATAATTCATCATTTGACCTTACATTATTTGACATACCTATGTTAGTGACATACACTATAGGCTAAATGGTCACCTATCTCATCATCTTGTAGTGGTATACACTTTAGGCTACATCGCCACTCCTTCTACTTACATTATCATCACATATTCCAATAATCATGTCATGATATACGCTTAGGGCTAAATCATCACTCATTTTTTCATTGTGTCATGATATATGCTTAGGCTATAGGGTTCACGTACACATCATCTCTTGGTCGTATCTCATCACTACTACACATACACATTCAACACAACACATTAGACACAACACACATTTCAACCATTCCCGATGACACACTCTCATTTACGGTTCATTCTTGACTTCTGAGGGGCCAAACCAAATGAACCTCATTACATACATTTCCATTCACTCGGGGGCATGTGACTCCTATCATTCCATCTTACATTCCATTCCACCCATCAACATCATGTTGCATATCTTGGTTACTTTTATTCTTGCTTACATTTTCTTGTATATGGTCATCTTATTACACATGCTAGTTAGATCTCTTGTATGTCATTTATCTATACCATATACACATGCACATTCATGACTTTGCTTAGTTGTGATTGCAGATACATGTATTTTGCACGCATGCTGCCTTTTACCCATCCTACATTGGTCACTGGGGGCATCCAAATTCATCTCTCACATGTGTTATTGTTTCATTTTGTACTTAACACTCTATATTACATGGTTATACATGCTTTTGACATATTGTTATCTTTCTAACATGCTAACAGTGCTTTATGTGTAATACTTGTTTGCATGATTACTTACTTCTATGGATATATGTTGTTTGTACTTGTTTATCTATTGCTTGTTATTATATGTGGGTTTTTCCCTTTGTTTGATGTACACATTTGTTTGTTGTATGCGGCCATTATGGTCTTGCTTGTCTTGTGACATCGTGAGTGATGTCCCATGTTTGCAACCCGCTTTATACGACTTACTTTGTCTTCTTGCGTGTTTACATTACTATATTGCTTAGTAGCTTATACATTGTTTGTGTAGATTACACATTATCTTATACATGCATGCTTGTTTGTACTAACACTTATCTTTGGCTAGCCTCTTGTTTGTGCATGCCTTGGTCTCTACCAAGCATTTTCCTTTCCCCCTGTAGGGTAGAGTTCACATGTTTGGTCCTCATTTGAGGCTGCATTCTTCTATAATAAACGTCAGTGTGTGCTCCTAAAGAGGGGGCATCATTTGGGGTTTTACATGCTACACAACGCTTCTACACTAGTTAAGTTAAGTTCAATTTCCACCCCTGGCATCATGATTTATATAGCAAGTGGGTTCCAGACTAGTCTACAAAGCCCATACACATACGATTTTATAGGACATGGTTGTCCTTAACATTCTAGGGAATAGTTAAAGGATGGAGGATACAAAAAAATTCCTCCCTATTATTCTTGACCATGTGGTGTCGGGTGCCCAAAAACTAGGTAGCAGGACAGAGATCTCTTCACACATGTTCAGGGAAATAGTTAAAGGTTGGAGGATACAATAGAATTCCTCCTATACTTCTTCATCCTATGGAATAGGATTGCCCAAAAAAATGAGGACATGATATCCTTTTTCTACACCCTTTTCTCTCATCATGGATCAGGTGCACATGTTCCTTTTACACTTTTCATACTTTCATTTCAGTATTTTCATTACTATATACATACATTTTTACATATATACATGTGTATTTGACTTCTTGATCATCTTCTCCTTGCAGGTCCGACCGTATGAGAAGCAAGTAGTCAACAACAACAACAAAACAACAACAACAATGTCAACAACAACATTTTGGTAGCACACACCATACTAACCATGCAGGTACATCACACACATCGGCAACTACACACATGTTTCCACCCTAGGTTCACTCTCATCACTTTTTGCTCTTTTACATCTTTATTTTCCACGTTTCATCATATTTTTTCATTCCACACTTTGTCTAGTCCTTCGGCGCATTTTCTACATCACTCTACATGGACATCAGGTATGCATCTCTATCTACTTTATGTTATCGAGCTTTCCACTCACCAACATAAAGTGGGGGTAAATGTAGACACTAAAATCATGCACTTTAGGTATTATTTAGTCTCGGTCTCATACTAATATTCATATGGTTTTTGAGTGAAGAAAGTACTAATTAACCCCCATCTTTTGGCCATTTTACTTTGTTTTCCATCGTCATTGTCGACCTCCCGCACATACATGCCTAGTCTATTTTCATCACTTTGTATTATTTTAGCTTTGACTAGGGCACCCGGGCTAGTACTTGAGCACCCACAAATGCCCGAGTCCCATCGAGGTGCCTTGATCCTTTTCCCACTTTACTTCCATTTTAGGCACTTTCAGCCATTTGAGCATTCTATATTTTTGGTGGTTAGTCTCTTCGAGGTTAATTACGAAATTAGAACAAGAGAACCATATAAATATAAAGTTATGAGACCATAATGAGGGATCAAACACTAGTCACTACTATCATCCACCTAGAGTTGCATCCATCAAAGGCATATAGAGCTCATTTGCATCCATCTAGCTCCATCACAAGGGACAAGGCTAGTTCATCTGCATCACACATCATAGGAGGGAAGTTTATTCTATTCCATCCACCATTTTATTACATTTTCTACACATAGTTATTGCTCGCTACTTTCACAAAGTGTGACTAGCACAAGAGCACCTAGGGCATGATTATACACACACACATAGAACTACATCGGGTCTGAGATGTAGTGCATCACTTAGTTAGTAAGTCCACCATTGTGGTTGTTGAGGACAAGTTTGACCCCTTCATTTGCATTTTTTTGGTTTGATTTTTGTTTTGGGGTTTTGCAGGTCTATCTTTCATCATTGATCATTGGTGACATTCAACACAGAGTAGCGAGTTACACGTGCAATGGACAATGAGGGCTTCATATCATCTTCTAACCCTGCAAGTTTGGTTTTATACCTCCTGCACGGACCAGTCACCCAAAACTCGGACTAGGGCACGCATAAGCATCCCGATCCTCTCCCATAAGCCCCAATTTACTTAGATTTCCCACATGTGCAAGTTTCTAGACCATGACACAATCATTTCCTCCTCCTTCTTCTCCATTCATCTCTACAACACAGTCGAACAAGCTCATCGAATCATCTTAGCTTTATCTAACCCTCCTTGGACATCAGGGTTTCATATTTTATTTACTTAGTTGCTTGGGTCACTTTCCATGTTTATTTATTGCTTTTATTTACTATTATTTATTGTTGTTCCTAGTTTAGATTAACTGCCATTGTTCCATATTTTAGTTAATCACGGTGGGAAATCAAGTTTAAAATCTATCATAAAATCAAGAAAGTTTATTTTGGGAAGGGCTCAAAGGAAGTCCAAAATTTATAGCAAAATGCATGTTGTGTCAGTTGTAGACATGTAAAATGTCGACATACTTTATTAATAAATAAAATACTTATTAAACATTATTAATTATTAATATATTATCCCCCTACTATTACTAACTTATCATCCCACATTCCCTATCCTAACTTTATAATAACTAATCTCAAAATTAATTATTATAAATCACATTTCCTAACCTCGTTTAAAACATTTCTAGGAATTAAAATTTTCTACTCGCCTACCACCTACTCTACACCTATCCTACACCTAACTTCTCCATCAAATCACATCCCTAATCACAATTAATCTCACCTAATTCTAACCTAATCAAATTCTCCACCTCCAAATCTAGAGGCTTCTATTTCTAGAAGCCTCTCCAAACTTCCCTCCATTATATTTCTAGAAGCTTCATTAATTTATAGAATTCTCCATCCTTCTCATCAATCCTCAACCATTGATCCACATCCTACTTGGATCAATATCCACCCTTCATTCCTCCTCCCACAACCTATAAATTGGCTTGCCACCCTCCATGGAAGCCAACTTTTGAAATTGTAACTAAGTGCTACCAAATTTTCTAAAGAATTCTACGACAATCCTCGAGAATTCCTCAAGAAAAATATCAATCCATAAGGGGAGGATCTGTCTAATTGAATCCAAATCTGAAGCAAACAAATTTATCTATTGAGCACATCCAAAACATCAAAGGAGGAGCATTATAGCTTGTAGGTAAGTGCAGGTATTGAATCTCCATCATTTTCTCAATTTGAAGTATTTGTAGAAAATTAGAATAGGAGAAAATTTGTAATTTGATTTTTTATATTCACATACTAATATTTTCTAACTAATACATTAGCCAATGAAGTGTGAGATAATTAAGACCCTAAATCTTCTGCAAACACTTTGTATTCCTAGCAAAGATGGGAGGAGGTTTCCATGGATTTTTTCATGGGATGCAAAAATATAAAACGAAAAATGTCATCATGGTTTTCATCAATAAATTCACCAAATATGTCCATTGTTCTATATTGTCACATTTATTTTTAACAACTATAATAGTAATAAATTTTATGGACATGGTTCAAAAGCTACATGGAACCCCAAATATAATAGTAAACGATCATGATCCTATACATATCCTAGCTACTTAGTTGGCTCATAGCTCATCATATCATCACCAGTTGGATGGAAAAATGAGGTGGTCAACAAGTGTTTGGAGGGTTATCTTCGTTGTTTTACTTTGGACAAATAAGAGAATTAGGTTTAGTGGTTACCACTAACAAAATGGTGGTATAATATTTCTCTCCATACCTCATCCATTATGTCTCCATTTTTGGCATGATATGGGTACCATCCACCATCAATTACCTCATTTATAAGGTCTCAACCAAAGGCTTGAGCAATCAAAAAATACATTAAACACTATTAGGAGCTAATCTCTAGTCTTAGAGAGAACTTTACAATAACGCATAATTGAATGAACCAACACATTGATCAACACCACAATGAAAGATGTAGGAGATTGGGTTTTTGTGATCTTACAACCATATAAACAAATGTCGGTTATAACAACTAAAGAAGTATAACAAGTTTCACACTGTATATTCTTGCCCTTATCTAAACTTGTATAAGATTGGAAGTGTATTACTACCCTTGTCCGGAAGTGTATAAGATGAGCAAAAAAATTGCCACTTATTTTCTACATGCCTAAATTAGAGGAATTTCCAACTTTTTAACCTATCATGCATGCAAGAGGCTAAAAATAACTAATGCCAAAAATAGGATAAAATCGAATTAAAACTTAAATCCTAATTTTCAATCCCCAAATGGTGGATTTGGGCCCAAAAATTTGTCAAAAATGGATCCAATTGATAGACAGACGAGTTGAGCATTGTGTTCATCTCATCGAAACAAGTGGTTTTTTAAAAATGGGCTCAAACAGATACCCCAGATCAATTTTTTTGATCATTTTAATTTTTGCTAAAAATAGTACATCATTCTCCCCTACTTGAAAAAAACATCTCCTGCAAGTTGTCTTCTTCAAATTTCTACCATTTATCTTTATCCAACTTCTTAATCTCCCACTCTGTGACCCATGTGTTGTCCTCTTATTCCAATCCTTTCCAATGTACCAAATATTTATTGTATTGTCCATGTCGCGTGTTCACAATTTTCTTGTCTAAAATTTGATCTACTTCTTCCTTCTTTTCACTAGAACCTGCTGCCTCCAATCTACTAATTCTTCAATAACATCCCCTTCTTCACTATCTCCATGAAAATAATATAAATATGAAACATTAAATACTAGAGAAATATCAAAATTTCCTAGAAATTCTACCTCATAAGCATTATCATTTATCTTTTTCACGATCTTACAGGGACCAATCTTCTTATACTTCAACTTGTTATAGGTTTCTTTTGGAAACCTTTCCTTTTGAAGGTATACCATAACCAATTCACCCACTGTAAACACCTTTCTCCTTTTGTGCACATATTTTATTTCCTTATACTTATCATTACTATTATGCAACTTCTTCCGCACTTCTTCCTGTAATTGTTGTATATGTTCTACAAATGCTTTTGCATCATCACTAACTCTGCCATCAATTGGTAGTTGCACCAAATCTAACACCCCTTTTGGATTACTCCCATACACAATATAAAATGGAGACTTTCTGTGGATCTATTTACTAAGCTATTATAAGAAAACTCAACTTGTGGTAATGCTAAGTCCCATTGTTTTTGCTTTTCCCCAACTATGCACCTTAATAAGTTTCCCAAACTCCTATTTACCACCTCTATTTGCCCATCAGTTTGAGGATGATAGGCACTGTTGAATTGTAGTTTAGTTCCCAAATTATTCCATAAAGTCCTCCAAAAATGACTTAAGAACCTTGTATCCCTATCTAAAGTAATGGTTTTTGGAACACCATGCAACCTAACAACTTCTTTGAAAAACAAATCTACTACTCTTGTTGCATCACTAGTTTTCTTACAGGCAATAAAATGAACCATCTTAGAGAACATATCAATAACCACAAAAATTGATTCATTACCTCATTGTGTGTTTGGTAATCCCAAACAAAATCCATACTCAAATCTATCCACGGTCCTTTGGGAATAGACAATGACATATACAACCTTGTATTATGCGCATGTCCTTTCAAGACTTGGAAAATTCTAAACCTCTCACATATCTTACCACATCTCTTTTCATATTTGGCCAATAGTATTTATCTTCTACCAAAGCTATAGTCTTATCCTTACCAAAGTGTCCAGCCAATCCTCGTTATGCAACTCTTTCACTATATTGTCTCTCATAGACCCAACTAGAATACATAGTTGTCGTCCCTTAAATAGATAGCCATCTGCAAAAGGTACTCATCCTAGACATCACCTACATCACCGAAAATGGACTACTTAACCTTTCAAAAATATCCTTGAAATCAAAATCAGAAAAATACAAATCCTTTATTTCTTCAAAACCAACCACCTCATTCTCCATAGTTGTAAATAGAGTCACACACCTACTCAATGCATCCACAACTTGGTTTTGTTTTCCTGATTTATGCTTTAGAGAAAAGGTATAACCCGCAAAAATGATACCCACTTTGCATGCCTACTATTCAACTTCTTTTGTGTATTCACATACTTCAAGGTTATGTGGTCTATAAATAACACAAACTCCTTAGGCACTAAGTAATGCCTCCAATGCCTCAATGCTTGTACAATTGCATAAAATTCCACATCATAAGTAGAGTAGTTATTTCTTACCTCATTTAATTTCTCACTAAATAAATATATTGGCTTCCCACCTTGACTTAGGAAAACACCAATACCCACATGTGAGGCATCACAATCAACCTTGAACACTTTATCAAAATATGGTAGTGCCAAAATAGGTGCTTCTATCACCTTATTCTTCAAGAACTTAAATCTATCCTTAGTTGCCTTTGTCCACAAAAACTTCCTTCCTTTTGTGTAATCTGTTATAGGTGCTAAAATACTGCTAATTTTTTTAATAAACTTTCTATTAAATGTTGCTAAACCATGAAAGCTTCTTACCTCTATTATACTCCATGGATTAGGCCATTCAATAATTACCTTTATCTTCTTTGAGTCCATCTTTACCCCATCTACTGAAATAATAAAACCCAAAAATACCAAACTCTCTTGCATAAACATGCACTTCTTAAAATTTGCATAGAGCTTCTCTTTCCTTAACACTTCAAATATCACCCTCAGATGCCTCAAATGTTCTTCTTTAGTTTTACTGAAAATCAAGATATCATCAAAATAAACCACAACAAACTTACCATTGTACTCTTACAACATAATGTTCATCAACCTCATAAAAGTGCTAGGTGCATTAGATAACCTGAATGGCATCACCAACCACTCATATAATCCATCCCCTATCTTGAATGTTGTTTTCCACTCATCTCCTTCTTTGATCCGAATATGATGGTAACCACTTCAAAGATCAATCTTGGTGAAATACCTAGATCTAAAAGCACATCCATCATATCATCAAGGCGAGGTATTGGGAACCTATACTTGATTGTAATTTTATTATTTTTATCACACACATTCTCCATGTTTCATCCTTATTTAGAGTTAATAAAGTTGGAGTTGCACATGGACTCATGCTCTCCCTTACTACACCCTTTCTCATGAGCTTTTCACTTGCTTATTCAATTTTGCATGCAATGTCGGGCTCATCCTATAAGTTTCTTGATTTGGGAGTGAAGACCCTAGGATAAAATCAATATGGTGTTGAATATATCTTTTGGGTGGTAACCCATCTAGTAGCTCATCAGGAATAACATCATAAAATTCATCTATTAATGTTGTTGTCTCTACTGGTATTTGTGCACTTGCATATTCATCTTTATTATCAAACAATGCATAAAAAACCCTGTGGCCTTTGCCTCCTTCACAAATCCATTTGTAGAAAGCATATTTTCAGCCTTCCCCTCTTCTTTAAGAGGTAGCAAAACTATTTTTGTTTCATCCTTCCAAAAAGTATAAGTATTCTTTCCCCATTATGAATATCAAATTGCCATGGTCTGCCTAACAACATATGACATGCATCCATAGGAATAACATCACACCAAATCTCATCCTTATAAATTTTACCAATAGAAAAATTTATTAAACATCTCTTATCAATAGTAACTTCATTACCCTTCTTAAACCATGCAATACGGTAAGGGTTAGGATTCTTCTCACAATATAGGCCTAGTTTCTCAACCATCTCATTTGAAACCATGTTCTCACAACTACCACCATCAATAATAACATTACATACCTTTCCTCCTAAAGTGCATCTTGTTCTAAAAATATTTTTACGTAGCCATGCATCCCCCTTGATCTCCTTTCTTGGAGAAATCATTGTCCTAATGATCATCAGATTTGATCACCCATATGGTGGAATTTCTAGGTCTTGTTTTTATTCTTCTTGTTCAGCTTCGGTAAGATTTACTCTTGGAGGATCTTTTTGCCTATTGTCATGTGTATAATAGTATGGGCATTCAAATGCAATGCTATGTCCCTCTTCACCACATATGTAGAAAACAAATGGTCTTCATGGAGCCTCCCATCCTCTACGCTAACATATCCTCTACCCCTGGGAAATCCTCTACCTCTTTGATGATTTGGGAGATATTGTCTCGTATATTCTTGCTTTTCCACTCCACAAGGTTGTTCTCCTCTACCTTGACTAAAACCATATCATCTCCAAAAGGAGGATGATGCCCCCTATTCATCCCAGGTGATCTCCTAAAACTTTATCAGTTCTATTTTTTCTTTGGCCTTTAAATCTAGTTGATAGGCATCCTCCATGCTCTTGATCTTGTGCATGCTTAGCTCATCTTGAATAGAAAATTTTAATCCATTTACATACCTTATAGCCATTTGTTCCTCAATTTCTTCATGCTCTACATGAATGGACAACTTGTAAAACTCATCTATGTATTCTTGCATGGTTTGTAAGTTCTATATGAGATTTTGAAACCTCATGTAAAGGGTTTGTGCATAATCCACATGGAGAAATTTTTCTTTTAGCTTCTTCTCCATCTTACTCTAGGTCCTAACCCTTTCTTTCCCTTTATTGACCGCTATTTTTGTAGGTGATCCCACCATAGCATAACATGACCTTTTAATTTTTGCGCATGCAAATTTTACCTTCTATTCCTCTAACACAACCTTCCACTCAAAAAAAATTCCCATGCTAGTCAACCAGTCTATCAGCTCCTTTGGTTTTAGGCTACCTCCATATTCTAAAACATCAACTCTTATCCCATCATTCTTTCCTTCTAATGCTCAAGCATCCTTTCTTCAAAATCTAAGGGTGGTCCTTGTGTTTCCTCCTCTTCACAAACTTCTTCTTCATTTGTTTCATCTCCACCTTGATTTTCTCTCTAGGTTATAATTGCAACAAGCTCAACAACTTGCTTCAAATCCTACATGTTTCTATTCATCTGGGAAATAACGCCTCCTCTTCCTCTTCCTCTTATTGTTTTTTTTTTTCCAACAAGACTCGAACTTGCTCTGATACTAGATAATGTAGCAAAACTTTAAACACACACTCAATACACTGCAAAATACCTTGAACTCAAAAAATAAATTCTCTTCTTCGTTATTGAATAATGAAATACAATGCATCTTAAATAAGAAAACAACCCCCAACCTGAGAGTTTCATGCAAACTCTAACTAAATTCAATTAAATCTACTCTAGGTGGTGAAATTTACTATTTTTAGTAGTTTACTAAAACCTGTTATTTTTAGTAAGTTCGCATGCTTATTCGCATGGGCACAAAAATTGCCACTTATTTTCTACATGCCTAAATTAGAGGAATTTCCAACTTTCTAACCTATTATGCATGCAAGAGACTAAAAATAACTAATGCCCAAAAATAGGAAAAAATTGAATTGAAACTTAAATCCTAATTTTCGGCCCCTAGATGGTGGATTTCGGCCCTAAAAATTCATCGAAAATGGCTCCAATAGACAGGATGGATTGACTGGTGCATTCATCTTGTTAAAACAAGTGGTTTAAAAAAACAGACTCAAACAGACACCTAGATCAAAAGTTATAATAATTTTAAGTTTTAACTAAATATATTACATCAAAAGACTTGAGCAATCAAAAAATACATTAAACACTAGTAGGAGCTACTCTCTAGTATTAGAGAGAAATTTGCAATAATGCATAACTGAAGGAACCAACACATTGACCAACACCACAATGAAAGTGATAACACCCCAAAATTTACAAAGCAAATAATATGACTAAAGAAAGGATAACACCATTGCCACCTATAGTCAAGCTCTAAGTTTTAGGAATGTAACATCAATGATCAAAGCTTAAAAACATGCTTATGAATGTAAACTAAATGGAATTAAACATTAATCTACAAAGCATCCTTACTATGTATGAATTGCTAAACTAACATAGACCTAAATAGATCTAAGAGGGAAATCAAATTGGGATTGTTGCTACTCCAAGGAAGGTGAAATGGTCTCTCCAAATGACTACAAGATCATATTGGATACCCATCTACTAACCCCATTGAAGACTTTAGGCAAGGATTGAGCTTGGCTATATTTCTTATATGAGATGCAAATCAAAGCATGGTGTAAAGTTTAAGGTTAGATACTTAGTCCTTTTTATAGTTTTTCCTTTGAGGAAAACTAACATCTTGGTGCATGTGGGACTAAAAGTACAAATTAGATTAAGAATGATAATCATGATTAAGGCTTTTCTAATCATAATTAGTGAATTAACAAGTGATTAGGATGTGAGGAGCCTTAATCAACCACTTAGGGTGAATTAAGAGGCTAATATAAGCTTGTTGAGACGTTTTGGAGAGAAATGGGGTGATTTTGAATGGTTAGAAGAGCAATTTGAGCCAATAATAGGGTATGTTCACCAAAACAAAGGTAAAATAGGCCTAATTAGCTAATAATCACTAATTTTCTATTTAGAAGAGGATTTTGACTTACGATGTGTCGTAAAGTGGCATCCTGAATGCGAAAGAGGTTATGTAATCAACAAAGCGTTGTTAATTGACCAAAATGGTAAGAAACATTAGTTAATTAGTGGAGATATGATAATATAATATATATATGGGTTGATGGAGATGCCGAAATGTGGCACACATCCCCTTATCTTATTATATCATTCATTTATGATTTATTATGCTTAGGAGGTCGGACTCGGTATTGGCCATAGGTTAGAATGGTATATATAGGGTTACAAAAATTAGGGTTTTTACCCTAATTTTGGCCGAAATCACTGCTCTGATACCACTTGTAAAGATATTACTTGTATAAATCAAAACATATACAGCAGAATAACATGAGAGAACACCAAAATATAGATAAATGATGACAATATGCTCATATAATAGCTTTGCCACTTCGAGGGGGCAACCTCCAATACCACTTCGAGGGGGTAACCTCCAAACCATACAATAACACTCCAATACTCAATATGATGATTAAATACAACCTTCTAACCCCTATATATACCATTCTAACCTATGGCCAATACTGAGGCTGACCTCCTAAGCATAATAAATCATAAATGAATGATATAATAAGATAAGGGGATGTGTGCCACATGTCAGCATCTCCATCAACCCATATATATATTATATTATCATATCCCAAGGTACATAGCAAAATCACTAATTATAATGGAAATGGTAATAATGAGAGTGATTTGTGTGCATTTGGCAATAAGATTGCAAAAGCGGAATTTAGGTGTCTACATTTGCCCTTGTTTGAGGTGAAGTAAGTGACTTCACTTCAAATATAGTAGATAAGCATAAGAAAGTAAATTTTTGAAGAAAAATTAGTAGAACAAAGGATGCCCCCTCGAGTGTCGATGGGGTGATAGAAGAATTCAATCGATGGTCGAAAATATAATTGAAATGGATAGAAGAAATAAGGATAGGAATAAACATGGTTATTTATTTCCTCATGTGATAGAAGAAAAATTAGTAGAATGAAGAAATGATAATAGAGAATATATGACCAACCCAATATTTGTATCTAATCTTTCAACAAGCAACTTTGTTATATTATTTTGCCCCTAAGATCTACATCATGAGTCTTTATTAAAATAAAAAAAAGTGTAAAATAACATGAAAATCTATATTACTAACATTTGTTCATTGTTAAAAATATGTAACTCCATGCAACATACATATTGCAATGCAATATGAGAAAGTATAATGATGCTTAACTCCATGCAACATACATAATGCAATGCAATATGAGAAAGTAAAATGATGCTTAACTCCATGTAACATACATAATGCAATGCAATACGAGAAAGTAAACCAACCAACCTAACATAGAAATAAGTACAATCACACATACTCAAATAAACAACATTCAAAACAGTTACACCAATGTTTTTTTATCAAACTTCAATTCCCGAATGTTCATGTTGTAATGACAAGGGTTAAAAATGGTGCCCCAAGCAAGGATACATGCGAGGGCAATAACAGAGGACACAAGTAGTCCTATGGAAAGAATTCATGCACTATGACACGCTATCTAAAAACTCATTGTTGCACGAGAGTAGCGACATAGTAAAGCAAGCCTTTGTTAATGGAGGTAGATCATGATGATCCATAAGTCGTTTGAGACAAGAACAAACAAAAACCTAAGAAAGATGTTTTTGTAGGACATATTTCAATGTTCGAGGACAATGCATTTAATACAGGCTTCAGCTGCATGCATGTTGTTTACCAATTTTGAATTTTTGTAATTTTTTTGGATTTTTAATGATTTTACCAATTTTTTTGGTTTGGTATAAAAAAATTATATTGTTTAGAATTTTGAATTTGTTTTTGAATGTTTTGATTTTTCCAACTAACATATTTGAATGTTTTGGGAGTTTTGAAACATATTTGAATGTTTTTTTAATTTTTGAAACATATTTGAATGTTTTTTAATTTTTTAGAAGTTTTATGAAGCTATGTATGTAGGAAACGAAGAAATTGGATGCGTCGGTGATGTGAGATGGGATGTACTGGTGGTAGAATGCCACGCGTATGCGGAAGAAAGTGAAGATGTGAAATTGCCCCTAGTGTTAGATGGGAATGTACAAAGGTAAACTCTTCATGCATAGAAGTTGGATCAAGGCCAATATGGATAGGTTCAACATGATGAGGAACGTAAACCCATGAAGTGTTAGGAAGGAGAAAGGATGCCCCCAGTGTAAGCTAGCTAAGAAGCACATGATAGAAAGAAGTAGAAGATTTTTTTGTGAAAGGGGACAAAGGTTCCCACAAACATGGAAAAAAGGAAATCTTATACACATGGATGTTCTGAATGAAGTAGAAGAACAAAAATGTGAATGAATGTATCTTAGAAGCCTCACAATGAAGAAGTAATTAGCCCAAGGCACAAATCATGAGACAAGATACAGACTAAAGTAAGAGTCTAAACAAGGTCCAAAAAAAGACACTTGGTAACATACTAATCTTGTTTGCTCATAGATATCCAATGTGTGCACATGGAAATTTATTACCTCTTGGAGGGAATATTTGATAGACAACAAGTGAAGACACCCTAGCCAATGTGTAGGAATGATTTATTTTTTAGAGTTAATTTTTTTAATGGATTGTGGAAGGAGAGTCGTACACTTGCTTCGCTGCCCGGCCTAGGTGTCCATAGCCTGACAAGAGATTTATTTGATTCTAATCACAACATTTCTCTACTTCTAGTCAAACATCCATAGCCTTGGTAGAGATTATTGGAAATACCCCAAGAGAGAGTTATATATCAATTTGTTTTTGCTTTTAGCTTTGGATTTTTGATTTGATTGATTTTTTTGCTTTCGAAAACTTATTTCAACTCTCTTGTTTGACAAGGGGTTAAGAACCACTGATGGATTGATGGAAGGAGGTGGAAGTGCTTGTGATGACAACATTGGCTAGTGTCAACAAATATGTCCAAAATTTCTTCGCAACAAGTTTTTAGATGTTGATTGTGATAGGATCTCTATGAGGTCAGTCATTCTTTAATTTACCAAGGTGATGAAAGACCAAGGCCAAACAGATACCATAGAGATAAATGTCACAAAATGTGTGAATAATCTAACCAAAATATCATCGAAGGGATGAACATGGTAGGAAGACTTGTAGAAGAGGAGTAAGAAAGGGAAGAAAGAACATCCATGTGTATGCAATACTTGATTGCAATGTTTGATCATTGTACCTTTGATTTTTTGAAATGTTATCTCATTTTTTTGTATTTTTTGAAATGTTTTCTCAGTTTGGGAAATTGGGACCAATCAATATCAATCTATGTGATAAGAGACAACAACAATGTTAGTAATTTCCTTGATAAGGAAGAATAAGCGTGTTTGCTTATCAAGAGTCATATTATCCCCGATCTCAATGAACATGGTGAGCTTGTACTTAATAGATGACTATGTTTTTATCGTGAAACATGGATTTTGGAAGTGGGAGATTGAGTTCCCTATCTAGAGGTTGATGCACTTTGCGCCATACTTGATGGGTGCGTTGATGTGTATTTTTAAATCACGTTTGAAACTCGAACTTTAAGATTGTTTGAATTATTGGGAGCATTAGAGCTCTTAGAATTTTTATCTTTGTATGATGAAGAAACCATTTGGGTTTCCTATAAGCTACTACGTGACTTGTTTGATCCTAAGAAGTGGGAGAAGAAAGTGGACAAATAGAATTGATGTGAGAAATGAAGGTGGGCTTGCCAAAATCATTGATAGAAGGACAATATGATGGATGTGAAGGATATGGTCCAAGAATTGAAGAGAATGGGCTACAGGAGGTGTCCCATAAATTGAAGATAAAGGACTACAAGGATGTGGCCCTAAGATTGAAGATGAAGGACTACTGGTGGTGTCCCATATATCAAAGATGATGGGATACTAGGACGCAGCCCAAGGATTGAATACGAGGGGATGTTAGGATGTGCCCCAATTATATAATGCAATGGGGCTGCAGGAGGTCAACCACATTCAAAAGAAAATGGGTTATCAGGATTGTTAGGAAATAAGGGATAAAATATGCGGAATAATCCCTCACAGAATCGCAACAATAGAAACTAATATGTAGAAAATATTACAAATCTCAAATAAAAGTGCAGAATAAAATAACACAACACAAAGAGACAAAGTATTTAACATGGTTCACCCAATTTGGGCTACATCCACCAAGAATCACTTTCTTAGATTTTATTACAAGCCACCACTCTCTCAATATAATACCGAAATCTGTTTGGAGATTATGTCAACAAACTCTACATAATTCACACCCAAATTCAAAGCACATCTGCGATGTTTTTCCTCCTTCTATCATATGCATAAAACCATATAAATAGACAATGCTAAGTAGTTTTACAAAACCGTGGGTATCAAAACCATGGGAAAAAGCGTCCCATAAACCTATTGGTCAAAATCCCACCCATATGAGAAAATCACGTTTCCCAATATATCGGGCACATTTTAAAGCCAAAAAAAAATTTGGGGTTGTGCCCAGGACCCTACTTCGGGGCTATCGCCCGAACCCCGACGAGGATACATGAAAATTTTACAATGTACAGTCTTTAACACTTTCACACATGAAAACAGGGTCCACAACCTAACAAGGATGTGACCCAAAATAATATGACGAAGATGGTCTACTAGGAGGTGAGTCATATACTAAAGAAGATGGGCTACCAGGAGGTGAGCCATATACTAAAGAAGATGGGCTACCAAGAGGTGTCCCATAGATTGAAGATGAAGGACTACTAGGATGTGGCCATAGAATAAAAGATAATGGGCTATTAAGAGTTGACCCACAAATAGATGAAGATGGGCTACTAAAAGGTGAGCCACATATAGATGATGTGGGGATACTTGGAGGTGGCCCGAATATAGAAGAAGACGATGGGCTACCAAGTGGTGACCCAAGGTGAGATTGTGATTGAGTAATTTTGATAGATAAAGAATGATTGGGTAGTGAGAAGATAGGCAGCAATAATCAATTCTAGACTCGGGCATTTCATCACATAATGAAGAATGTGAAGGTGGAAGGGTAAGAAGAGGATCAATTTCAATGATCCTAAGGTCTTCCTATATGGTCTGACAAGCGGATGCAACCTATTCATCACAATACATGAATGAATGTATCGAGGTCTAGAGAGAATTCTTACATGTGATCCTCTAGGGAATGTCATCGTGTGACCCCATGATTTTTGTGATTGCTTCTTCTTTCTGAAATAAATCAATCGACATGGGTAGTTGTTCTTCGACCATAGGAGGTTGACTAGAAGAAACAGTCCAACTGGTGTGGAAGATTGAGAAGATGATGACTCAAGAGACAAAGTATATTTGGATCTAGATGTATTGCGAGTAGAAGAAGATGTAGATTTAGAACCGATTGGTATTCACTTGCCTATAAGATGACATATTGTGGGTTGAGCAATAGGATCGATCATCTAGGTAGGGTATTACAACATAGGGGTCAACTTGGATGATCGCGATGTAAGTGTCAACTTAGATGATTACGACATATGAGTCGACTTAGAAGATTGCGACATAAGTGTCAACTTAGAATATTGTGACATAGATGTGAATAAGGAGAATTTAGATTCACCCAGATCTTCAATGGAGGAAGAGGTTGTCAAGGCAATGAATACGGGAGGCACTACAAATTAAGAGAGGACCGCAACTTAAAACTAAATTAGATGTTTGATTGATGGATCTTAGAGCCACACATATCTTAAAAGGGGAAGATGTCATTTAGGTGACTGATAAGGGGAGTCCTGTGAAGAAAGGGAGGACTATGACTTAAAAGTTGAATGAAGTGAATAGCTCTGATAAGAATTTTTAGAAGGTCGAGGTGAATCAAGAGTCAAAAGAATCATTTGGATTGGAATCGGAAGAGAGTGGGGAGAACTTGAATAATAATTTACATCAAAAACGTCCAAACTATACCGACTATGAGATGAAGGTGGGGAATAGGGTACCCGAAGCGGGTTCTCTAATGTGAAGAACCAAACGAGGCTTAGCCATGATGGGCATCCTTTGATGGGAATGTCGAAACTTTTATTCCTTAGTGTCATATGTATAAGGAACCTCGTGATAGTTGGTCATTGTTGGCATTTGTGGGATACAAATTTCTAGACCGAGATAGTGCGATTGAACTCCTTCAATTGGAAGGAAGTCCTATGTCGATTTGGGTAACACAACAAAAACCAACTAGACATTTGACAAACATGGGCCCTAGGACAAACCAAACAACTTAACGAAGTCAAATCATCACAAAGAATGTCAAATAAAAATAGTCACAAATCCAAAGGATCAATATGAACCTAAGGACACCAAAGAATAAAGAATGATACACTAATAAGGTAATATATGACAAGAGATATCTAGGACAATATAATGACGTATAAGACTCAAATCCAGTAACAAAAATTTTTACTCCCTATGGTTTTTCGAGATAGGTTTGAAAAAAAAGTGACAACACAATATCACCAGTTAGGTCAAGTTTGAAACAAACAAGACCTAAATGCTAAGAGAGTGTTGATGCGATCCTCTAACAAGGTATACTAAAAACCAGTTCTAGACACTAACAAATTCTAAGTCTTGTAAAATGGAAGATACAAATGTGAGTAACGTAACAACACTATTTGGACACGTTAATCAAGCTTTGCAAGAAAGTAAGATTTTAGTATCAAAATGACATTATAGTGATGCTAACAAAGTAACCTCAACACTCACAAAACTCAAGACAAAGCTAGGATGTAAAAAATATGCCTAATTATATCAAGGAATTACTATGCATGCGAGCAACGTAACAATACAATCTAGAGATTTAGGCCAAGTTTCACAATGGAAACAAGATGTAAATATCAAAATTGTATGGCTATAATGCGGGTAGCGTAACAACTCAAAAGAAGTCAATGATAAGACCACCTAACTACAAATGATAATAAGTCTCAATATGGGTTTTGAGACAAGAGGGGCTACTAGAACTTGATGATGTACCATTCACACTTTCAACTCTTGCATTCGACATTGCAACTTGGTCATGCAAGAAGACTACAAAAGTGGTGGACACGATTATTTCTAGTAGGTATCCGTATATGTTTTTCTTCTTTTGTCTCAAAATGAGCAACAAGAAAACAAAGGAATAGACCAAGTGGTGATGAAAAATACTTGGTGTAACTTTGGCAGAGTTTCACCTTGTCTTAGGACAAGTGAAAAACTAGGACAAAGTAACACTAAATAGATTTCGTGATGAAATATCATATGGTTTCAAATTTAAGAGATTATTTCCCTTGTTTGAAAAACAAGAGTTTGAATCCAACAAAGTTATCACTTTGTGAGAGCTCTCAAGTATAATAACTAAGACAAAATTGGCTCCAAGTTAACAAGCTTCCTAGGGGTTCTCTCTCTATGTGTCACAAGATATCTCTGCGAGCTTGATTTACCAAGAAAGTCATACTGACTAGTCTTGGAGTATCTCGACTTTACTTTACCACAAGGCATGTCAAATTATAACACCCAAAACTTTACAAATAAAATAATATGACTAACTATAATATTAACATACAATGCATGGAAGCGGGGAGAGATTAGCATGGAAGAAGGGTTCATTCACAAAATTTCTCAAAAATAGTCACGACACAGAACAAGTGCAACAGATGAATCTGGAATGGAGACAGGACTCTCCATGGCTAAATGTCCCAGACACAGTTGTATAGAGAGCATGCAAAAGATACAACTTTGCTTTGATTGGATGTTTTTTGGAATCCGACCAAATATTGACTAGGTAAGAAGTTGGGTTAAGAAGAAATGGATGACTCGGGGGCAAGTCAATACCCTTTCCCTCTCTAAAAAAAGCTTCATGTTTGTTTTTTCTCTTGAAGAAGATCTTGAAAATGTTATGCAGGGGGGTCCATGGTTCTATGGTAGAACTACACTCTCCATCGCAAGATGGAAGTCTGGAGCTAAAACACACACTCCAACAACATGCCTGGTCTGGGTCAGGCTTCCTGGACTGCCACTGGAGTTTCTGGGAAATGGATGTTTTGATGGGTATAGCAAAAGCAATCGGTGAATTGTTAGCACTAGACCTGACTACTATTTCTAGGGAAAGATTCATTGCAGCTAGACGTGTGTAAATGTCCCAGTTGGCTCAACACCTCCTGATGTCATTAACCTGCTAACCAGGGATGGTGTATGGAAACAAAAAATGTGCTATGAAGATTCACCTATATATTGCAAAGCAACTGTGGTGTGTGGGCCATGGAAGCTATGGATGCAAAGGGACACAACCCAACAAATTGAGGAAGATAAATCAAATGCAACAAAATGATTGCGTGAGTGGCTCGAACACGGCTCTGATGGAGCACGAGGGGTCACAACAAGATTCATCAAAAGAAATACTTCCAGCCCATGTTGCTAATGAGATAGTTGGATTTGAGAACTCACAGGGACAAGAAAATAAGGTAGAACCAAGGACGGAGGGGGATAACCACGAAACTGGAAAACCATTGCCACGACATGCTACAACTGGGAAACAATAGGATATAGAGAATGTGGTTTTGGCTGACGGTGGTTTGGGAGAGGCGGATATACTGCTCATTTCAAATTCACCGGAGAAAATACCGTCCAGACCTAATTCGAATCCTCCAAAGAATGGTGGGCCAAATCCCAAGGGCGAAGTTGGTGGGAGTCAATGCACTATCTGTAGTGACAGCTCGACCATGGAGAAAAAGTAGATTTTGGGGAAGCTACTAATTATGAAGCATTTATGGTTGATTCGTTGATTTATGATTTGGAGAGGAAATATGAGGAACTAGAAAAAGTGGAAATACAAGTTGGTACCACCGTTATTGCTACCAAGGTGGTGGGTCCCCTCCCCAAGGATGACAAAGTATTCATTGTTCACAATGAGAATCTGGGGAAGGTGGACATCTTTGTCCCGAACGAAGGTGATGACGGATGGACAAGTGTTAAGAAGAAAGCTCCGCATTCGGTTCATTCCGTCATGACCCATAGTCGGGGCAAATGATTCTAGTAGTGTATCCTTCTCTTGGCTAACTCAGGGTTTCAACTGTTTTTGGTGGTTTTTAGGCCATCCCTATTTTAGTCTTTGTTTTACAGTCGTTTTGTGGTTGTTTGTTGTGTTGTGGGTCGGGCAGCTGTTGTGGAGCTGCTTTTGGGTTGTCTTTGGGCTTCTTGTGGCAGTTTGTCCACTGCCTTTGTGCTTCATTATCCTTCTTGGCTTCTAGGCCTTTTTGTTCTGTACTCCTCGTGTCGCATCCAACTTTTCAGTCTTTCTGTCCTTGGGATATGGTCCCCTTCAAAACCATTCTCGGGGTATGGTCCCCCCAAAAACCATTTACCAATAATAATAATAAAATAATATGACTAGGAAAGGCTAACGCCATTACCACCTATAGTCAAGCTCTAAGTTTTAGAAATGTAACATCGATGATCAAAGCTTAAAAACATGTTATGAATGTAAACTAAATGGAATTAAACATTAATCTAAAAAGCATCCTTACTTGTGTACATGAATTGTTAAACTAACATAGACCTAAATAGATCGAAGAGGGCAATTAAATTGGGATTGTTGCTACTCCAAGAAAGGTGAAATGGTCTCTCCAAATGACTACAAGGTCATATTGGATACCCATCTACTAACCCCATTGAATACTTTAGGCAAGGATTGAGCTTGGCTATAAATCATATTTCTTATATGAGATGCAAATCAAAGCATGGTGTAAAGTTTAAGGGTAGATACTTAGTCCTTTTTATAGTTTTTCCTTTGAGGAAAACTAACATCTTGGTGCATGTGGGACTAAAAGTATAAATTAAATTAATAATGCTAATCATGATTAAGGCTTTGTTAATCATAATTAGTGAATTAACAAGTTATTAGGGTGTGAGGATCCTTAATCAACCTCTTAGGGTCAATTAGGAGGTTAGGATAAGCTTTTAAAGCTTCTTTGAGATGTTATGGAGAGAAATGGGGTGATTTTGAATGGTTGGAAGAGGGATTTGAGCCAATAATGGGGTATATTGATAAAAAAAAACACAAAATAGGCATAATTAGCTAATTAGCTAATAATCACTAATTGTTTGTTTGGAAGAGGATTTTGACTTACGATGTGTCGTAAAGTGGCATCCTAAATGCAAAAGAGGTTAGCTTATCAAAAAAGCGTTATTAATTGACCAAAATGGTAAGAAACATTAGTTAATTAATGGAAATCACTAACTATAACAGAAATGGTAAGAATGAGAGTGATTTGGAGCTTTTGGCAATAAGATTGCAAAAGCGGAATTTAGGTGTCTACAGAAAGATTTAGGAGATTGGGTTTTTGTGATCTTACAACCATGTAAACAAATGTTAGGTTACAACAACTAAAGAAGGATAACAAAACAAGTTTCACATTGTATTATTCTTGCCCTTATACGGACTTGTATAGGATTGGAAGTGTAACATATAAATGAAGACATCTCAATCAACAAAAATACATCAAATATTTCATGTTTTAAGGCGAGAACTTATAAATAGTGTAGAATCAAATGAAGCATCAAGTTGATCGGGATTGCATTAAAAGACATTTGAAGTAGAAGATTGAATTTTTGTGCAATTAGAACCATATAAGCATATGACCTTGAAGTAACAAAATAAGTATACTAATATTTCTCCTAAGTATTATGGCATTTATCAAAATTTGCAAAAGATTGGAGGGCACCCTTCAAGCAAGAGTTTCTTCACTCAAAAAAATACATCGAATCTTTAATTTTCCTTATTTGAAGGTGTTCATTAGACATATAGTCTCATCCTAGACAAAGTTATTAGAGCTTAGTGAGTAAGGTAGAATAATTTAGGAATTTGAGGGAATCCTCTGACATACACTATGAGGTTGAAGGTGAGGGTGATTACATAATATCTATTCAAGTTCACTAGTTAGTAGGATGTAACTTATGAAGATGAAGTGTTCATGGAAAAACACCCGACAATCATCAACATTAAGAACACCATTGGTCAAAAGGGGAGGGACATATTATGTCCTTAACCTATAGAATTTATTTGGATATGTGTAGCCAACGTGTGGATAACATAGGATTTTATTCAATGATATGATAGTTTATATAAATTCATATTGGTAGTAGGGTCGTCTATGGATTTTGATAACCTAAACAAGGTATATATAAACAAAATAACAGATTAGTATTAGATCATGATATTGTGTACTTTATTCTTATTATACAATTGTGGAGGTTTCCCCCTTGAAGTTGTCATATATTTCCAATATTCTTCTCCACTCTCAATCATATTATGTGGATTTATTATTGTTTTTTATTATTAGAAAATGGTTTTTTTGGGAGGGACCATACCCTAACAACAAGAAGGTTCAAAAACCATATTTACAAAGAAACATCAGTGGTTTTTTGATAAGTGGGGACCACACCCCAGAGAAAAAGGGATTAAAAGCCAAATATAATAGTTAAGAACAAAATCATGGAGCATTCTTCCAAAAAGAAGCATGAAAAAAAAAATTGCAACACCACTACAACTTCAAAACCACATGAAACCCACAAAAACCAAAAATAGAGGAGAAACAAAGATCTTTACTTGAGCACCTTGTTAAAACATTTTTGACCTCCTACAGGGCATTAAAGAGATTGAGAACCGTGGTTTGTGAGGGTTTTTCATATTAATGGTGGAAGTAGCAAGGATCTTATCTTTTCCACCTTTCCATATTCTCGGGATGAATATTGTTGAGGTTACACACCTACTTGACTTGAATTTCTATGAAATCCAAGAAGGCCCTATGCATATCCAAATGATCATTTGTTTAGTCCTAATGTGTCCAATAGACTAGTGCACAAAGCGTGAAGACACGGATGATGAGTCATGCACAAAGTGTGAAGACATGGATGACAAGTCTTGGGAGTGAGATTAGGGTTTTGCAACTTGGGCCGAAGTCGTGGAGATGGATGAGAAACTCGGTCACAACCCTAACACTTCCCCTCTTGTCATTGACACAATAGCAAATGAGGGCAACGATTAAGAGGTTCTTGTGGTATGGAGCAACATGTCTATCACGGGAAGAATGTCACTTGCATCAAAGAATTCGATAGATTAAGTAAACAAGATCGGGTGGATTTCATAGAAGACTTAAAAATCGGAGCGAGTTCGGATTCACAAAACCACAGATCACCCTCCAACATCGAATTACACAAGTTACCCTCTGTCTCGAATGACGGTCCGAGTAGGGGTGTTTCAGGGGGTGGAGCTAAAATTCATACTTTGGGTTCAGTAGTTCGAGGTAGAGGTGGGTCTCATTCCATTCATGCTCCAAATCTCCCCTCTTTCAAGGATGTTGTCCAAAAATATGCCCCTTTACCGAACGGATCCTGTGCTTACATTATTAACCTAGCAGAGGAGATTTTGATGCTTGGTTTGGAAAATCCAGAGGTTAGATTCCATATGAAATTCCTTTCCCAGATGACTATTATCGAAGATTTAATGGACTATGGTCGGAGGCCAATGCAAGAACTCCAATGGATCTTTGAAAACTAGACTAATTCCTATGAGATTTAGTTATGTTCAAAGGGCTTCTTCATTGTCCATTTCCAAAATGAGTTAGATTACCACAAATGTCTATCGGATAGTCCGTGGTTCGGGGTAACACAGATTGTTTCTCACTCACTTTGGTTCCCCAAATTAGATCCGAACACCCTTTCGTGACTAAATTTCTAGTGGGTACGACTCCCAAATCTTCCCTCCACCTTTGGCATGTGTTAGTGTAGAATCATAAGCACCTTCGAATTCCGCAACGAAATGGGTTGAGACTCTCAGTGTGATTGCATAATAATGGAGCATCTCTCAAGGTGTGGGACCTTGCGAGTTGAGAGAGCTCTCAGATTAAGGTCGGTTCCTATTCCTCTGTTCAGGTGCACACAAATATATTGTAGAGGATCTATTCTAAATATACTCTATTTTACCAAGGAGACAGGGTCGAGGAGATGCAAGAAAATAAACTAAGCTAATGAGGTGATGCACCAAAGGAATGTTAGACCCTCGTTTTATAGTTTAACATAGACCACAAAATGCAATACAAACACTATGCATAGATGACAAAAATGCAATAAGAGATCAGAGAGACAATAACGAATACATGAGAGGGTCAAGAAACATCCACAAACATATATATTATTGCTCAAAGAATCGATACAATATATTGCAGTAGCCAAGTAGCAAAACTTTGCATTACAACCCGAGGAGAGGTTAGAAAAGCTCCACAAATCCTTCTATGAACAAAAGAAGAAGGGAGGGTGCAAAACAGAAATGTCCAACCCTTTACAATGAGCCTTGACCTTGCTTTTATAGATTCGGCACGAGAGGAAGAAGGAGAGAGAAGCGGGAAAATTAGTTTGAAGCTCAACCGCTGCCATCAATGCCTCCTGCAAAATCTACCCCAAATCTGTCTTGACTGCATCAATTTCTTGTTTGGCACCTCGAAGGAGGAGGAAACGGCTGATCTGATCGAAACCGATCTGGTTGTTGGGGCAAACAAATCCTGTATTAATGGCTCGAAGACGTTTCTTCATTTTTTCCCCACCTAACCTCTCAAAACTTAAAGTTTTAGATCTCCATGGCATAAACGAGACCGAGATATTTCCAATGGTGCCAGATTTTTTGATTTTGAGCCCCGAGTCGAAAGATATGCCCATTTGAAATTTGAATCGGGTCTGTACAAAATAGCGAGGAACCAGCTACCAAAACGGGACCATTTTTGAAGCCAGACACGTGGAGGGCTGGTGCATGTCTGAGGGTAGCCTCTGTATTTTTCTTTTGTAGTGGCATGAGGCTGACACGTGGCTTCTTCAGTGGCTTGCTCAGTTTTCTTTTATGTTTTTGGCTAAGTATTTTTGCTCGGTACAGGGCCATATATATCGACCAGGGAACACGAAGGCTCGGCGCTTGTCTGAAACCTCCCTTAATTATGCTCTTGAACTAGCATCGTGAAACTTGGTACCCTCCGATGGCATGTCTCAATGCTTTGACTATTCAACTCGACCCTGTCCCTTTATGAAACCGGATGCATGGAGGCTCCGCGCTTACTTAAAAACTGGCTCAAGATTTGCCTTTGAAGGAGCGTTGGGTTGACACGTGGAAGCCTCCGCAGGTTCTTGGACTTTTCAATGGCCTCTCTTACCTTTTCGGACCCTGGAAAATGTGGTGAGCCCGCACTCATTTGGGTCTCCACTTTTGGATTAACTTTTGGGGATGTGCCAAGCTGACGTGTGGCGACTTCCACTAGCACTTCTATACTTAGTCTTTTTTAGGCCCGCCTTGTCCGCCTTTTGACTTTTAGATTTGACTTTGCCCCGCTTTGGGTCTAGGACACGTGGGGGCTGGCACTTGTTCAAGTCTCCCTTTTTGGATTTAACCTTTGGAGGTGCGCCGCTTGGACACTTGGCAACGTCCACTGTCTCCTCCATACTTAGTTGTTTTGGGCTCGTTCGAATCAAGCTGTTTCAAACCCTAAAGACTTTGAACCTTCATTGTTCCTTCTCTTTTGAGCTTATGGCTTCTTTGACATTGTCTTCTCCTTCCTCGAACCCTGTTATTCCATTTCGAGCCCGCCTGTAATCTATTTGTTGGATTTGAGGCATGGATTCACTCAATAGAGTCGTTTCTTAAATTTCTTCTTGAAGGGGTGGTTTGATCTTTCACAGGCCCCACCACTCCATTGTAAAGTCCCTCTACAACATGTTTGTAGGATTTGAACGTGATTTCTCTTGTTTCTTCTATGTGGGGTCGTGGCTGATCCAATTTTGCCGGGGGTAAAACATGGATAAAAATTTGGTGACTTGCGGGGGTATCTGCGCTTAGTAAATGAGAGGACCGGTTGCCTTGTTTATCCATTGGGCATGGAGTCAAGAGATGCGATGACCACGATCTTGATCCGCCTCCGATCCGTGAGCCTCAAGCTTCATTTGCACTCTAAATTTTCATAAGAAATCTCGAAACAATGGTTTCTGAGAGTAGAAAATTTCTTCGACTTGAGGCTTTCATCGTCACTGAATGGGTACATTTGAAGAGGATGACTTTTTAGTTTCTCTGCATTTGTTTTATTTTGAAGATAAGCAACTATTACAAGCAACTATGAGTTTCCCTATCGTGAATACTAAAAGGGATAGCACGTCCACTTGGAGGCACCTGAATTATGTAATAACGTAACCTGGAGCAACAAGGAACTTGTGCCATAGCACTTAGGGAAACGAAAACTACACTACAACAAAACAACGTGTATACACACTTAGGGAAATTAAAATACTATGCTAATATTTATAGGGGTGTAAACTTCCCATTCAGTAGCAATGTTTGAGATGGATCTCATTCACTGGGATCTATAATTCTTCGCCATCTAATTTAGCCAGCTAGAAGGCATTGCTACTCTTGCACTCTATGATCATGTAAGGGCCACTCTAGATAGCATCAAATTTGGAGTGTTTTCTTGGATTTTCCCGATCTACATCCCACTTTAGGACTAAGTCTCCTTCCTGAAAGGTCCTCATCCTTGCCTTCTTATCAAAACTCTTTTTATCAATGCCTGATCCTTTTCCATGACCTACATTGCATGCTCTCTTGTCTCTCCTACCTCCATCAGCTCTACATACCTGATTGCCATGGGTTCAAACTCAGCTAGCTCTAACTATTTCATGAGTTCCAAAGTGGGAAACTCCAATGAGATGGGCAATACTACCTCCTTTCCATATACAAGTTTGTAAGGTGAGCTACTATGGACCTCTTTGATGTGATCCTATCAGCCCATAGAGTTGATTTGAGCCTTGTATGCCAAGTCCTTTGATTTTCATCCAGAGTCCTTTTGATAATCCTTAATAGGTTCTTATTTGTGGACTCTTCTTGGCCATTACCCTGAGGGTAATAATTTGATGAGGTGTTGAGATACACACCATTCTTAACTTCCCATTCAGTGATCCTTGTACCAAGGAATGCCAATGCATTATCTGATATAATAGTGGTAGGGACTCCAAACCTGGTGGTTATTCCTTCATAAAAATCCAAGATGTTGGATTCATTTGCTTATTTTAGTGCCACTGCTTCATCCACTTGGTGAAATAATATGTGGTTGTAAGTATCCACTTGTGGCCTTGGCTTGAATTTGGGTTAATCACCCTAATGAAGTCTAGTCCCCATTACATGAATGGTTGATTCACTGAAATGGGATGAAGGGGCAGGGCTACTAGCTTCTCCTTTCTTGTGAAGAATGCACATTTTTTACACTTCTTGACCCATGAGTAGTAGTCCCTGAACACTGTAGGAAAATAATAACCAGCCCTCATTATCTTGAGAGTTGTTACTCGAGGGGAAAGTGACCTCCTGCTTCTCCATCATGGAATTCATGCAACACTCTCTCAATTTGGCCTGTCTCAATGCACCTCAATAGAATACCATTGATATCCTTCTTAAACAAGACACCACCAATAAGCACATATGGGATAACTTGTAGTTTGAAGTATCTTCTCTTTGCCTTGTTCCATTCTAGAGGGCATAGACATGTTTGAAGGTAATGCACCAAAGCTTGGGTCCAACATGGAGCAGGTGCATCATTAGCTAATTGTTCTTGATCACTCTGTAGAAATAGGACAACCTCCTTTTCACCCATTGACTCAGCATGTTGCTTAGAGGTGAGTTGTTCACACAGTCCCTTGCCTCTAACCAGTTTGGTCACCTTGATCTCAATGTCATATTCCATTACCAGGTGATCCAACCTACCCTCTTCTCATTCAAATCCTTATTTAAAAGGAAGTCTTTAACACCAACATGAGATACTAGCAGTTGAATCTTATTATTTGAGACCAAGTGCCTGAATTTCTTTAAGCTCCTAATAACAACAAGGACCTATTTTTCAATGAAAGAGTATTTTACCTCATAGTCCTCCAAGATTTGACTGAAGAAAGCTATGGGTTGCTCTGAACCTTCATTGTTGGAGGTTGGACCAAGATGGCTGAGATGGTATCTGACCCTCCAAAAGCATATAGCATGAAGTCTTTGGAAAATTCTGGGTTAATGAGAGTTGGATCCTATGATATTGTGAGTTTGATGGCCTCAAAACTCTCTTTGCCCTTTGTTATCCATTTAAATGCAAGAATCTTCTTTAACATCATTGTTAAAGGCTTCACAAGAGTAGCAAAGTCAGGTATAAACCTATGAACAAATTTTATCCTCCCAAGAAGCTTTGGAGAGACCTTTTATGTTGTGGCAATGGAAGGGTCCGGATGGCCTCAACCCTTTCAGGATCAATTTTCAACCCCTTCCTTGAGACAATGTGGCCCAACAATTTCCCTTCATGAGCCAGGAACACACACTTTTTGGGTTTAATGACACCCCAAACCTCCTACATCTTTGGAATACCTGTCTAAGGTGAAAGAGATGATCTGCAACATTCTTGGAGAAAATAGTGATATCATCAAGATATATCAGGACTATGTTGTTAATTAAGCCTTTGAATGCCATGTCCATAGCTCTCTGAAATGTTGCTCCAACATTTGATAGTCCAAATGGCATCTTCTTATAAGCATAGGTTCCCCATTTGGTGGTGAAGGTTATCTTGAATTGATCTTCCTCCTTCACCATTATCTGGTTATAACCTGAGTATCCATCCAACAATGAGAACCTCTCAGAGCCAACTACAACTTGTAGGATTTGTTCCATTGATGGAAGTGGGTAGTGATCCTTAAGTGATGCTCTGTTCAGATCACGAAAGTCCACACACACAACTGATTTCTCCATTTTTCTTCCTCACAGGCACCAAGTTAGCAACCCAACTCGAATGCTTGATAGGAAAGATGATACTAGCCTCAATTAATTTGTTTAATTCTTTTCTCATGAGAGGCTCAATGTGGGGATTTATTGGCCTTTGTTTTTTTCTGAAAGGTTTAGCTCCTGGATCTAGCTCGATGGTGTGTTGTGCCAGCTTTGGGTTGAAACCTCTTAAATCTTTATAAGTCCAGGCAAAGACATCTGGGAATTCTTGACAGAGTTGAACAAATTCAGATTTTTCTTGTTGAGTACTTACTCTGCCAATCTGCAATGTTTTGCCTTCTTCTATAAAAATAGGTTCTGAATCTTCACCCTTTACCTGAATATTTGCCTTTTCTTTTGGAATTGGTCATTTGGGTTGAAGATTGATTCCAAAGTGATAAGACCCTTTGGTAGTTTGTTGGTCCTCAGCTGTACCACTTGATCTCCATATTGTTGCTCTAATCTGTCTTGATTCCTAGAAGAGAACTCAGCTTCCTCTTGTAGAAAGTTGACAATTTGTTGGTCATTTTCAAAGACTTGCCAACTTGTGTTGTTGTCTGGGACAGCTGGCCTTACAACTAGCTTGATATGGGGTTGATGCTTATCATTCTTGATACTCTCCACAACATCAAATGTTGCCCCAATTGCTGCCAATCTGTCTGTTGCTTCATTTTTCTTCCTTGGGATGGAGTTGATGTTGAATGCCTCAAAATCCTCAATGAGGTCCCATACCCGGTTCTTGTAACTCTTTAACAGGTCATTCTTGGTAGCATTTTTCCTCGGACTGATTAGCAACTAGTTCACTGTCGCCAAACACTTGCAAGTTCTTGATTCCTCATTTCCTTGCCCAATGCAATCCATGAACCAAAGCCTCATATTTTGTTGTGTTGTTTGAATAGGCAAATTGGAAATGGAAGTTGAGTAGTATTTCATACCTTTGGGGGAAACAAACATAGCTCCTCCTCGAATCCTTGCCTACTTCTTGAGCCATCAAAGAACAATTTCCATACTTCATTATCATCTTTGTGTTCTGGCTTAATGATGTCAGGAAGAGGATGATTCTCCTCATGCAAATAGTAGACTCCTAGCTCAGATTCTTCCATCTCCTTATAGGGGTCAAAAGCATGTCTTTTGTTTGCCCATTCATCGAGAGTCAAGTATGGGATACACCCCACCTTGGTATTTGCTTCACAAGTGCTTAGGAGGTCCTCCTGATCAAAGGATGAACAATTGGCATTGATCGGGATGGGTACATAAGACTCAATATGGTAATATGTTATGGGCTAGATTTGATTGTGGCCTTAGCTCCATACCTTGTTCTAAAAATCATATGTGACTAGTCAACACAAATAGCCTCCAATTTTGGCAGTGAAGTCCCTAGACAAACATAATGCAAAATGTGGTGGAAAGTCTATGACTGACACATTCTACAATACATTCACATTAGGGCAAACATGCAGTGTGAGGCTCAGATATTTGATGACTCCAATAGTTTTCATTATTGTCCCATCCA
Source organism: Taxus wallichiana var. yunnanensis (assembly GCA_018340775.1). NCBI lineage: Eukaryota > Viridiplantae > Streptophyta > Pinopsida > Cupressales > Taxaceae > Taxus > Taxus wallichiana. The sequence goes on along the minus strand of CM031236.1, from coordinate 609,293,643 downwards.
ATTACACTACCCCTTTGGAGATGAATTCGTATTGAAGACCCAGTTGATCGGCTATTTGTTTGGGCATTACAGAACTACTTTCCCCCGAATCAATCATGTAATTATGTACCAATTTGTCCCCAATGATCAATGAAACATAGAATGGAGGAGGCTTCAGATTCTTACCTTTTTCCTCCATGGTTTCCCTCAAGGTTGAGCTACATTGGTAAGCACTTTCTCTTGTTGGCTAGGGGGCTATTTGAGCTTGACCAATTGGCCATAGCAGTCTGCAATAGATCTCTCTATCTTGGAATGGCCAGTGACTCCCACATTGAAATGTTCACATTTGTCTTCTTCATTTTCTCAATGATATTAAATGAGCTATCCTTCTGTTTACCCCTTCCTGACACATTTTTCTCTTGCACATGGGTTGTTACAACTGGTGCCTGAGTAGATTTGGGAGGTGGCTTGGACTAACTCTACATATTGGGAGTTGTGTTTTGAGTGCCAATACCTTGTGTTGTAATGGAGGATTGAGGATTAATTGAGTTTGGTGGTTGTCCTCCAATATTTCTCTTCTTGGACTGTGTATTGGCACCTACACTTTGAGAAGGGTATGATTCATTCCACATAAGTCTTCAGCCTGTCAATTGACAAGCATAGTTTCACTTGGAGATGCCTCTTGCTGAGCTCCTTGTTGCTGATTTTCTTCTTGGCTAGATTCTTGTGACACACCAGTGGTCTTGTACCATCAAGGCCTGGTTTAGTGCACCATTGAAGCACATTGATTGATTATGTGGCTGATTGCATGGGAAACACCAATCATATTCTTGTGCCATGTTGTTTTGTGTTGGAACCAATGCCCTTGATGTTGAAGTTGTATTTGGATCATATGACCTGAAAGGTCTACTAGCTTGAGGTTGTCCTTGGTTTTGACTCTAATTTATAGTTTGAGTTGGTGGTCTATTTTGTTGATATAGGGGTCTAGCCTGATACTGAGCTTGAGGATGATATGGCCTAGAGCTCTGAGCCTGTTGTCTCTTGATAGTTACTAACTCATTCCCTAGGTTCTGAAGTTGTTTCATAACTTCTTGAAGCTCTTTTGAGGTGTTAGAGGATGAGGTGGAGGCTTCAGCTGAACTTTGATTCCTAGGAGTAGGTATAGGAGCTAATGTGGGTGTCTGGCTAGTGCTTGGGTTTCCTAATTGGATATAGAGGCATGGGTGGCCTAGGAGCAAGTTTGCCTAGCCTAAATTAAATAATTTTCAGCTCTTATGGAAATGTTATAGCTGTAGGTAAGGTTATGCCTCCCATTGATTGAATCATTAAAGTAATATCAAAATTTAGAGCTCTAAGAAAGTATAAGAAGGCACCTTCATCTGTGGGCTTTACAACCACTGGAATCCTGTCCCATGTCCTTTGAAATATGAGGTTGAAATCTATCAACTACTTGTTAGGAGCTCTCTTGATTGTTGTCAGTTGCTCCAACAAGGATAGATTATCCCCCTTTTCTCCAAACTGGTCATGAAGAGCTCTACACAAATGGTCCCAATTATGAATAGAGCTTGCTTCTAGACTCCTGAACCATTGTGAAGCTTTACCCTTGAGTGAAGAGGCTAGAAACTTGATTGTAATGTCCATCTCAGTGATCTCATGGATTACATAGACATTTGCAATGTCTTGAACGTGGTCACCAGGAGAAGTTTGGTTCTCTCCAGTGAAATATGGGATGCTCTTTAAAGCTGCCATTGGGATTGGATTTTGTGCATTAAGGGCGAGTGGGATCTTTGCCAGTGAAATTAACATAAGGATTTGGTTGTGCCATCCTGATTGGCCTGAGAATCCTTGATTGAAAGAATGGCCTACTAGGAGGAGGTGTTGACAAGGCTCTATTTGGTGGAGATGGAGACCTTTGGGCTCTTCTTCCCCTTCTCCTTCTGATAGGAGACAATTTCAGATAAACAAACCACCACTCTTCTCTGGTTCTTGACCTTGTTTATATTCTTCTCATGAACTTGGCAAGCTTGGACTGCTAAAACTAGTGGATTTTGTCCCTTTTGGAGTCACCAGATGTGTAGTTTTAAAGCTTCTTAAAAGCTAGAATCACAACAAGTGCACATCAATCTTATTGTAATAAAGATGGAGACTTCTTTGTCCCACCGGGCGTGCCAAAATTGTTAATGCAGAATCACAACACCCCTGAATGCCTGCAACCAGATGGGTTAAGACTCTCAGTGTGATTACACAACTTGGAGCATCTCTCAAGGTGTGGGACCTTGTGAGTTGAGAGAGCTCTCCGGATTAAGGCCGGTTCCTATTCCTCTGTTCAGGTGCACACAACTATATTGCAGAGGATCTATTCTAAATCTATTCTATTTTACTAAGGAGACAGGGTAGAGGAGATGCAAGAAAATAAACTAAGATAACGAGGTGATGCACCAAAGGAATGTTATACCCTTGTTTTGCAGTTTAACACAGAACATGAAATACAATACAAACACTATGCATAGATGACAAAAATGCAATAAGAGATCAGAGAAACAATAACGAATACATGAGAGGGTCAAGAAACATCCACAAACATATATATTATTACTCAAGAATCGATACAATATATTGCAGTAGCCAAGTAGCAAAACTTTGCATTACAACCTGAGGAGAGGTTAGAAAAGCTCCACAAATCCTTATGTGAAAAAATAAGAAGGGAGGGCACAAAATAGAAACGTCCAACCCTTTACAATGAGCCCTAACCTTGCTTTTATAGATTCAACACAGAGGGAAGAAAGAGAGAAAAGCGGGCAAACTAGTTCGAAGCTCAACCGCTGCCATCAATGCCTCCCTAAAAATTTGCCCCAAATCTATCTTGACTGCATAAATTTCTTGTTCGGCACCTCGAAGGAGGAGGAAATGACGGATCGATCGAAACCGATCTGGTTGTTGGGGCAAATAGATCCTGTATTAATAGCCTGAAGATGTTTCTTATTTTTTCCCCACCTAACCTCTCCAAAATTAGAGTTTCATATCTCCACGACGTAGATGAGGCCAAGATCTTTCCAATGGTGCCAGATTTGTTGGATTTGAGCCTCGAGTCGAAAGATATGCCCATTTGAAATTTGAATCGGGTCCGTACAAAATAGCGGGAACCAGCTACCAAAACGGGCCCCTTTTTGAAACCAAACACGTGGAGGGTTGGCGCATGTCTAAGGGTAGCCTATGTATTTTTCTTTTGGGGTGGTGTGAGGTTGACATGTGGCTTCTTCCGTGGCTTGTTCAATTTTCTTTTATGTTTTTGGCTAAGTCTTTTTGCTCGGCGGGGCCATATATCGACCAGGGGACACACGGAGGCTTAGCGCTTGTTTGGAAACCTCCCCTTAATTCTTCTCTTGAATTAGCACCATGTTGACACTTGGCACCCTCTGTTGGCTTGTCTCAATGCTTTGACTATTCAACCCGACCCTATCCCTTTACGAAACCGGACGCGTGGAGGCTCCACACTTACTTAAAAACCCACTCAGGATTTTCCTTTGAAGGAGCGTCGGGTTGACACGTGGAAGCCTCTGCATGGCCTCTCAGCGGCCTCTCTTACCTTTTCGACCTTGGACAACATGGCGAGGTTGCACTCATTTGGGTCTCCACTTTTGGATTAACTTTTGGGGATGCGCCAAGCTAATGCGTGGCGGCTTCCACTAGCACTTCTATACTTAGTCTTTTTAGGCCCGCCTGTCCGCCTTTTGAATTTTAGCTTTGAATTTGCCCCGCTTTGGGCTTGGGACACGTGGGGGCTTGGCGCTTGTTCAAGTCTCCCTTTTTGGATTCAACCTTTGGAGGCATGCCATTTAGAAACTGGAAACGTCTGTTGTCTCCTCATACTTAGTCATTTTTGAGCTGTTCGAACTATTTGGACCAAGACTTGAACCTTCGTCGTTCCTTCTCTTTTGAGATTATGGCTTCTCGACACTATCTTCTCCTTCCCGACCTTACTATTTCATTTCGAGCCCGCCCGTAACTCTGTTTTGTTGGATTTGAGGCACGAATTTGCTCGACGAGTCATTTCTTGAATTTCTTCTTGCACGGGGTCGTTTAATCTTTCGTAGGCCCCGCCACTCCATTGTAAAGTCCTTTTGTAACTTGTTTGTAGGATTTGAATGTGATTTCTCTAGTTTCTTCTGTGAGAGGTCGTGGCTGATCTAATTTTTCCCGGGGAAAAACATGGATAACATCATGTCCTAAAGACATCGGCCATGCTTTGGGAGATTTCTCAAGACTCGATCAAACCAATGTTGCAGACGGGCATTCATACTTACTCAAGAATATGCGCATCGAAATTGATCTCAAAAAGGGATTTTGGATAAGATTATCCTAAAATTGGGGAAAATGCAACATGTGCAACAATTAGATTACGAGAACATGACATTTAGGTGTCATTTCTGCAAGATTTCTGCCACCTATAGGCATCTTGCCAAAAATCAAAGGAAAGAACTGTATTGAGAAAAAGAAGGTGTCACCTAGTAATGGTGGAATAATCCTCCTTCACTTAGGATCGTGAAGCTATGGGTAAGAATGACCAAGGAGGGATCGGGAAAATAAAATCAAAATATGTGAAGGAATAAAAAGAAGTAAAGAAGGCAACAGCGGCCTAAAAAGAGGACATGAATCTGATAAATCAGATTATGATCGGGAAAATAATATCGATTGAACCTCACCTCCCACGAATCCTAACAACATGTAAATAGTAGTTGTTTGAGTCGGGAGCGTGGCACAAGGTCATAACGAAAAAAAGGAAAAAGGGGCGTTATACTAATATGTTAGATTATTATCCCTCGATCGATGGCAGTTTCGGTTAGTAATACTGAATGGCATTTAGGGCAACAAGGTTTGAATCCTATTTATTCTTGTTGCCTTGTTTGTAGTAGTTATTATTGAATATCTTTCGTGTTTGAGTGGAGACCCCTAAACTCCCAGTTCATAGCTTGGGTCAAAAGCATTTTACCTATCAAAAAAATGTGCCCAATAGATTCCTCCAAGGAAGCGATTCTTAGAAATTTCCAAAACTTTTTTGTTGAGAGGAAGAGAGTTGTCAAGATAATTTTTTCCCTTGGGACCTTTCTTGTATAATTGAGCAACATCCTTCCTTAGATCCTTGATCCAATCATCATGTTGCATGATCTGTGCCTTAAGTCCAGAGGGGATATCAGAATCATGAGTAGTTTGGCCAATGGATAAAATACTCTCAGTAATATCTAATTCCTTCCCCTTGTCACTACTACAAAGAATGTGCTTAGACAAAGGAGGAGAAGGGACAAGGGATTTATGATTCTTTGTTTTCACCTTATGCTAAACAGGGGGTTCATGAGGTGAGATAAAATGTGTAGGAATGTTGGTTGAGTGAGTATAATAATACTTATAAAGGAGAAGAATGACACCTTGATGCAGAGGGAGGCCACACTAGTGGGTATGCACTTCTAAATAGATTTTTTCGTTGGGAATTTGGGACTGCAAAATAGTGCTATGATTTAATAAAAAACTCAATCATGCACACAAGATCTAAACAATTCCCAAAATCTACAAAGCAGTGGAAGTATAAACTAGAATAATCCAAATCAAGACAAAGTACACACACATAACACAACATGTACCGTGGTTCACCCAATGTGGGCTACATCCACCAAAGATAGAGATCTCATATATATAATATAATAAGAGTACAAACCAACTCTTCAATACAAGAGTACAATGCATCTCTCCAAGAGTATCTCCTCTCCTCCAGATCTCTAAATGGATCTACATAAGTGCACTACAACCATGCCTCCAAACACCACCAACAGATATCACATAACTAGGAACTACTGCATCTTTGAACTGCTACCAAGTTCTTTGTGGATCTGCAAACAAGACCTCTCACATGGGTCTACCATATGTGCAACTATAATTATGCACCAAGAAGTAAGTTTGTCTCTCCATCACTACATAACATGTGCAAACATGAAGACAACCTCCACTACAAAATATAGATCTACATGGATCAACAATACAATATGATCTCATAACATCTTGTGGATCTAACAATATAAGACTAGATCTACATGTATCTATAATACAAGATCTCACCAACATGTGGATCTACAAGAAGAAACTCCATGTGCTTTACATACTATGCAAGCAATTATAATGAGACAATAACTATATAAAGGAAATGCAATAGAAGATGTTACCCTCTTCTCACCATTCAGATGTACATGTTATTTCCTTCTGTCCAACTCCTCTCCATGGAATCTTTGTCTTCATGTAACATGTTCTTTCTTTCTCTTCTTCTTCATCCTCTCAATCTAGGATAATCAAGGATCTAATTCAATCCTTCTCTTAATTCACCTTTTAACCCTAGCTTTTATGCTTATATAGGCATATACAAACTTAGGGCACTTAGCCATGTAATTACAATCAATAGATCTTGCTTTAATACTAAATATAGATCTAATTCCCATGAGTTAAATAAAACACTCATGCACAGGTAACCGATGTCGGTTATCCCTAACCGATGATGGTTCCTACTTGCTTGACCGATGTCGGTCATAGGTGACTGATGTCGGTCCCTTCATAACTAATGTCGGTTAATGTGTTTTCTTGCAAGTTGATAAAGCATGCTATCTCGTGAAGCAATTTAGAACCACAACCTAACATTTTATAGAGACTACCGTAAAATATAGTAGGGAATGCTTACTTTAGTCATTTTTACACCCACCAAAGAACAAGGGAACCCCATGCATGTCGGCCTATCACCCAACGGGTGTTGGGCACTCACCCGAGGCACGTGGGCGCTAAGTCTCTCTTTTATGTGATTTGAGTGGGGAAACATCATCTATGATCCAAAATTTAAAGAAAGTGAGTGGGAATGAGACATGCAAACATCGTAGAGCTCAGAATGGCTCTAGACCATTCAAGTCATTACGAGATAAAGATACTTTAATGACTTAAAGAACTGAATCAAAATAGAAAGGAAAATGCATAGGGATTCATATTCATCTTATAAACATACATGAAACAGAACTATGAAGATATAAGGATGGAATATAATCAATATAATCATATTAAAATAATTTGGTAACCTCATTACATCCATTAGATTTATCACAGAACATCACAGTATGGTAGACCAAAGTCATACATCATAACTGGATCTACATTCCTTAGCTCCCAAAAAGAAATTTTATAACCCCAAGCCCCGATACATCCATCTCCTATAGTTTATCTACCCAACCCAACAAAATCCTTGCAACCATTTCTGCAGAGCTCCACTCTTTATATTCTTAACCAACTCTATCAACACCCACACACACACACCTTTTCCTTCTGTGGGCACTTGTATTTATAGGCACCCCAAAGTGCCAACTCATCCTTCTACGGCCTTAGATCCGGCGCCAAGTGTCTGAATGTGGTCCTCCACGGGCGCATGCTCCTCCGTGCTGAGCTCTCCACTCTTTGCCATGATGTCCTTCTAAAAGCCTCCATCCGCATTCGGGTCACGTTTTCTCGTGTTTCGCCTAAAACACCAAATACACGGCTAAGTCCGAGACCTTGTTCGCTAATGCATAACATAGGTTCTTGTAAAACCCTCATAGAACCTTTCCTTGTGCACCTTCTCCTTGTGTGCCCACTCTTCAATTTAGGCCTTGCGCGCCCATGCGCATTTGTGTACTTAGAAAATATTTTAAGGGCCCCACATTAGCCCACACTTTATTGCTCTTCGCAAAGAAGAACACTTCTTTAAAGAAAGAATTACAATAGGCTTAACACCTTGGAAAAAGAATAAGGGAATGAAGAATTGGGAAAGAAAATGAAGAATGGGGGAGTGTTGTCATTATTGCAACAAGATAGGAAAATTTCTTTGTAAGTTGGCCTCCAACTTGTTCCAGGCATCGACTTCATTTTGCACTCTCTGGCAGAGGTCATCGACTAGGGTGCTTACTTCCTCAAAACCCAATCCATTTCCTCTAGTGTTTAATGTTTTAACCATTCCTTCCAATTCCTTGCCCACGTCTTCAAGCGCATCCATCCTTCTTGTAATCTGTGGGTACAACTCCTTTAGCTATTTTTAATTGAACCTCGTAAGGTTTCAATAGCTTCTGAATTTTTCTCGACCTCGGCCAGGATCCTTTCCCACTCTGCTCTGTTCCCTTTGTTCTTCTCTTGGAATTCCTTGAGCTCTACCACGTGAGTGGTGACCAGAATACTTGCCACTTTATCCCTATCTGTGCAATTGTCATATGCGGCCTCAGCAGTATGGGTAGTAATTTTCACATCAGCAAGCACCTTGTTGTACTTGGCAATGATTGCTACTGATCTTTAATTCATCCTCCTTTTCTATGTGCATCGTTATTTCTTCCACAGATTCTAAGGCTAGAGGTTGCCTCTCCATGGTGAGGATGCGCGTTAAGTCTTCAAGGAACTCAAGGGAATATCCATACTTTTGCGCAAGAGCAATGTCAGTCTAGATGCTTCAAGATAATGGCATCGTGATGGATTCTACCTTCTTATATACTTCGTGCATCCTTTCCTTTTATTCCCTAAGCTCACGCTTTATCTACACGCTGATTAGTTCCTCCTACTTCAAATTCTTGGTTCTCTCTTCTAGCTCTTCTTCCCTCTTTTCTAACTCTACCTCTAAAAATTTTACCCTGTCATTCCTTATGAATAACCTGGCTTCCAGCTCAAGCCAGACCTTATTTAAAGCATTGTAGACTTGTTCATCTAAAATTTGTTGAGAGCTCTTTGAGGGTTATCTCCTTTTGATGCGAGGCATCTTCATTAGTGCTTCTTGGCTTACCTCGAACTCTAGCTCGTCAATGTGGGACTCAATTTCCCAAGAGAGCATCTTTCTCGTCCAAGGGTATGCACCTTCTTCATCAAACAACTTCATTACCAAGAGTTGATTTGTTGGGATTGTGCTTTGGAAGTGCGCACGCAACACCTTCTTGTGATCATCAATATAGTCCATTCTTGGTCTTTTGATCTCCATGTGCTTTCCTCCTATGTGTGTGCCCTTAGGAATAGTTCCGATAGATGGGGCCCTCTCACCCTATCGTGATCTTTCCCTACGCTTTCTTCCTTATCTTCATTCATCACTATATCAATGTTACGCTCCAGCTCCTAATCTACTAAGGCTTCATTGATTTTCATTGTTTCTCTTTTTGTCGCCTCGTTTACTTAATCCTTAGTGAGGCTTGGAGTCTTATGACCCTTCATGCTAACCTCTTCACTTCCTCCCATGTCCTGAGCGCCCTCCTCCTCCTGGCTGCCCTTCTTTCACACAAAGCGATAGTCATTCTTCCCCTCTGTGCCTTCTTCTTCTGAATCGTGCACGCTGAAAACAAGTGGTTCTTAGTCCCCTTCAGGATCATATTCTTCATCTTCATCCCTCTCACCCCTGTATTTCTCCAAGCTCTCTATTTCCTCTGAGTTAGCTTCATCCGTCACCTTATACGCTTCTTCCTAATCTGGGATTCCAAAGATAGGAGACTTTGCTTTCTCTTCCTCCTCCTCTGGTGATTTCTCCTCCATGATCGGCTTTCCTTGCTCCGGTGCCTCTCTCTCGACTGGTGACCTCTTCCTATGCGCATAAGTACTTGTTCTAGTGCTTATTCTTAGGGCATGCATCACTTGAGTATCTTGGACACTTGGTGCCTTTTTCTTGGGCGTGGTCTTCTTCCTACATGTTAGGTCCTCAGGTATAGCTATCTCGTTCTCAAGATAAGCGCCCTTCTCAAACTTGGGCCTTATGCGAAGGTATACACATGCTTTGGGGACCCCCTGTAATAGGTAGAGTCATGGGTTTTATCATCTGAAATTCATGCGACACATACTTTTCCATGTACGCATGCTTGTTGGGGTAGTTCAACGTCCTACGCATCTCTCTATGGTCCCGATCCATACTTCCAAGGTCAAAATTTAGCTTATTGGGTTCCTTGAATTTGTTTACCCCCGCCTGGAAGTACTAAGCGGTGAAAGAAAATGGAAGTGTACACCATGGGCTCATGCTTTCATCAACCAACCTAAATATGCCAATGCATAAGTGTTGGTATACTGTGAATTCGACTTCTCCTTTTGTGAGCTTTGGCAGTTGTTCGAGGATCCTCCACTCTACCCCGAAAGCATTCCTCAAGTGTGTATACCATTTCTCAAGACATGCCTTATGAATGGCCATCATGTTATCACAAGTATATTTTTCAAATCTTTTTTTGGGCGAGGGTCTTCCTTCGAGTATTCCCATACTGAGACTTATCTCGCCGCATCTGGCACTCCGATCTCTAAAAATACAATAGTTAAGAGGACATTGCCAAAAGTATCTTATCACCCTCCAGGCTACACGATGATCTCATCCGTGATGTACATAGACAATTTGTAGATGGTGCCCTCGATATTCTTCTGTAAACATTGAGTCATGATTTGTTCACTTGCGTCCATCTCTCTTGGTCGTTAAGTTTTGTTACCAGGCATGTGACCATTCTCATCACCGGGTCTTGGATATCTGCAATATCAAAGTACCTTGACCCCTTCTTGTATGCATATGCGGCAACGGTTTCTTTGATGGCTTCTTTGTCACATAGGTCGTCCTTTATATCTTCTCCTTCATAGATGAGACCTGTGAATTTTGAAATCAGCTGAGGAGTTATGCGCATCTTGCGCCCCATGAAGTGAAGGTGATATTTGTGTACGTGTGACATCAACCACTGATAGAGGCACTCAGGCTTCCCAAAGTAGGGCAACTCATAGAGTTACAATAATCCCGCCTTCTCCAACTTCACTTTTACTTCGTCGCTATAAATGGGTAACCCTTCGGTGTCCTCTTGTTTGTCGGGTGCACTAACTCCAGTGCCATCTCTTTTTCAGTCACATTTGTGTGATGGTTATAATCACTTACTGTCATGTTTCTTAAATGGGACTCCCACTCCTTTCCAAGAAAAACCCCATCTGGGTACTGCATTTCTGCATACCATTCTTCATTTGTACTTGCGGTGGTTTCTTGTAGTTTTCCCTTGCCCTTGCCCTTTTTAGGTGTTACAGTTGGTTTCTTGGGTGCCATTGTGTAGGTTATCTTTGCACTTCAACTTCTCTTGCTCTTCTTCTCTACCCTTTCCAAGTTTAGATCTCGAACTTGTGAAGAAAATCCTTTCTAACCCATGCCCTAGTTGCCAAACCCTCATTGGAATATCCCCTTCACAAGACAATGCTTCTCCACAACTCTCTCCATGCCCATGAACTATTCCCCCTAGTTTATAGATCCAAACTAGTCACTCACGGTTAAATTTCTCCAATTTTTCTTCACATGGATCAATTCTAGAAACCCTAGTTCACAAAATCTCTTCCTTCTTCGTATTCACAATGTAAATAATGAAGTTTCCAACCTTCTATTTATAGTTTTTCCCACTTTTTAACATTAAATGCTACCTTACCTACCACTATACTTCAACACTTAATCCGTCTTTGTTCAACAAAACCCAACTTTAGCGCTTTAACTCACACGCCCAATCTGTGCGGACAATCCCCCAACCTTCTAAAGCACGTAACCAATACATCTTGACAAGAGACTCTTGCACGCACGTCACCTGCGCCGAAGGTACTTCCGTCATGATTTTTTCTCTCACCTACCTCATGTTGCTTCTTGTGCTTCTTCCTCCTTTGTACATGGATCCATAATGTAGCCTTACCCTAACACCAACCATCATTTTTCATCTTTCCTTCCATGTACTTACTTTCCCACGGCCATCCAACCTTGCTTTCCAATGCAATCCTTCCTAGTGCATCACACTTTACAATTTCTTCACCTTACTCCACCCCACACTAAAATGATGTGCGGTCCTCTGAGCATTCACAACCTTCAAAAAGTAATGAGATTACTAGTGCCCAAGGCGCAACACGAAACAACAACGAGAAAGGGAAACATAAAGAAAATAAAAATGCATTAAAGGAAATCCTAAACTAATTGGTAATATTGCCTTATTAAAAACACCAAGAAGACTTATTTATAGTAGGGCTTCAACCTACTCCCATTGAAATGTCTGGAAATCTCGTCCCATCTAGTGCTTATAACTAGCATGTGCCTAAATCAAGGATGTACGAGATGATGTAGGGACCCAACCAATGGACTTTTAACTTCCCAGGATGGCGCAGAAACTTGGAATCATATAGTAGCACCATATGCCCAACCTCAAACTTTTTGTTCTTAATGTGATGATCATGTCATGCCTTTTGTTTTGCTTTTTCCATCTTCTGGCTTTACCTGACAAGTGATCATCTTTCGTCCAATTACATTAACTTGTCAATTCTTTCTTCCAATGCTTGTTCATCATCTAATCCTCCTGTGCGTGCTATACGCAGAGAAGGTAACATGAATTCAACTAGTAGGACAACCTCCGTGCCAAACACCAATTGAAATGGTGTGGCCTTATTCAACCTCTTGTAGGTTGTCCTATATGCCCAAAGAACAACTGATACTTTGTCATCCCAATCTTGTCTACCAACATCATAGATCTTAGTCAACGTGTGACTAAGTATTTTTAAATGCCTTAGCAATTCCATTTGCTTGAGGGTGATAGGGAGTAGTTTTGTGATGGGCCACCATGAATTCTGATAATCAGAATCCTAACCATTTCATTGAGGAAGTGCGTACCTCTATCACTTGTTAAACTCAATGGGCATCCATACCTGTTGATTATGTTTTCCCATAAAAATCTAGTTGGTTTAGCCACCATGTACTGATCCTTTGAAAGCGTTGCCTCGCCCACCTTGTCAAATAATCAATGCAAGTGAGGATATCTGCGAACAGTCCTTTGTCTTCTTTGGCGTAGATTGGTCCGACAAAGTTGATAGCCCATTTCTCAAATGGTTCCGCATTGGCTATTGGTCGCAAGGGCATTTCATCCCTTTTTCTAGGTTTTCCAAGGTGTTGGCAATGGTCACAGGCCTTGCAAAATCAATGCAATCTTGATAAATGGTCTCCCACGAGATCACTGCAGTAGAATCTTCTCGCGTGCTTTGTTGCATTTCCCGCATAGTGTCCTCTTGCAATCCCACCACACCTCTTCCATAATTGCAATGCACTCATGTTCTAAAGACGCATCGACGCGAGAACCTCATCATGACCCATTTTGTATGAGATCTCCACTAATTAAGCATGTAGGGCGCGATGCGTATGGCCAACTTCTTCTTCTCTAAGGCCTTCATTCCAGTGGCGCCACACCCATTTTGAGAAACACTACAATATCTTCTAAGTGTGAGGGTACACGCCACAACCTAACTAGTTGTGCATCTCGGCATGGTATCCTCAATGCTTTCATGCATCCTCCCCTAAATCGATCATAGGCAAATGATCGGGTCGAGTAATTAGTTTTACCTAGTTTGACAACCACCGTGAACTCAAATTCTTGGGAACAATTATACCCACCAGCATATGCGCCCTTGTAGAATGGGCTTGTTCACCAAGTTTTCAATGCCATATGGTCGGTGTAAAATATAAAAGGGTTGCACAACAAATTGTCTCGAATTTATGAAGCGCGTAGATCATTGATAATGCCTTGTGCTCGGTTGTAGTATAATTTTGCTCATTGTCATCAACTTCACGCTTGTAAAGCATAAAGGATGATCAACAATCCCCTCACCGGACTATGCAATCTTGCTCCAATGGTGGTTCGAGACATCCACATGAACATGGAAAGGCTTATCCCAAGAAGGGAAACATAGGATGGGTGCGGTGATAAGCCTATCCTTCAAAGTGTCAAATACCTTATGTTGCGCCTCTCCCCAATGAAAGGAACTTTCATGTCTAAACAACTCTTCTAAAGGCATGATGATCTTGGCATATCCTTTGATGAACTTCCTATAGTACCTCGTATGCCCAAGAAATCACGCATTGCGCTTTGACTAGTAGGCTCCCTCAATCCCACAATTACTGTAACTTTAGTGGGATCTACTAGTAGGCCTTCCTTACATATGATGTGTCCTAATAATGTCCCAAACGAGGTAGCAAAGCCACATTTCCTAATATTGAGGGATATCCTCAACTACCGACACCTTTCAAACATTAACCTTAAGTTGTCACAATGGTCCTTCACTAACCCATATATTGTCCAATCATCTAGGTAGACTTGAAGAAATTTATGGATGAAGTCCTGGAAAGCTTGTACCACAATGTGCGAGAACACAACAGTGCATTCTTCAACCCAAATGACATGACTGTATAGGAAAAACTTCCCCACTTAGTGGTGAAAGTCATCTTCCTCTGGTCCTCCTTCGCGATCCTTACCTAGTGATAGCCTAAAAATCCATCTGTGAAAGAGTAGACCTTGCGTCCTGCCACTCCCTCTAAAATTTCTTCAATAAATGGGGTTGGGAAAGGATCAATGATACACACTGCATTCAAGTCCCTGTAATCAACACAGATCCTTATCCTTCCATCCTTTTTTATGCTAATTACCATTGGACTTATCCATTCGACTCTTCAACAACTTCAATGATACTTGACGCTATCATCTTGTCTATTTCTTCCTTGATCTTCATGCACAGGTTAGGATTCATTCAAGTATGACCTCTTACGGATTGGGCGCGCACCCTCATTCAACTTAATTCTCACTTCCCCTGAGGAATGGTGAACGCATTTTAGTTCATGATACCCACACGGGAATAAATCCTCAAACTCTCATAAAAGATAAATGATTTTAGAGACTTCTTTCTCGACCAATAATCTCCAATGATAGCCTCTTTGGGCTCCTCTCCTGAGCTGATGTTAACCTTCTTTGTGCTTAAAGGTTCATGATAGGTGCGCACCCATTCATCAGAACTGTCTAACACCTCACGCGCCCCCACAAAATGGTCAACATCTAAGTTTTCCACTTCTTCTCCATCAATAACGTACACCATATTTCCTTTTTCTTTTTCCAAACATGCGCTCAAGTTGTATCTCTTATGTTTCTTCTTCCTCAAAGTGTGTCTCCGTGCCAGGTTCACCTAACAACTCCAGTAGCTTTTCTTCTGCCATGGCACTATCCCCAATGGTAAAGTGCTTGACAACTTATAACGCCTTATCCACCAAGGGTTTTGTACTCTGATACTAGAATGCTTGAATGAGATCAGCCACTAACTCTTTCCAATTCCCTGTTTGGTGGCGTGTCTCAGAATGAATGTACCATGTGCGCGCACAACCTTGTAGGGTGGAATACAACTTGTGAACCCATAATGAAGGTGGCAATGCTTCTGTGCTTCCCATCCAGGCTGTCTCACATGCTTGGATATGTAAGGAAGTGATCTCTTTACCATGGTAGTCTTTTATAGTCGTGGGCGCGTTGCTCCTGCAAAACCTTACAGAGAAGGAAATTCTCACCTCACGCCATTCCAAGAGGTTATCCCGATGTGTCACCCACTAGCACGCAATAGTTTTGAGTAGGACATAACTTAACATCCCTCTTCGTTCATTCTCCTTCTTCCACTAAGCTTCCATCTCCTGCAAAAAGACCTTAGGGAAGGCTCCTCCTGAGTACTTAGGTAGCTCCTTTCCCCCTAGGTGCCGGACTATATGCGCCTTTGTCACCTTTGTCACTAATCCTCTCAAATGTCGTTTGATTAACTCATAGGTCCCATGTACCCAATTATCACATGCTATATTGGTGGTGTCACTTAAGGACTGAGCATCCTCAAATTAGATAACTCCTTCTGTGGGATGGATTACCTCTGGATCCCCATGATTGAGTGCACATATTCTATCCAAGACCTCTTCTCCCAAAGGTTCAGTATAGGGTGTTGATTTTCCATCAGTTAGGGGTATGATGATCCATTCCTCCTCATTTTCAAAGCTTATGTATCCCTTGTTGAACCTAAGATGCACATTGTTCTTATAATACCATAGGCGCCCAAATAATGTTGGGAAATTGTCTGGCTCGGTGAGCACCGGGACTTTGAAGTCCCTAGTAAACTTAGCCCCTTGAATGGTGATAGTTGCATCCTTTAAGACACTGATGGGTATTGCCTTTGTTTTATTTGCCATATACAACACATTCGAAGATGGCTATAATGCAGTCTTCCCATGTGATGTCATGTATCCAAGGTGAGAACATTGACCTCGCACCTGTGTCAATGAGGATATTACTAAGGAGCCATCCATCCACGACCGCATTTTACGTGATCTCCTATCACATTCAAGATTGTGAGGGAAGGTTTGCATGTAAGATTTGCCTCTCGCACTCTTCTCCGGTGCGTGGTACCTTCTCTCTCAACCATGCTCCCAGCAAGGGAATAATATTCTCTTGCCTTATCATTTTACATACTTCCTTGACCAAGTCATCTTTTGGCACCTCGACCTTCCTTCTTTGCTCCTCCCTCCTGGACTACTCCTTTAGACATTAGATTTCTCCTTGTAAACTCCAAATGACATCCATGGTTTCTTGATATACCTCCTTTTGATGCACAGGGTCTAGGTACTTCCCATGTACCACTTCTTCCCCGAAACCAGTTCTTCTACCTTGGTATTTTCATGCGCGTGGTCTTTGCTTCTTGTTGTTACCATAACAGGTTCTAAGCCTACATCACAGGTCACCCGTGGCATCCACTATGTGTCAGCCTTCTTAATGCTTACCATTGTAGTGCCCTTGTCTTTCCGGTGTTGTTGATTCATATGCTCAAACAACTCAGGGCACTCCTCATACTTGTGCTTCTTCCTGCACCATGAGCACTACAACAAATCTAGGCACTTGCACTTGTAGTGGTCTGTAGACCCACAATTAAAACAGGTTCCACGTGGGAACTCACTTCTTCCCCCTCCACTACTACATGACCAAAAATCCTCCAGAAATCCCCTTCCGTGTGCGTTTCCTTTCTTCTCAAGGCTCCTCATAATGATGGTCATCATTATTAGAACTACATTGGCAATGTTGGTTCACGCACACCATGATCAATGGCCTCATGGATATGGTCAATAAGCCGACAATCCTCGGTATCACGGGTCATAGAGGTGCAAATCTTATAGTAGTAAGACACATTCTTCTCGAATTACGTGTTGTAATAAGGGACATCTACATTTGCATCATGGTCCCCATGACAAATCTCATAGTCTCATGCATGACGCATACTATCTTCCGGGAAACTATCCTCGCATGCCCCTCTACTTCACAATTTGTACACCACATTCCACTGCGAGTCTCATGAGTTGAGTTCGCAGATAAATTTTCTAGCTGCTTAGCCATAATAGTGATTTGAGCTTCCAGGAATGGGCTAACACCAATATCAACACTTCCAAGCGGCTTGGCGCGCAGAGCGCCTTCCAACGCCTCATGCGGGTCTGTGAAAGTCTTATGAGATAAAGCTCTTCTAAATGGGGTTATCAACCCTCCAACAAACCATTGAGCATGTTGTGAAGGGTGAATGTCATATGACAATTTTTACAGGAGAGTCTTAAACCATGTGTCATACTCCCGCACACTCTCCACCATTCCCTATTAAATTTCCTTAAGGGCGTTGATGCTCTTCTATTCAAACTCAAGGATGTGGAATTCTACTAGGAAAGCATTTTTCAATGTGGTGTAATCTACCACCATCTAATGGGGATCATATCTTGTTATCCAAAATTCACCCCCTAGGGTAAATTTTGATAACACGCATCGAAGATTCAAATCCCAAGCAAATTGATTGATTCAGAGCAAAATCGGGTTTAGTGGTCCCTTCGTGTATTTTTCTAACTCCCCGGCCGAAGAAACAGGAGCAAGCTCGAGTAAATGCAAAAAAAAAGTTGCGAAAGGCAAATAGGTTGATCCAGAAAGAGTGTGAAAATTGGCTAAGTCCGCTCAAGGTAAGATTTGGGACAAGTGGGACAATGAAGCGGATCGGCAGAAAAGCCTTCAGCGGCCCAAATTGCATTTGGGACAATCGGGCCGAAGCACGCGGTGGGCGCGAAAAGCCGATCCGGCCGAAAGAGGAAGAAAAATTGGCTAAGTGTTGCTCGGGACGTTTGGGACAAAAAGGCCCGAACCGGCCGGTTCGGCCGAAATGAGCACAGGCAGTCCAAAAGAAAATGGGACAAATGGGACGAAAGTACGTGGTGGGCGCGAAATGCCGGTTCGACCGAGAGAAAATCGACTAACTGCTGAGAGGGACAGTTCGGGACAAGCGGGCCGAAAAGGCGCGAACCGGCCGAACCGGGCGAAAGAGGTCAAACAAATCAAGAAAGCAATGGGACATCCGGGACAAATGGGCTTAACCGTACGGTTCGGCGAAATCAAGCACAAGGAGCACTAAGCAATTGGGACGCCTCTGGGACAAAAGGATGCAAAGGGCGCGAAAAAAGCACGGCAGGCCGAGAACCAATCAGAAGCCGCCACGTGTCTTAGGGAAAAAGGTCAAAAAGGTTAAAGGGCAAGTTTTAAAAGGTCAGCCCGAACCAATGAAATAGCGCCACGTGTCTAGTTAAGGGCCCCACAAGTGAATTTCAAAATGAAAGCCCGTGAAAGACGGAGGAGAGAGAATTTCTCATCCAATCAGCACGTCCCACGTGTCATCCAGGTGGCAGAGCACGGAAAGGATTTCAAAACACGCGCTGCTTTGTGCCCTAAATCTTGGATCGCCATAACTTTTGATCCGAGCTCTGATTTGCACGTTCTTTATATCAACGGAAAGCTGGTGAAATTATCTACACGATTGGGGTCAATCTTACACTTTGGAGTAGTCCTGGAGGGAGAAAAATTGAGAAACGGCTCGACAAGCGTATTCATGGCCGGAAATGACATTCCAAATGACGAGTTAATGCGTAATGGGTCGCATTCTCCCGTAATCCGGTCAAAATGATAGGGTATGGGTTTGTAAGGTCCTCCATGCCATTTTAATACACCTACAGTCAAGAAAGAATGGGCTCCCATGCCTTTGTACGTCTCCTGTTCCCTGGGTTCGACCCTTGCATTTTAAAAGCCAGTTTTGGGCTCATTTCAAAGGGGAACATTTTTTGGGCATAGCAGACTTCTTCTTTCACCTTCTTCAAGGGATTGATGAAGTATCAGACCTCTCCAAGGATTGTAACAGTTTTCTTTACCTCTCTGAGGGTGTAATGCGTATTTTGATATTAAATTGATAATGCAAGCTCTGTGAATGGGTTTCAATCCTCTGTTTGTATTATTTGCTTGATTTCAGATGCTAAATTATACATTATCAGTCTGTGTATGTTTTTATGTTGTGAACCTTGGTCTGTGTCTATTTGCATGACTAATATGTTTCACCACTCCTTTTGGTGCATCACCATCTTTAGTTAGTTTCAATTTTTGCACTTCTACCCCTGTCTCCTTGCAAGTTAGAATAGGATTAGGATCTAGACCTCTGTAGCTTTGCAAAATATAGATCTAAATCAGAGGAGTTTGAGGAACCAGCCTCTAATCTAGAGATTCCTCTCTCAGTTTCCAAGTCCCACACTGGAGAGAGGTTTCCATGTTGTGCAATTACACCTGGATGCAAGAGTGATCAACCTAGAAATCGATCGGCCCAGGAGGTGTCGTAATTTTACACTAACGGTTTTGCACGACGATGAGGTGGGACCGAGAGGTCTCATATTTTTTTTATTGCAGCAAAGTTGATGTGCATCTGCTGTAATTTTCTTGCTTGAAAAGAGCTATTATTTGCATATCCTGGCGACTCGAGGGGAAGAATCAACGGGTTTCAGATCGGGCACGAAAGCTTATGAGAAGAATCACAAGGTCAAGAGTTGGAGAGGAGGAAGTCTGTTTGAACACTGCAATTATCTCCAAGAAGAAGGCAAAGAGGAAGAAGGATTCAAAGGTCCCCATCTCCACCAAAGTAACTCTCTCAACTCCCCACCTGAGCGGTCTTTCTTTCAATATACAAGGGTTTTAAGACTAATCGAATGGGCGCAACCGGTGAACCCCTATGTCAACTTCACGGTGCAAAGCATGTTCTCACTTGCTCTCAATGCACAAAATCCAATCCCGAAGCAGCGTTCAAGAACATTCCATACTTCACTTTGGAGAAAACCCGGACCACTCGGTGATCATGTCAAAGACATTGATTTAACATTTGTGCAATCCATGAGATTAATGAAATGCAGTAGAATGCCAAATTCTTGGCATCCTCATTCAAGGAAAAGCATTGCGAATGGTTTAGAGCCTTGAAGCTGGCTCTATCACAAACCTGGAATCACCGTGTGTATTGCACTTCACAATCAATTTGGAGAGAAGGGAGACAACTTGTCTCTTTTGGAACAACCGACAACTATCAAGAGAGCTTCCAATGAGTAAAGCTAATCGACTTCAACTTCGATTTCAAAGGTCTTGGGATAGGATTCCCGATAGCGAGTCAGGCCAAGCAACAACAGAAGGTGCTTTTCTATATTACCTTAAAGCTTTAAATTATGATATTTCTATGTTGGTTCAATCTATGGGAGGCACAACTATCCCTATCTTCTTTATAGATTGCCATTAGAGCTGAAAATTGTCCGATTGCCTGGTGAAGCTAGCTCTGAGCCTCAATGCCATTATATCCAAGTTTAGAGAGCCCAGTAGTACTAGTCAAGCACTGTCTTAGCTCCTATTCCCACTCCTAGGAATCGAGTTCAAATGAAGCTTCCACTTCATCTCCAAGTGCCCCAAATGAGCTTCAAGAGGTCATGAAGCAATCGCAAAATTTTGGTAATGAGTGGTCACACTTAAGAGACAACAAACTCAAGGTTTTAGACCTTCGTATCGACCCTCAAAGCTCAACCTAATAGCAGCCATATCGCCTCAAAGGCCACCCAATCCACTGCAAATATGAATCAAACAAGGCCTCCGCCAATGTAGACCATTCAAATTTCTATAATCCAAATGCCATATCGCCTCTAAGGCATTAGTACTAAAAGACAAAACAACACCGCCCAGAGTATGATTGGTGTTTTCCATGTAATGAGCCTCATAATCAATCCATGTGCTTCAATGGTGCTTTGACTCAAGCTTTAATGGTAACAAGTGTTGGTGTGGAGGATGAGGGTAGTCAAGAAAATGTACCAACAACAAGAAATATTCCAACAAAGAACCTACCCCAAATGACACCACATTGGTAAATTTGCAAGCAGAGGATTTCGCGTGGCATGAATCGTGCGAGTTTCTCAAGGTGTTGATGCCAACACAAGGTCAAAAAGGAGAAATTTGGGTGAAGAAAATGTACCGTTAGCCCGACCAATCCACAACCTTCCACAGCTCCACAAATGATCGGGCAAGCAAAACCCGGTTTCAAATGCACAAGGCAATCAAGAAAATGTTCTTGTGCCAACTCAAATGCCACTGTCACTTTGCCCACATACAAGGAGCAAATGTGCGAGACAGGGAAGAAGAGATCCTTCATCACCATTGATAAGATTGATGATCGATGAAGAAGACAAACGTCAATATATCTATGTGAATCCCTATCCATCCTGTGCCAAAGAAATCTGCTGCCAGTGCCATAAAGGATTGGCCAACTTCGAATCAAGCAGTCCAAATGCGGGAAAAGGTACTCACAAACGCCGCCCACCCTCAAGGAAATCATGGAGCACAACAAGGTAGAATTGAAGCCTCCCCTTTCTATGTTTCGTTAATCATTGGAAATCCTAGTGCATAATCGCATGATAGATTTCGGGGCAAAAGTAATTTCATTATGCCTAAACAGATAGGCCCTGATCGGTTAGGGCTCCAAGATGAAATAACATCTAAGGGAGTAGTGCATTTGGATGGGACAACAATAAGCAATTGATTGAGTGATTAGAAATTTGAGTCTTACCTTGCATGCATGTCCAAATGTTGTTGTCTTACAAGATATATCAGTCATAGACCTTCCACCACTCTTTGCCCTTTGCTTGTCAAGAGATTTCACAGCCAAGATTGGGGGATATTTGTCCGCTGATTGGTCTCACATGCTATTCAGAACGAGATATGGGACTAAGGCCACAATTAGGTCAGAACCTATTGCAGACTTCCACATTGAGCCCTATACTCCAAGTCATATTAATACCAATTGCTCAGCATTTGATCAAGAAGATCACCTTGGCACTGATGAAGCCGACACTAAGGTTGGAAGTATTCCAGATTTGACTCTTGATGAATGGGCAAACAAGGTACATGCTTTTGATCCTTATCAAGAAGTAGAAGAATCTGAGCTGAGGGGTCTATGCATACACAAAGAAAGTCAACCTATTCTAGATCACCAAGCCGGATCATAAGGACAAGAATGAAGTATGGCAATTGTTCTTTGATGGGTCAAGGAGCGGACATAAGGTGCAGGAGGAGGAGCTATGCTCATTTCACCGCAAGGTATAAGGTATTACTCACCTTCCGTTTCCGGTTTTCTGTTCAAACAACATAGGTGAGTATGAAGCCCTAATTCATGGACTCGCACCGGGCAAAGAAGAAAGGCATCGGGGAATTTACAAGTGTTTGGTGATAGTGAGTGATCATAAACCAAGTCAAAGGAAAAAATCTTGCCTAAAAATGATCTCGTTGAAGAACTACAAAATCGTGTATGGGATCTTATTGAAGATTTTGAAGCTTTTAGCATCATTTCCATCCCAAGAAAAAGAATGAAGTCACTTTGATGAATGGCAGAATTGGGCCAATGCGTTTGATGTTGTAGAAAGTATCAAAAGTGAGAAAACTCAACCTCATATCAAAGTGGTTGTGAGACCAATTTGTCAGGATAACAACACAAGTTGGCAAGTCTTCGAGAATGATCAGCAAATTGTTAATTTCCTACAAGAAGAAGCTGAGTTCTCCATGAGAAATCAAGACAAGTTGGAGCAGCAGTATGGCGACCAAGTGGTGCAGCTGAGGACTAACAAACTGCCAAAAGGCCTCATAACGCTGGAGTCAATCTTCAACCCGAATGATCAGTTCCGGAAGGAGAAAGCGAACATTCAAGTAAAGGGTGAAGATTCAGAGCCTATCTTAGTAGATGAAGGCAAGACATTACAAATTGGCAAAGTAAGTACTCCACAAGAGAAATCGATTTTGTTCACTTTGTCAAGAGTTCCCGATGTCTTCGCTTGGACGCACAAAGATTTGAAAGGGTTCAATCCCAACTTAGCTCAAAGATACCATCAATTGGACCCAAATACTAAGCCTATCAAAGTAAACAGACCAAATGAATCCTCATATCGAGCCTCTCATGAGAAAAGAGTTAGCAAGCTCATGAGGCAAGATCATCTTCCCCATCAAACACTCAAGTTGGGTTGCAAACTTGGTGCCGGTGAAGAAAGAGAAACGGAGAAATAAGATTGTGTGTGGAATTCCGCTATCTAAATAGAGCATCATCGAAAGACCATTATCCGCTTCCATCAATGGAACAAATACTTTGCAGTCGTATGTTGGTTGAAAGGTTTTCACTACTTGATGGTTACTCATGTTTCAATCAAATTATGGTAAAGGAGGAAGACCGATTCAAGGCAGCCTTCACAACAAAATGGGGCACATATGCTTACAAGAAGATGCCATTTGGACCTGTCGAACGCCTGAGCAACATTCCAGCCGAGCTATGGATATGGCATTCAAAGGCTTGATCAACAAGATAGTGCTTTGATATACTTAGATGATATTATGTCTTCTCAAAGAATGTCTTTGGAGACCATCTCTTTCACCTCGGTGCAAGTGTTTCGAAGTGTAGAAAGTTTGGTGTGTCTTTGAATCCTAAGAAGTGCATCTTTCTTGCACATGAAGGGAAGCTCCTGGCCATATTGTCTCCAAGGAGGGATTAGCAATTGATCCAGAGAGGGTCGAAGCCATAAGAGCTCTACCATTGCAAGCCCAAGAAGGCCCTTCGAGTTTCCGGGAAGGATAAACTTTGTTCGGAGGTTTGTCCCAAATTTTGCAGCCCTTGTCAAGCCCATCACTAAAATGTTAAGAAAAAGCATGGCTTTCAAATGGGACTAAGAAGCAAGGAGAGTTTTGAAGCAATCAAAGAAGCCATCTCCTGTGCACCCACTCTCATCAACCCAGACTTTTCCAAGGATTTCATCCTCTATGCATTTGGAGGTGATGACACTATTTCGCCATTCAGCACAATAACAAAGATAATGATGAGCAGCCTGATTGCCTTCTTCACCAGAGCTCAGGTGATGCGAAATGAGGTACTCTTTTATTGAAAAGCATGTGCTTGCTGATAATCGAAGCTTGAAGAAATTCAAGCATTTAGTCTCAAACAACAAGATACCATAGTCTCACGTCTTTGGGGTTAAGGATTTCCTCCTCAACAAGGATTTGAATGAGAAAAGGGCAGTTGGATCACCCATGTCATGGAGTATGACATTGAGATCAAGATCACAAAGGCTGGTAAGAGGCAAAGGTTTGTGTGAGCGGCTAAGCTTCAAACAACCAGACAACCCAGGAAGATGAAGAAGACGTTGTCCTGCTAATACAAGATGATCAAAACAGAAAATGATGATGTGTCCACTCTCCGTTGGACTCGAATATGATACATTTCCTACAGACGGGCATGTGCCCTCTAGAAATGAGCAAAGCAAAAGAAGATACTTCGTGTTGCGAGGCGTAATTCCATATGCCATCATTGATGGAGTTTTGTTCAAGAAGGACGTGAATGGAGTCTTCTTTGAGATGCATTAACACAGTCGATTCAAAGGGTGTTGGAAGAATTTCATAATGGACCACCGGTGGTGGCCATTTTGCACCAAGAGTGACACGAAAATCATGAAGGTTGGTTATTATTGGCCTAAAATCTTCAAAGTGATTGCTATGCATGGATCAAGAGGTGTAAGAATTGTGCATTCTTCACATGGGAAAGAGAGACTCATTTGCCCTTCCATTGCATCCATTACGGTGATCAGACCATTCATGTAGTGGGGTTTGGACTTCACTGGAGTCATCAATCCCATTCGAGCAAGGGCACAAATGGATTTTTTGACCACAGACTACTTCACCGGATGGATGAAGGTAGCACTCAAAGAGGCGAATGAGTCTAAAGATCTTGGACTTTTACGAAGGGATAACTTCCCATTTGGTGTACTGCTACAATAGTCTCGATAATGCATTGGCATTCATCGGATCTAAAGTGACCGAGTGGGGGTCACAAGAAGGATTTACCGAGCACTTCATCAAACTATTACCCTCAAGGTAATGGCCAAAGCCGAGTCTACAAACAAAAACTTTTGAGGATCATTAGGAGGACTCTTGATGAGAATCAAAGGGCTTGGCATACCAAATCGAAATCAGCCTTATGGGTGATAGGATAACTCCCAAAAGATCCACGGGTAACTCTCCATTTAGGCTTGCTCGCGGAAGAGAGGCAATCTTGCCCATGTCACTTGAGTTGCAACGTTGGAACTCATGAAATGCAATGGAGTTGCTAGAGTTTGAGCCCATGGAGGTGAGGTATGCGAGTTGATGGAGCTGCAAGAGATCGAGATCGTGCATCCCAAGCAATGGAAAAGGATCAAGCTTTGATCAAAAAGACCTTCGATAGAAGGCCAAAGACAGATCTTTTCAAGTAGGAGATCTAGTTGAAATGGGATGTGGACAGAGCAAAACCAGAAGGCATTCTAAATTTGATGCCATTTGGAGTGGCCCATACATGGTCACAAAGTGCAAGAGCAACAATGCTTTCCAATGGCCTCATTGGATGGTGAAGAACCTGCAGATTCCAAAGTAAATGGAATCTATCTCAAGCGTTTCTAGAGGGAGGTTCACTACACTTGTAGATATTAGATTAGATTTTCTTTCCTCCAAGTGCTTGTGCACATTGTATTCTTTGTAGGTTAGTTTTGTTTTCCCTAAGTGCCTTTGCACAATGACTTGTCGTGGAGATGTTTAGCATGTCTTTGCTTTCATCGGTCACATTCCATCTTCCCCTTGCACATTCGAGTCAGGTTTGGATTCTAATGTAATATTTGATGACTCCATGCCCAATGGATTGCTTCAAGAATCGGTCTTTCCATCTAGCGAGTGATGATCCCATTGAGTCATGAGGTGTTATCCAAAATTCACCCCCTAGGGTAAATTTTGATAACATGCATCGAAGATTCAAATCCCAAGCAAATTGATTGATTTGAGCAAAATCAGGTTTCTAGGGTCCCTTCGTGTATTTTCTAACTCCCCGGCCGAAGAAACAGGAGCAAGCTCGAGTAAATGCAAAAAAAGTTGCAGAAAGGCAAATAGGTTGATCCAGAAAGAGTGTGAAAATTGGCTAAGTCCGCTTTCAAGGTAAAAAGATTTGGGACAAGTGGGACAAATGGAAGCGGATCGCCGAAAAGCCTCTAGCGGCCCAAATTGCATTTGGGACAATCGGGCTGTAAGTACGTGGCGGGCGCAAAAAGCCGATCCGTAAAGAGGAAGAAAAATTGCTAAGTGTTGCTCAGGACGTTTGGGACAAAAGGTTCAATCACGGTTCGGTACTGAAATGAGCACAGCGATCAAAAGAAAATGGGACAAATGGGATGAAAGTACGTGGCGATGGGCGCGAAATGCCGGTTCGGCCGAGAGAGAAAATCGACTAATCGTTGAGAGGGACAAGATTCGGGACAAGCGGGCCAAAGGCGCGAACCGGCCGAAGGCGAAAGAGGTCAAAAGAGTCGAAGGCAATGGGACATCGGGACAAATGGATTGAACCGCTTAGGTTCATTAAATCAGCACAGAAAGGAGCACTAAGCACTGGGACGTCTGGGACAAAAGGATGCAAAGGGCGAAAAGCCGGCAGGCCGAGAACCAATCAGAAGCCGCCACGTGTCTCGGGAAAAAGGTCAAAAAGGTCAAAGGGCAAGTTTTAAAAGGTCAGCCCGAACCAATGAAATAGCGCCACGTGTCCAGTTAAGGGCCCCACAAGTGAATTTCAAAATGAAAGCCCGTGAAAGACGGAGGAGAGAGATTTCTCGTCCATCAAGACGCCCCACGTGTCGTCGTCCAGTGGCAGAGCGTGGGAAAGGATTTCAAACATGCTTTACTGCTTTGTGCCCTAAATCTTCAGATCGCCATAACTTTTGATCCAGAGCTCGGATTTGCACGTTCTTTATATCAACGGAAAGCTGGTGAAATTATCTACACGATTCTCGGGGTCAATCTTGCGCTTTGGAGCATTCGGAGGGAGAACAATTGAGAAACGGCTCGTGGCGTATTCATGGCCTAAATGACATTCCAAATAATTCGAGTTAATGCGGGAATGGGTCGCATTCTCCCGTAATCCAGTCAAAATGATAGGGTATGGGTTTGTAAGGTCCTCCATGCCATTTTAATACACCCGATCCAAGAAAGAATGGGCTCCCATGCCTTTGACGTCTCCTGTTCCCCGGGTTCGACCTTGCATTTTAAAAGCCCGAGTTTGGGCTCATTTCAAAGGGGGAACATTTTTTGGGCATAGCAGACTTCTTCTTTCACCTTCTTCAAGGATTGATGAAGTATTAGACCTCTCCAAGGATTGTAATAGTTTTTTTACCTCTCCGAGGGTGTAATGCATATTTTGATATTAAATTGATAATGCAAGCTCACGTGAATGGGTTTCAATCCTCTGTTTGTATTATTTGCTTGATTTCGGATGCTAAATTATACATTATCAGTCTGTGTATGTTTTTATGTTGTGAACCTTGGTTTGTGTCTATTTGCATGACTAATATGTTTCACCACTCCTTTTGGTGCATCACCATCTTTAGTTAGTTTCAATTTTTGCACTTCTACCCCTGTCTCCTTGCAAGTTAGAATAGGATTAGGATCTAGACCTCTGTAGCTTTGCAAAATATAGATCTAAATCAGAGGAGTTTGAGGAACCAGCCTCTAATCTGGAGATTCCTCTCTCAGTTTCCAAGTCCCACACTTGGAGAGAGGTTTCCATGTTGTGCAATTACACTGGATGCAAGAGTGATCAACCACAGAAATCTGATCGGCGTCAGAGTCTTTGTAATTTTGCACTAACACATACTTCTTATACCAGCTATGTGCCTATCCTCGCAACGTCATTACAAACCGATCGGCCTTCCATTCTCGGGGTTGTGATCCCTTTGCGCGACATAACAACTCATACTTGTGAACGTGCTCAGCGTCTTCAATACCCATGTAATTTGGCAAATGTAAAGATATCTCAAAAAGACTTGAGGAGGTGTATAGGGCTCTTGTCCTCCCGATCCAGCTTCCTTATCTTCCTCCAGTGTTTCCTCCCGTTGGACCCACTAGATCCACCAGTCCCGTGCCTCCTGATCCACTAGTTCCACCTCTAGATCGACTCAGTTCCACCTCCAGATCCACCATAGCCTGAGTAATGGGCCTCAAGCGGTTGTCTAGGGTCCCCAACGTCCCACTAAATTACATGCCAATCGCTCGTGAGATTGTGCCTTCTGCAGGATGTGTGTCCCATGCCACTCCCCGACACATTACCCAAGCCTTGTATATTTGCTCCTTGTCCAAAAATTCTCTCGAATACTGTAATAGTATGTGTAGCCATAGAAGTGGGAAATGAAAAATTGTATCTCTGGCACAATCATCACTTCTTGATACCGATTGGGTCGTGATACTCCTTCCTTGATCTAGAAAACCAAGTGCCAGGGTTTGGTCATTAGGTGGGTTTAGATGTGCCAATGACTCTTCTCTCTCCGCGTGATGAACTCTCATCAGAAGCCGAAGGGGTCTCTCTTACGTGCTTGCTAAGATGGGGTAAAGACAAACTACTTAGGTTTCATGTCCTCTGCGTGAACCTCAAATCCTTCTTCGCAATGTCACCTCCATATATCCATCACACTGCAACCTCGCGTTGTTTAAAGAATCTCCCTTTCATGTGCTTCACTATACTTGAGCCGTCTCTCCTCCCTTTCTTTCTCCGTCGCAATGTCTGTCATCTTCCTCCACCTTAGCTTCCTCGCCTAGCGCTCAAGAAGGTTTTATCCGGCCATTAGAAATGCCTCTAAACCCATGGTCATGATCAAGATCTTCATTGCCAAAGGGATAACACGTAGAAATGATCCTTTGGGCTCCCGTAAAAACTCGAACTCAAAGAACCTCAGACAAGAATACGTGGAAATATCATACTCCAGTGAGTGTAGATAGCCAATACTCCTTTCACCCAATGATCACAAAGACGAGTCCACGTCGGATCCGCATCTTGTAACCTCTGGAATTCTTCTTGGGTCCACATCGCATGATCTATAATACCACTGATCGGATGCATATGCCGAGAGCCATTCATACGTTTCTACTGGGAAGCAACAATTTTTTTCAAACAAATCATGGTAGAGGTTCTCTTCTACCCATCCGCGAGCATCAAACTTAGGCCCAATGCTAAAATTTCGAGTAAAC
Source organism: Taxus wallichiana var. yunnanensis (assembly GCA_018340775.1). NCBI lineage: Eukaryota > Viridiplantae > Streptophyta > Pinopsida > Cupressales > Taxaceae > Taxus > Taxus wallichiana. The sequence continues at coordinate 609,264,400 of CM031236.1, read as the reverse complement.
CCATCCTCCATGCTCTTAAACCATGATTCAACACTTTCCACAGTTAAACACTTTGTCATCACTCATTGCATAGATCATGATGTATGCTATTTCCCATTACAACTTCAAAAAGAATCCCAAAAATGGAACCAAGATGTAGTCATTTTTACACCCACCAAAGAACAAGGGAACCCCATGCACGCCGACTATCAACCAACAGTGGCACTAAGCGCTCACCCGAGGCATGCGCGGGTGTGAGTCTCTCTTTATGTGATTTGAGTGGGGAAACATCATCTATGATCCAAAATTTAAAGAAAGTGAGTGGGAATGAGACATGCAAACATCATAGAGCTCAGAACGGCTCTAGACCATTGCAGTCATTACAGATAAAGATACTTTAACAAACTTAAAGAACTGAATCAAAACAAAAAGGAAAATGCATAGGGATTCATATTCATCTTATAAACATACATGAAACAGAACTATGAAGATATAAGGATGGACCAGAATCATTAATGATCATATTCAAATAAGTTGGTAACCTCATTACATCCATTAGATTTATTACAGAACATCATCAGTATGGTAGACCAAAGTCATACATCATAACTGGATCTACATTCCTTAGCTCCCAAAAAGAAATTTTATAACCCCAAGCCCCTGATACATCCATCTCCTATAGTTTATCTACCCAACCCAACAGAATCCTTGCAACCATTTCTGTAGAGCTTCGCTCTCTATATTCTTAACCAACTCTATCAACACCCACACACACACACACACCTTTTCCTTTTGTGGGCGCTTGTATTTATAAGCACCCCGAAGTGCTAACTCATCCTTCTACGGCCTCGATCCAGGTGCGAGTGTCTAGATGTGGTCCTCTATGGGCACACATGCTTCTCTAGGCCTGAGCTCTCCACTCTTTGCCATGATGGCCTTTTAGAAGCCTCCATAACAGGGCATATTCCTTCTTAGGTCACCACGCCAGCCGACACCTTATCCACTCCGCATGTGTAATCGGGTCATGCTTTTCTCGTGTTCTACCCAAAACACCAAATACGGCTAAGTCCCGAGACCTTGTTCTACCGACGCGTAACACGAGTTCTTCTAAAACCCTCCTAGAACCTTTCCTTGCATGCCTTCTACTTCATGCGCCCACTCTTCAATTTAGGCCTTGCGCGCCCATGTGCCTTTGTGTACTTAGTCAATATTTTAGGGGCCCAACACTTACCCTAGGACCCCTGCGAAAGTGATTTAGAAACACTAAATGATGCAGGGGAAGAGTGATGTAATGACCCTCTAGAGTAACATAATGAAGCACCATGCGAAGCAACCTCATCATATGGGGCTGGGATGGAGGAACAAACCAAACCGACTTTGACAAAAGAAAGGGTTTCAGATTCCTTCAAAAATTATTTTCCTCAACACATTTGTCAAATTTATTTCTATAAAATTTAATGCCCTCCATGCTTAAGGCCAGTTATAGAAGAAATGAGATTCTCGGTTATGGTGTAGGCCTTACCTTTATATGTAACTTCCCTTTCTTTCCAGTTCTTGGCAAAAGAGACCAAAATGTGTTTATCGTGCCCTTTGATTCTCTGCATGAAATTTGTAAAACCACCTATGTTCAATGCCCTCCATAGGTCTTCATTATTTTTCTAAGTAGGGTCGCAGATAGGTTTAACTCGCCGAGGGGCACCTCCATGGCAAATGAATAAAATAGCGAAACTCGTTAATAAACAAAAGCAACCTTCGAAGGCACCCAAACCGCTTCACAACAACTTGATAACCAAAATGATAAACCTATTCTTTGTAGTGATTAATATGCATGGAGGAGTCTCGATACAAGCGTGTGGAGTCATCATGATTCCATAACTTCACATGATCTCCTCGATTAACTGTATTATACCTTGGTACAAATGGCATTCTCTTCGTTGATGATGATAACATTAGAAATTTGGGGGACCTTATCATTGATATGCCAATAATTGAGGTGCTTATTAGTAACCCCAAAAGTGGATTTATTATTGTGAGTCACCGCTAATATTCTATTATTGATATTCATTGTTGACATTCTTCTTTACGTATCTAAGTAATTTTATATATATGACATCAATGCTAGTTTACACTTACAAAGAAATAGTCCACAAATCATTATAAAGATAGGCATTATACAACGATATGAGGTCCCTTATGAGTAATAAATCAACAAAGTGGACACTCGTATATACACAGGGGACAACCATTTGTCTAATCTTATCCAATTTTGTCATAGTCTTGTTACACAACCCTTCATTTTAGAAAGATTTGTGCGAGTGTGCATTAGTGACCGATCTTTGATGCAACATTTGATTAAAAATGGATTTGCCACTTTGAAGAATCAAATGGAAATAAAGAAAGCTAATTTTTGGTTGTTAGTAGTGACACCAATTAAAGCAACAACTAAATACACAATGCATAATAACTAACACGTAGCAAGTGGAGTAACAACACCTACTACTTTTTCTTATCTCCCAAACATGACAACAATACAATTTCTATGAAATTAAAATAAACCATTAATGCCCAAGTATACGTATTGCCATGTTCCATAGTTAAGTCAATGACTATTAAGATTTTTATGTAGTAATAAATGAATGCCTTTTTGACATCTGATGCAAAATATGATGATGGAGAACCACACAGTTTCCCTAAAACTTGAATTCACACATACAACTTTGTAACATGACAAATCAACATCATATTTAAAGTCAAGCTCAGTGCGCCACCACATCAATTCTAGCCACCCATGAATATGGGGTGCCCAACCAATAATGTTTCTCTTAGCTTGTGCACACGATTAAAGAAATTGCACTTCAAAGCTCTCGTCAATGATGTCACAAAGTTTTTCCTTGCTTTTTGCACATGACATGACATTCTTCTAAAAGCACTATACCACAAGTATTTCTCTTACATGGAGTTTTTTTGAATGGAGTATTTCAATAAACACTTCAAAATTTGTAAGAAATTTAACGATAATAGTACACAACCCTTGCTTAACTTGAATCGCTCGAAGGGTCATAAGAAAACACATAGAGAGAGAAAAAATGGACTTTAAAAAATGGACTTTAAACATGCTTTAATACACTTTTTTTTTACACATCATATGATTTACACTTTATGAGTAAGCATACATCTACATCGAAGACATTCATTTAGCTAAGCAACCATGACTAGGGGGCATCCAATCCATCAAAGTCACCTAAGGAATGATCTTGGCCCTATCCGCTTGACTCTTTGTGTTGGGTATCTCCAGGCCTTGCACTCAAGAAGACTTGATCCTTGGTGGGCTCATTCCAAACCATTCAACTTTACCAATGAATCAAGAGCCCTCCATATTTTTTGTTGTGGCATCCTAAGCAAAATTTATCTCCCATAAGGAAATGGCTCATATGGCATCCCTTAAAAAGGATGGTGCCGTAGACAAGTGGGTCTTATGAATGTAGTTAAAACCATGTTATTCGTTCCTTCGAATAATGAGCAGCGCATCAACCATGTCCCAATGGGCCACCTATCTTTCTTATCCTAATGTATATAGAATAAACTACATTACAATTACAGTTCTACGTCCGCTCCCAAATCGTGTGAGTATTATTGTACGCGTCCTTTACACGGATATATACCTCGTGTATTTACGTTCAGGGATTCTCACTCTTTCCAGAACTTTATTCGCTTCATATCTATTTTTAGCTGTAGGTAGCCATCTCCGAATTTCTGTATTTAGACGGATTGTTCATTTATTGGCTCATATCCCGAGGGCGTTGCAAACCAAAATCCCTGTCCGAAGACGCCAATAAAGGTACTTCCACTGATATACTCTAAATATGATGCAATTTTTTCTTACGAGCCACGAATTTTTAAAGCTAAAATCTTTACTTCAGGTTGATCTCTGCAATTTAGCCTCAGATGAGAAGAATATTTGTACGGTGTTGCTGTTATGCGTAGTAATATGACCTCCACGAGAATTGAACTTGCGAAGGCGTTTTCAAGAGCAGAGAATTTAGTTTTTCAAATGAAACCCTAGGCCGTGCTTCATTTTAGGGAACTTTTATTTTAGAGATGAAACCGTAGGCGTGCTTCGTGTTGGGGAAACTGTCTTTTAGAAATGAAACCCTAGGTCTGTTCAATTTTAGGAGAATTTAATTTGACAAAATCAAACTCTGGGCCTGCATCATTTTTAAGGGAAAAAGGTGGAATTATTATGGTTACAAAGGCCATTTTGAGATGGAAGACACATCATGAGAAAAGTTAGGGTTTATAATGATCCTTTTTAAAAAAATATTTACTTTGGTAAATTCCCTGTTTTCAAAGGGAGTGATCTTTGGCTCAGTTGTCACGATCTAGGGGTATCTATTTACTCGATTAGCTCAAGGATTTGCACTTGGCCTTGATTGTTGGGGTTTACGCCACACGGAGCTAGTTGGATGTGGTATTTTATCCGATTTAACACTTCTATCTTGTTGCTGGGGATTGAACGAGCGTCTGCTTTGAAAGTATTTTTCTTTTTACCTCTTGAGGTTGTCCCATTTCAGAAGATAGAAGACACATAATTGAGGAAAGTTAGGGTATTATAATGTGAACTACAAAAGGTGTTATCGATTACCTCTCTTAAGATGAGATGACTTTTAAGTGTACATTAGGCCAAAGCAGTCTGTAAGACCTAACTCTTAAAAGCGGGGCGAATTGTCTAGAAGAAGCCTTTTTGATTGTCTTAGTTTAAGATTTCATGAATCGGGTTATGATTGCAAATATATCCATAATTGTGCCTGATAACATTATGTGGTGGGAATGTTGGGAGGAAATGTAGTGTTTTTCACTTCATTCGAGTTACACATGTTACAGATTCTTTGTTCTCAAAGTGTCTTTGGGAGGCTACATCTACTATTTTCATAGTCAACCAAATTTAAGTAAACGACATTAGGCGATGCTAGTAAAAAAGAAGGATTTAGGGAATTAAAATGGAAGCATTCAAGAGGCTTCTGTTCAAGCTCTTATGACATAATTTTGTTTAATTTCTTATTGAGAGAATCCTGTTCAAATTCTTATACGAGAAATTTGTAAGGATCATTTTAAGATGATCCTGCTTGAGTCCTTTTAAGAGGATACCGATCAAGTTCCTTTAACAGGACCTGGTACGAGTTCTTTCAATCAGGTCCTGTTGAAGTTCTATTAACAGGACCCTGTTCGAATCCTTTTTACAGGTTCCTGTTCAAATCCTTCTTACAGGGTCCTGCTTGAATTCTTTTACATGGTCCTGCTTGAATTCCTTTTACATTATCTTTATTGAATTCTTTTAACAAAATCCTTTATGAATTCTTAAGCAGGATTCTGTTCCAAGTCTTAAAGAAAATCTTGTTAAATTCCTTAGAAGAACTCTGTTCAAGTTTAAGAGATCTGTTCGAATGCTCAGAAACATGTTACTTAGTACACCTAATTTTTATACAAATCCCTGATAGCATTAATGTCTGTTACCAGCTTGTACTTGGATTTGCACTGTTGCAAAGCAACCATTGATGAATAGCGCTGAAATTATTTCATTTGTGTAGCAGAAACTGCCGTTTGATCATTGAATAGGTGTAGGTGAGTGGAGGAAATTGGGGTTTATGTAAATTGAAGTATAGTAGGTGGTATGAATGACGTATAAACAAAATTTCAGCAACGGACGCTAAGCAACCCCAGTAAAAGGACAGATTTACAGGATTGTAACGCTGTTTTTGCCAAGCAGACTCCTTAAACAGAGCTATGTTCAAAATCTTAAACTGAATTTAGTTCAAAACCTTCAACAGAGTTCTGTTTGTATTTTTAAGAGAATTTTGTTTGGTTTTTTAGGAGAATTTCCGAAACATATGACATAGTTTACCTTAATTTCTCTATTGACTGGCACTAATTCTGGCTACCAGTTTGTCCATAGAATTACACTGTTGTGCCACAGCCCAATAAGAAATTTGGCACCTTTATTCAAGAGTATTCAGCGAAATTATTTGATCCTTTATAGCAGAAATTGTTTGTTGAGCTTTATTCAATTATTTATGAGTGCAGAGTGGCCTTATGGTTGGAAGGGCCTTAGACTGTTTATTAGCACTTGCAGATGTTTGCCACAGTTATTTGAATGTGTCCAGTACACTATAGTAGCTAAAATCCAAACAGACCACTCTGTACAGTTTCTTTTAATGTTTTTGATTCCCACGAAACAACAAGACAACTGATGGAGGATATTCGTGGCATCAAATATTGGAGGCGAGACATAAATTGCCTTAAACTGTTTATTAGCGCTTGCAGATGTTTGCCGGATGTGTCCAGTACACTGTAGTGGCTAAAATGATAAATCCAAACAGACCACTCTGTACACTTTCTTTTAATGTTTTTGGTTCCCACGAAACAGCAAGACAACTGGTGGAGGATATTCATGGCATCAAACATTGGAGAGGCGAGACATAAATCTCCCATTTCTTTTTTATCTTGGACTACATCTCTTATGCTCTCAATCTTGATTTTTATCTCTTTTATCATATAAATGTGAGATTATAACGTCAGATTATTTGCCAAATTTTGTACCATGTAGTATGATGTATCATTGATTACATATGGGAATGTCGTGCTCAGGATTGTTACGGATCCGTACTGTATTTGTATTTTGTAAAATGTAATTATGTCAGTTGATTTATGCACTAAATAATTAGATTTCTTCTCTAAATAGCCATAAATATTGTAAAATTTGTCAAGTATGTTTGATTATTCTGTACAATAGCCCTAATATTGTCAAGAAACCTCTCCATCCTTTTTCTTTCACATTTTTCATTTCTTGCATCTCTCCTGTTTCTGGTAACATAGAACTAAGAAATAAGGAGGTTAGTATATTTTGCCATACATTTTTGGACTACATGCGAAATATGGGGAAAATTTGTACTCAGTCTCAGAGTTTGTGGTCCCATAGACTCTTAGGTCTCGTGGAAGTAATCAAAATCGTGTCATTTTTTCATTCAATCATTAGGGTGTTGTTCCTGCCAGACCCACATTTATTTTTCATTAATCTTTCTTTCTAAATATCAATAGTTTATTTCTTTTTCCTATGTATGTTTCTGATCCATTGTTATTGTCTTTATGATTTTAAGTTATCATGGAGTAACTCGAACTCCCACATGGTGCTCCCAGAAGCTGACAATTATAATGCTATACGTCATGAAAATCTGGAACAATTCAACTGCTGATATTATTTTTTTGTGGCTTCCTGCTTTTTACACTACAATATTTTTATCATTTATGTTATCATGTGGTTATGCAAATTGGGATCTTATGTACCATTCCTAGTCTATAACAAATATCAAAATTTTCCATTAGTGCACTTTTGGTTAGGATTTTGTTTCACATCTACTCATAGTCTATTTCACGTGGTGACTTCATATTTTAGTTTTTCTTTAGTAGTTTGAGAACAAGTGTAAAATTAGTATCTTCAGGTTAATCTGGGTTAACTTTTTAGGTACTCATGACAGAACATTTGTGAAGCACTAGATATGTGGTAGACGGAAGATGTTAAATCTTAGAAGCTTTTAGTCTTGAAATTTGCTACATGGGAGTGTCTGGTCCCGTTGAACCACATCTGCGGATTATGTTTTGCTTTGAATCAAATTCTTTAATTGTTGTCCTACAACGTTTACATGTTTAGTATTTGTTATGTAACAATGTTTTCAAAGTTTGAGATACATGAAAAGTAAATCTGTCCTACAAGATGCATGTTTTTGCATTTGTTCACACTGCTTGCCAATATGAGGACCAAAATTTTAGCTTCAGTTTCAAGGGTGAAGTCAGATTTGGGTAAAGAGTTCATTTTCCTTTACCAATGAGATGATCATGTATCATAAATCATAAACTAATCTTTGAGAAAATTCTAATTCCAAAATTCTTACCAATCCTAATATATGAAACTTATTCCAGATGGTTGTAAACAGCAGAACCAGATATCTGTGTCAGAGTCCTAACTAAAATACATTTATCCTTTTGCACATAATACAATTTGTACTCAATATTATGAGAGGAGGGGATTTTTTTTTGATTGAAATCTGGCAGGTCCGTGGACTGCCTTCCCCACGGTGAAGTGGGCAGATTTCTTAGGCTAAGCGGCCAAGGACTTAGGGGTATCCATTCCGTCAAATTCACTTAGGGCATGATCTCGGCCTCATCCCTTATTACGGTGCATCTCCTGACTTCGCTTGCAGTGAGAATTGAATTCAAAGCTTTTTATACACAAGAACTTACAATTGAAATAAAGAGCGAAAAAACAGTAGTCTGACAAAAAAGAAAATTATTGAAAAAGGAAAAACAAATGGGAGGGCAAACTTATTTGAAAGTTGTAAGAAAAGAGGTTGAAGAAGAATGGCTGAGGGGAAAAGTCTCGAGGAAAATCTAAGCCACAAATGTGGTTCAAAGCAAAATATCAGCAGTCATACTCAGGTAGCCCTGATAAAGTTAACCATGTCCTTCCTAGCTAATTATGAAAAGAGTTGTAAGAATCAGAACCAGTTCTTATTACAACTATCTTAATCAAGTACTACAGAGATACATAAACAAAATGCTTTCTATTCTTCAATAATATCAATAATCTCTTACTCTTTTGCTGGCTCTTGGAGATTTTAAATTTCCTCTGCTTCCTAAGATGAAAATCACTGCACACAAAGATGGATTAAATTAACAGTCGTCAGCAAGATGCCTTTTTTGCACCTCCAAATTCTCACAGAATCTACGAACGGTACTTAAACAGGCACTGCAACAGCTGGCTTTCTTTGTACCTTGAACTGTCAGAGAGCCCATGGATGGTACTTAACCAACAGCTTCAACAGGGTCTTCTTAATTTTCAAGGATTTTCCTCGCTGAGGAGATAAATCAAATTTCAAATCTTCTACTACAATCCTCTAGCCTTTCCCAAATTTTCCCAAAGGCTAGCTTACCTTAAAGTTACAATTAGAAGGAATAAAATGTACTACCGAACCCTGAACAACTCCCTGATGTTTCTGATACAACCCAACTATTGGTATCAGCTAATCTGCGTGCAACTATCAGTCCCTTACCAACATTCAAAGCACCCGTGCTGTTCACACTTATGGTTGCTAAATATTGCACATTCAGTACATTAGCTTAGACCTGCATCGGATGTCCTGTATTATCAACTGCATACATCTGACTACACTGATCAGAACCTTGGATGCTGAGAGAATGCAGTTCGACACAAATAACGCCTTTACTTTCTCTTGTGTAGATGATGGGTTTGTCTTTGTTGTTTCTTCTCACCTCCGGCTCCATCTCACCACCGGCTCATTAACTTTGTTCATCTGTTTCTTCTTCCTGCTGTAAAAACCTTTCATCTGCTGCCAGATAGCCTTGCAAAGCCACTTGTAGATGAAGTATTAGCCTGCTCAGATGCCTGAACCTGTAGACACTAGATACCCCCTGATTATTCTAAGGAGGTGGAACATTGCAGTTCCAGCTATCTCTGTCTATTGTCAAATGCTGTGCTGTGCACCCAAAAATGATGAGGGACATTATTCTTATTCCCTTTTCCTCTAAATATTCTCCTGCTCTTCTGCAATAGCTAGCAGCCTTTAAAAGTCACCTCAGGGACCTGAATATGAATTGCAACCTCAGAGAAGGCTTAAGATTTGTATTCGCCCCCAAAATACCTCATTATTCCTTTCTTTCCACTGCAGTCCAGGAATTTGTCTTGAGAAAAGAAGTCGCAAGTAGTTTTTTTTTTTCTTTTAAAACCACACAATCAAACAGTCTAAATATCAGTTTATGTAATTTTCCCCTTACAAAACATTTCAACCTGTTAGCAAGCAATCCCAAACCGTAGCAGCATATAGGGAGTAAAGAAAAACATATGCTTCGATGATTCAACTTTGTTACACACAAGATGGAGATCATATGCATGCCAGATTGTTCAATACCTCACCTACAACCAACTTATTTCATAGGAGAAGGCATATAAAACAGGCAGTGATTTTCCGTTTCCTGGCATTAAGACCAAATAAGTTTAAACTGAATCCATGATAGACCAGATCTAATTCAAATTCTCAGCTACACATGGAGAGCCAACCAAGAGAGCAAATAAAGAGAACATCCCCTTGTAGTTTTTCCCAATACCTGATATCATAACAAGCACAGGATCAGGGAGATTTTTCTAAGGCTCTTCTCAACGTACTAAAAGTTATCCCTTCCCTATTCAGCCACTAAAACTTATCCTATAACTCTTTTTCTTGTCACACCATTTACCAATATTAGATTATTGTGGCTTTTTGTTTGAAGAAGGTGGTTTCTTTGGTGCAAACAATGTGTCCCACATGCCCTTCATATTAGACTCAATGGTTACCACACGGCGATTGGCTTCTCCGATTGTCTTGACCTTAGCCAGCTTTAGTTTGGAATGAATGAATGGTCGATGGCCGTTGTGGTACTTGAGAACTTTTTGTTCCTTCGACTTAAAAGAGCCTAGCTTCGTATAAAGGTAATGGAAGGCATTTGTGCAGGCTTGGGATTAACTAGTCATGTCCTTGCCACAATTATTACCATTGAACGTAATGATTTTCATAAATAACTTGAGGATAGTATACATCCTTGAAGGCTTCTTGGAATGTATCTCAAGTTGGTTAGACTTTCCTTCTTTTTGGTCTTCCTCCCAAAGAGTATGGGCTTGCTACCACTTCTTCGTGAGGTGAAGAGACTTTTAGGTGTGCAATGTGGATTTTTTCTTTGTTAGCAAGTATTAATCTAACTATCTATCTATTGCATTTATATTAATGTTTCTTTCAATCACAAGAACATCTAGATTTACTTGAAACCTAGGGGTAACTCAACCACTTGAAACTTTACTTGATGATGAGGTTGATGGAATCGTCCATTTGAGGACTTCTGCAAATTGGCTGAACAAGAAGCTCCTTTGTTCTATGACCGCTTTTAAGATTTCATCTTTCATCATTGTGTGTAGCTCATTTTGTGTTTGATCGCCTTTTCCATATGTTTCCATATGAACTTTGTTGAAGCGACATGGGAGGTAGTCCGATGGGTCTCGTGGTTTGACGATGAGACTCTCAAATACTCCAACCTTGTTTGATGGGTTATATAAGATGATGAACTGCTTTGATACCACTGATTGGGGGCTTGGGAGGTTACTTGATCAACAACACCCTAAATGCGGATTTAGATGTGTTATATGTGTATGCAAAAGCTGTTTAGAAATATGTAAAGAATTAAGATAGAACTGGAATAGTAAATGTGTTTATTTATCTATGTGTCTTGTACATGGCATACTCTTGAGAAATATGTATGGTTGTTTATCTTCTAGTGTGATTGTTATTGCTTTCTAAGGCTACAAATGGTTGTAAATATATATTATGAAAGAACTTTTATGGAAGTTGAACCGTCATGGAACACCATGCAGGACTCTTCACCTTCTTATTGTTATGTGGCTAGACTAAATGATGTGCACTATGCGAGAGATACTCTGGCATAACAACCTTTGGAATGCCACATGGTGTGGTGTGGAATTATGCGGAATGACGTAAGGGATGTTGCCCCTCAACCCCGCATTGGCTAAGCCTTTGAAGAACATGTGCTCTGTGCTTGAAGAATACATGCCTTGCATTTGTTTGGATGGAGGTAGTAGGTTGTTGCACCTCGTGGTACCGCGTGGTGTGATTTGTCCTTAATGGTTTGGCATGGAGGTGTGTTAGACCTTGTTGAAGCCAATCATGCATATTGTAGAAGGTTTGCCGCATGCTTGGATGATGCCATGGACGATCAAGGCAGTTACATTGCGCCATTACAGGAGTATGCAACATTTGTTTGAGATAGATGGATGCTTTGCACCATTGCTAGAGTGTGTGTGGCATCTATTGGAGATGGATGGATGGTCTTGGAGGTACCGCAAACCTATGGGTGAGGTTTTGGAATACTACAATCCATTGACGTGAAACCGCATGAATTGCAAGATGTGAAGATAGGCTTGGTGGTACCGTAGGCACATTGTTGGTTGATCTTTATAGATCACTAGGTATGTTAGGAATTTGATTGATCTTATAGAGTATGTTAGGTAGTTAGATGAGGGGAACCAATTTTTTTTTAACAAACATAAGAAGGGTTCATTTACCCATTAGAATTGGTCTTTATTTTTGTAAATATATTTCTTATGCCAAGATTCATGAATCTCTTTGAGCAAATTACCAACATAAATTTGAAATTGTATGAGCCATGTGCTTCTTTTGATGGTTGGGGTAAGATGGAAACAATCCTTCATAAATTGGATGCTCATGTTCACTCTCTTGAATTATTGGGCCAATTATGATGACATTTTTGAGATCAATAGAAGAGAAATGAGTCATGGTTATGGGGGAAATCACCATGTATGATGTGTTTAGGTCCCTACTAATTTGGTTGTTGAGGAAGAGACTATTGAATCTCCCACTTTCTCAAAATAACATCTTGTAATTGATCCTCTCTTTGATGAAGATTATCGAAAGAAAAGTGTCGTTTCAATTCAAGAGATATTTCAACTTTTTTGAAGAGGACTATGAGATGGCTGAAGAGTGAGATAAGGGATGGTAAGATGGCTTCTTGGTCCTTGGTCTTTACCACCCAAAATCCACACTCATTCTAAAGATCAAATCGCTTTTGGATGAAGTTCAGAATAAATTTTAATACTTGCCATGAATCCTACTAACATTGCCAACATTTTCACGGTCATGCCTTATAGACCTTCTCATGCCTTATAGACCTTCTCATGCCTTAAAGTCTTTCATTACAAAATGTTGCTTGTTCTGGAACTCCTGGTAGGTCAAGTGGTAAGATGATGGTGATATTAATGGGAAACGGAAGGAGGTTGGTTCTCAATATGGTAATGATTCAACAAAGAGGATCAAGGCGATTATACAAAAGGATCCTTAGAGGGAAGAACCTACAAAAGGCAATATTCCTTTGCCTCCTTGTGCCTTTGATGCATGTGATCTTTTGGATGATAGTGCTACACAAGATTGCTTGAAATGTCACAATGATTAGTTTCAGATAAAGACCACTCAGGATTCACCTTGTTTGAAGAATGTAGTCTCTAAATCTGTTCATTCACAAACGCCAAATGTTATTCCAACTGTTTTACCTTTTGTTGTTGATGGCATTCCTTCTCTTTCAAATGTCAATTTTCCTCATAGTCAAGATATGTCTATTGTTTCTTCCAAAAGCAATACTGGTACCAAAGCTGTGCCAGTGGGGTAAGAGGCTAGAGGGTGAAAAGCCTGAAGTGGTGGGTTATACTCATTGTGATTCCTCCCTTCTAACATTGTCAACGGTTTTGTGGTCGTGCTTTCTAGACCTTCTCGTACTTGTGGTTGTTATCTTGTGATGCTTGACAACTCTTTCATCATTATTGTCTACAAACAAAGTGGCATATTTTGCATAAGTTGAGGATTTTGTTCCACCATAATACTATCTAGCTATTTACTTTATAGACAAACTCAACATTTACTATTAGGTCCAATTGGATTGAACAAATTGTGAAGAAAAGGAAGAAATGTGTCGGGAAAACAATGGTCCTAGATGTCGATTCAGTGTCAATGTCCATGAAAAGGATTCCTCGGACTGCTAAAGCAAAAATTAATATTAGGATTGATGATTTGGGGCAAACTCACAGTTGAGATTGCCACTAAAAACTATTTTGTGCAGGACATTCTTGTGCCCAAAACCAATTGGGTTGGTGTTATGAGTCAATTTACATTGGCTTATCAAAACACAATGAAACACATGTAGAAAGATAAAGTGTCGGAGTAAATCAAAAGGATCAAATGTCTGTTCTCAACCAGCATATTCAGTTATTGTCGTTTCCAGTGTCTTCTAAACAGGTGTTGAATCCACCTGATTTGTCTAGTATTCTTATGAATAAGAATACTTAGCCTTAGGTTGGAGAAATTGGTCAATTTGGTCGTGGTCTCAAGGAATTACTTGAAATGGTGTACATTAATGGACTTATTACTTGTGAGCTGAAAAAGCATTATGGGAGAATATTCATCCAGACATCATTTTGATTTCAAAGGTTTCCTGCGAAGAATTGGTTACAGGCAAAGTAATTTCTTCTATTGATGAGGATTCGTCTGATGTGTGGAACTCTATAGTCGAGGATTGAAGATATAAAAATGGCAAACAATGTTTTTGTGAAAGGAAATGGTGAATCAACAAATGCAATAGTCAAGCTTGATGATCTCTTGCAGAAAATAAAGTGTTATTTGATGCGGATTGAAACCTGTAGTCTGCAAAGACTGTAAAAGAGGAATTCAAAGAGTATTTCAAGGAATAGTTGGGATGATTTTAATATTTTGATTGTGTTGTTGTGGTCAAAATTTCAATGGCCTCCAACTTAATTGATGACACAAAAGCGTTTTGCTGAAAGCCAGGTTGCACGACACTGAACTCTCAACTGAGTTGTACCAATGGGAGACAGGGCACAAATGTTGTTGAGCAATATAGGAAATAGCGGCTGGCAGAAAATCCTACTACCTCTCATGATGCAAGCTGTTCACATGCTCCCAGCGCAAAGAAGTTGATAATCCTTCATAATCTAAATCAATCACCTTGTCTTAGTGTCATGCCATACCATTTTTTGGTCACCACACGTGATGTTCAAAAAGTTGTATTGAAGTTGCAAATATTTGATATTTGAGCCAGTAATAAGTAGTTATGTAACAAGCTATTCAAAACTTATCTTTAGAATAGTATATATAGTTGTGAAGGAGAACTGAAAATGGCAGGAAAAACAGACCACTGAAAAATATCAAGTCAGAACTGAAATTCTACCTGGAAATAATTTATCTGCCAATTCTTTTCTGACTTTGATGAGTGCACAGATCTTCACTTTCATGTTGTAGATAATTGCCTAGACAACTGCTCTGATACCCCTTGTAAGGATATTTCTATATTGATAAACCAAATATAGTTGAGATTATTGATTGAATAGCAATGTACAATGCACTAGCATAGTAAAATTCAGTAGAAAAGTGTTGCAAAAGCATAGTGAAATTCAGTAGAAAAGTGTTGCAAAAGCAATGAGTAGTTATTTTTGAACAAGAATGTACTAAAGATAGAAGAACTAAAAATAGCAACGCAAGCATGCTTTCTCCAAAAACAAGACCTCAATAACAATTTGACAAGGATAAATGGATTCATCTTCCTACGTAGTTGTAATTAGATTATGGCAACCTATAAGCCCCAAATCAGGCCAACCTATAAATGAGAAAATCTAAGAAAGTAATACAAGACCAGCGATAAACTTACTATGTTGTAATAAATTTCAATTGAGGTAAGAGCTTTGATATGAAATTGAAATATTTTATTGATGTGGGAATGTATAAGCTATTTGAGTTCTCAATGCTGTTGTGATAATAGTGCCTTTGTGCTAACCTGCCATGCTCACTCTAAAAAAATAAAATTAGATAAATCCATGCCTATGCAAAAGCCAATGGAAGCTTTCAAATGCTATACTATACTCCAAGTGTACTTGTAATGGCAAGGTCCAGTTTACTTTTGACCTTGGTCATAAGGTCTAAACCCAAGAGTACAAACTTTGGAAGATATATAAGGAAAATGGAAAGAAATATCCCTTTGGGCTTCCACAAGGGAGGTCTATATGCCCATCCAATCAAATTATCCATGTCTTCATAGAATCCAAATGCATACAATCTACTATACAACATGTATGACCAAACATGACACACCACATTTCAGCCACTCTATAACTCAAACATAAATAAGCTAGATGTTAACTTGAATGAGGATTAGGGGTTTAACATACTTGATGTCTACAGTCCTTGTTTGAATATTAAAAATAACCTTGAGTGAATATTTTGTTTTTGTTTTTGTCGAAATTTGGTGAAAATTTTATTTGAAACCTTTAACTGGGTAAAAGATCTCCGTTGTCCAACTTGTGTCTCTTCACCATCCCTTTGTATCAGTTTGCTGGCCCCTTTGGTAACTTCAAGTCATAATATTCCCACTCGTAAAGCCAAAAATTGTCTTAGATAAGGGGTTATTCACTTTGAAAGATTCTCAAAGAGTCCATCCATGCCAAACTTTTTTATCATTTTAAGGAAATTAATGGCATAATATGCTTCTTATTCATCATTTTCCTTCTCTAACATGACGTCACCCAGCCCTAAAAGTTTCTTTGGTACAACCTTAAGTCAGACCTCTCTACTACCCAATTTCTGTACTTAGATTTAGAAGATTTATTAAACGACTCTTTTTAGTATACAAAATTGTTTATTTTAAATTCTTTCTAATTCTTTAGTTACGCTGCATTCAAATTCAATATGCTCAATGTTCTCCTTTTTTTTCCGCTTATAATATTTCAAAACAATATCTAGTCCGTTTGCCCCCTTCCCCTTGTACACTATGTTTTGTATTTGCTGAAATAACTTATTTTTGTGTAGTTTAGTAAGATATTCACATATAATAAATGAATAAATCAAACAATATGAAAATCAACTAGACACAATAGATATTGGTGGGCCCAGAAGCCCTAATATTCAATATATTCATAATAATAACCTTAATGTAGGGCAACGTTGTACAATACTCTTCAAAAAGGATTAAATCTACAACATCTCCCAATATGGGAATGCCAATTTGAGGGGGACACCTCAATTATTCTACTACCAAATAGAAGACTTTTCACATACATGACATACTTCATCACAATAGTTATCTCCTTTATATAGGCCTCTTATTGGGTGGGTAATATCTAATCCCAATGCACGCTGACTCATTACCCAATATCACTAATTCAACAAGCTATTTGATTGACCCCATGTATTATAACCATATAACTAAGGGGGTTGTGTGCCACATGTGGGCATCTCAATCAACCCATGTACATTATAATATTATATCCCTAGGTACCAAACATGCAATCTCTCCTTGACATGTTTCGTCATCTCAAACATGAGAAGCAACAATGGAATGAGTGTGCTTCAAATCATTGCGCACTTGTTGCCATGCTTGATCATCCTCTCGAACTTGGTTCCATAATCTGCAGCTCCTTCAATTCCATCCATGACCATAGTTCCTCCTCATCTTCCATGCATTGCTAGAGTGATTATGCCTATGATTATGTATTCCATAATTATTGTTCCATTGATTCCATGTATAAGAATAGTGTTTATTATTCCAATGCCTTGTATATCCATATTGGTTTTTGCTCTAACGTGCCCTAACATGCCTCCATGATTGTTGCCTCTCATGATGATGTGGGTGTTTATATGCCGCAACCTTAGTATCCTCAACCTTTTCTTTTGCTTTCTTTGCCTCTTCCACCTTTTTGATTGCTAGTGCCTTTGTCTCTTGAGTAGATGGATTGTTCTTTTCTTCTTTTTCTTCATATTCTTCTTATTCTTCTTTTGAGTCATCCTTATGCTCTTCTTCACCATCTTTAGAATCATCCTCATGCTCTATCCGACCTTTCTTTGTTCTTCACTAAGTGTGATATCCTGCAAAGTGACCTTCTTTTCTTGTACCAAATCTTCATGAACTTCTTCTACACATTAATATTGATGTTCCCAAGGTCTTTAACCAAGGATATCCAAGAACAATAACCAAAGCATAAAAATCTGAATGTAAAACATTCTCGACCATAGTGAGCTTCAAGTCTTTAAAAACTTGAATATACTTACCATCCACGCGAGCTTACTTGATATTCTTTGCTTGAACATGTAGATTTTGAGCCGCATCCATGTTGATAAAGTTATACTTGCTGCTAGGATTTATGGACACAATTACCTTCTTCCTTGAATGCACCCATGAAACTGAAATTTTCTTTAGAGCTACATTGGCTAAACCCTTAGTCTTTACTTTTTCTTCATCATGATCCTCTACCTCTCCTTCTACATCATTCATATCATCATTATCATCCATAACCTCTTCTCTTTCAACATCATCATCAATATGTTCGTCTTCATTTTAATCCTTTTCCTCAATATCATCATTAATGTTCTTCATCTTTCTTTTGTGTCCCAATTAGCTAAGAAAACATGTTCCACATCCTCCCAAGACTAAATAGACTCCCCCTTTCCAATTGAGAGAGAGCCAACTTCATGTTGGCCCAAAAATTAAAGTGACATTAATGTTCACCACATTTTTGATGCAAAATATGTCTCCTTAAATTGGAGCCACCATTCTCCAAACATCAATCTCATCCTGTCCATAGAATATTGGTAATATCGTGATACCCAAAAAACTTTGCATAAGAACAAACTACTTTGACTGATGATTTCGGGCTGAAATCGGCCTTAAATCAAAATACATAGAGAATAAACCCCCTTCTAATTTTTACGAGCTTTCTGAAAATGTAAAGAAATAAACAAAAACCCAAAAATTACATGTGAACTCGTGAAGTGAATTTGTGAAAAGCCTAAGATCACATTAACATCCTCAAAGAGTCAAAATAAATCTCAAAAGGCTGAAATTTGGCCTTTAGCTGTTTCAAATGACTATCCAACTATAGTAAAAACATATAAAAATTTGCAATCGTTTATGAGATATAGCCAAAACTTTAAAATTAGGGTTTCAAACCAAATTTTACTTAAATCAATGCTCTAAAACCACTTGGTAAGATTTTCACATATAATAAATAAATAATTCAAACAATATCCAAAATAAATGAAGATCAACATAACACATTAGATATTGGCAGGCCTTGAAGCCCTATTATTCAATATATCTAGAATAATACCCTTGAGGTAGGGCAACACTGTACAATACTTCTTCAGGAAGGAATAGTTTTACAAGATATCTCAAATATGGGAATGCCACTTCGAGTGGGAAGCCTCCAATATTCTTCTACTAAATAGAAGAATTTTCACATACATGATAATTTTTTTAATGATATTCATTTGTTGTATGTAAGCATACATTACCCTTATTGGGTGGGTAACACCTAATCCCAATGTAGGTTAACTCATTACACAATATAACCTAGGTTGTTGGTTGTTGGTTTGTGTATGGGTAGGGGACGAGATCTCGGTATGTTGATATGACAATTT
This sequence comes from Taxus wallichiana var. yunnanensis, assembly GCA_018340775.1. NCBI lineage: Eukaryota > Viridiplantae > Streptophyta > Pinopsida > Cupressales > Taxaceae > Taxus > Taxus wallichiana. The sequence goes on along the minus strand of CM031236.1, from coordinate 609,245,318 downwards.
ATTTGGGGGCTTGGGTACGCCACAAAAAATATATAAAATTAAAAAAATACAGCTTAATAAGCAAAATTAACCATATAATATGTGGAGTAAACACAATAAGTTAAATAACCACAAAACACAATGTTAATTTAATGCCAAATTTCATGATGCAAGTTCATTGGTCAAGCTTAGAATACGTACATTGTGCAAATGTTACAATGTATACACAAAAATCAAGACAAATCAGCATATTCATTATTTTCATAATCATAATACTCCCCAGTGTATTCAACGAAAGCATCACTAGAACCATCATGTGGTTCATTAGAAGTAGAACCATCATGTGGTTCATTAGTAAAAGAACCATCATATGGGAGAGCAAATGTGCAAGGAAAGATTACTTATGAGGTAAATGTATTGTTTAAAAAGAGTTTGGGGGTGCATTTTAGGGTTAGGACTAGTTCTTTTAGGTTTGAAAAGTTGTATTGACTTTATTTTAAGCAAAGAAAAGATGTTTTTGGGGTAAAACGTGGTGGGCATGGGAATCAATACCTAGGTACATTGATAGACGTGCAGGTGGTATTGATTCCCATACCTGAAATGTTCCCTTTGTGTACAATATGTCCGTACTAGAACCTTGCCTCTGTAGGGGCGTACTTGGTAACCCAAAATATAACTGATTCCACAAGTTATCTAATTGATCCCATATATTATAACTATATAGCTAAGGAGGATGTGTGCTACCTATCGGCATCTCCATCAACCCATGTACATTATAATATCATATCCCTAGGTACATAATACAGTCTTTACTAGTTGTTGATATAGTTGGGCAATGTTTGGATTATTATACTCAATGCTTTATCGAAGATTTCAATGCCTTTTCAAATACTTCTCATAATAGTGACCATTAATTTTTCAAAATCTAGAAGACCTCCTCTTTGCATCAATAACTTGTTGCTAGATCTGAGTTACTGACAAAGAGAGACTAGCTTATTTGACAATCTTCAAAATGCCACTAATTTCATCCTGACGATATTGGTAGCCAAACCTAGACTTCGTTACAGTTTGGATGGTATGATGGTTAGATAAGGTATATGGAATGACTTCCACATTATTTTCATTCTTCATACTCAGGGCGTTTAATTAGTCCTATTGGTTCAGAATTGTACAATCTGGGATAAGTCCTATCTATGTCCATTTGATTATTACACCTTGTGTACTACAAGTTCTTGCTGTCACCTTGTTTCGTCCGCAAAGGGTATGCCATGCTCATGAGCCTTTAGAATATACACCTCTCTTTTCCTCTACAAAGGATCTGATCATTGCCATGCTCATGAGCCTTTAGAATCTACACCTCTCTTTTCCCACGCAAAAGATATAAAAGATGTTTATGATCTTTTAGAATCTACACCTCAAAAAAATTGATTCCATGTTGGGTGAAAGTGGGCCCTTCAATTTGATCCTTCCTTTATTCAATCATGCTAAAACCTCTTCCCTATTCCTGGGTGCTTTTTTCTGCTTTTGGATGAATGTTAGGATATCACTAGGCCCAATTTTGGGTTACCTCTAGGTTGTAGTCAGCCTTATTGCGGCAAGGGGATTTAAACTTGGATCTCCTCTATAATAGTGTACCCCATTTGGCATTAACCATTACACCACAACTATTTGAACAATATCCAGGGTCAGCAAACATACACACAATTTGAACGGGTATAAGGGCTTGGGTGTAAGCCATTTTTGGAGATCCATTATCAACATGTTAAAGAGAGTCACATCACCTGGGAAGGTGTAAGCATTTAATGTTTTCAAATTAATGGTTACAAACTTACAGCTACTTAATGGTTGTAATGGCTAGTTTATTTATTTATTGTTATTCTCCGAAGGTGATCCAATTGGTATCATGTACTTGACTGGAGATTTTTATATATGGAGCTCTAGTTTGCAATCCATACATATCTTCTCTCCCTGATATGATCCAAAACATGTAATCAAAAATTCCATACACAGTTTTACCAAAGTCTTTTGATTTAATATTCAGGGTGCTTTTAAAATATCGGTCTCCTAAAAATTGCAACAGTTGCTTCCCATCTTTTGTTTCAAGACATCTCATGTTCCAACTTACAACTTTCTTATTTAGCTATTGGCATTCTTAGGTTTGGGAAGTCTGTCAGCAAAATTAGGAAGCTTATCATCCTTTCCCTTACACATCTCAAAGCCTAGAGAACCCTTACACTTTCTCTTATTCTACTTTTCTTAGTCTTTCTGAACCCGTTCCTCTAGGAGGAGTCATTTGAGCCCTATTCAAGGAAGCCTTTGAAGTCAAAGATAAATAATGACTTATCCCAGTCAAAGTCAGACCAACATATGGCTGGTCCTTCCTTCTGCAAAGTATTAAACTTGGGACTGAGTCCTACTTGCTCTACCTGCTGCCTCTTTGCCCTAGCATTTGCATTTAGAGCACATTTATGTTTAGATCACTGGATTCAATTGAATTCCTGACAAGTTATATACTGACTAGATTTTTGACCCCATAATTGACAATCAGCTCAACTTGATCATCTAACATATGGCTATCAATATCCATGCCTTCTTGTTGGATTTTATCATTTTTATTTGCAATTGTGTCAGAAATATTTAAAGAACCATTATCAAGCTCTGGACCACTGTAATTAAACTTTTATGCCATTTTCTTCAACATTTAAGAAACTTTCATAATGTGCCTTACCCCCTTACAAGCAAAACATGCATCCAAACTACCTTAGCTAGCATTGGGACAGATTTTTACTATTGAATTGCACTCTGGTTTACTGAAAAAAATGGTCAGCTGCATGAAGTGAAATAAAAAATGTGCATGTTCATGGGGTAAAAAAATTCCTGTTCCTACCAGCCTAAACACTCCCTGATGGTTTCAGATTTTAGGACTTAAGTAGCTCAGGAGGAAACTGCCATGAGTAAGGAGGCACATTCTGCCCATCCAGCTAACTGGTATGCCTAAAATCTTGATTTTTTTTTCTGTGTTAAGATTTGAGGTGATGAGATGCCTTTATTAGCCACCTCCTGCCTTACCATAAATCAAATAATTTTTAAAGCCATGTAAGGATTCTTATAAGAAATCCAGGTAAACACTCTGTTAGGATGTTTAGTTGCATAATGATGGAAAATTGATTTCAGGCTGCACAAATAAGTTACTATTGGCTGCGGAATGAGGCAATCATTGAACTTCCAATGTTGTCATCTCCAAAGAGAGAATACATTCAGAGTGTGGTGACATTTAGTAGTAGTAGCCTGGAGGAAGTATTAGCAGATTTTAAAACAGAGTTCACAGTCTTGTATGCAAAGCAAGATGGTAGTAAAATGCCCACTTGCAAATATACTCGAAGATTTATTTTTGCAATAGAGACGAGAGAGTATGCTTGTAATCTTTTATTTGTCAAGCACAAGAATCTAAATAGTTTTTACCAAGGACTAATTCATATTGTTAAGTGTCCATGAAGGTGTGGTAAGGATTTTATTAAAGTACCCAATCAAACAAAATATCAAGCATCAGAAACCAAAATCCAACATTAATTATATTTTTAGGTAGGATTTAACTAAAGATGGAATCACAAGCATATATAATCTCTATATGGATTAAGAAAAATAGAGCAGAGGCACTAAAGACACTCTTGAAGTCACAAGAGCATGAAATGAAGAAAGAAAGAAATTATATTAGTGTACATGGATGACCAAAATTAGGTCAATGGGACTCAAATTATATATATATTCATTGATTGAAAAGTGTTGCTATTGAGTTAATATACGACTATATAATGCGAGTCTGACAAAAACGAGAGTGGTATGGCATCACATTCCAAAAGAAAACTTCATATCAATCGTGAGGATCAAGACTGTGCTAAACAACTATAATTAACTTAAAAAAGTTGATAAAAGAATTAAGAACAACTTTTCATTAAAAAGATATAGCAAATCATGCAGCAAAATATAAAGCCCACCGGGCATCCAAATGCCAAGACACGAACATTAGGCAACCAAAACAATTAGAGCAAATGGTGGAGGTGGAGGATCATCTGACTTGTCACCCCAACCACCACTAGTAGGCGGATCCGCCGCATCAGAGAGAATTTCCCATCTGTCATTATTTTTGTCTTTGTATCGTGCACGGGTCCATTCTGGATGGGAAAATAGCTAAGGCCATCCGAGGGGATTTCTTTTGATGAGGAGCAGTCCCCCTCCAAGGTCGGGAATGCATAAACAAACCTGTTTCCACGAGAGCTGTTGCTGTGCAAAGAATGTTGTGAACACAAAGAACCTTGCTGTCTGCTTCTTGATAAATTCCCTACCACAAGTTCCATAGCCATGACCATAAGGAGACCATTAGGAGGAGAATCTAGAACAACCTTGCTGACAGCACACAGAGCACTTCTCTAATGGTCCAGCAAAGACTGTGCTTAACCTCCAGATGGACCTTCTCAACTTGAACTTGTATTTGCAGCATAACATTAGAAATCACTTGCACTTTATTAATAACAAAGCAACCACCATCAAGAGACAATTGTTTAAAATTTACCTTGTTCATTTCTTTCCATAACTGAACAGGAATTTCAGAATGAAAGATATGCCATTTTAGGTTGTATTGTGCAAGTAACATGGCTAAACTTCCTAAGAGCATCATTTTCCAAGAATTGTTTTTTCGGCAAAATTGTTGGAAAAGGGTGTGAATCCACATCTAGGCTGACTGGGCATGTTTGCAAATTCAAAAGAGATGTTTGAGACTCAGGTTGTTGACAAGAGGGACATATAGGATTGTTAACCCCTAAGTGAACAAGCATGTTTCCAGCCAGAAGACCTTGGTGAAGAATGCACTAGAGAAATTGAACTTGTTTGGTTTTATGATAACTTCCCAAAGTTTGGAAAACCAACAGCCCCAGGTTTCTGTAGACGAGATAAATTTTTAACGAGCATTTAGAGAATCAACCTGAATGTGCTGAGTAGAGAGTAATTGATAATCAAGTCGGGGTTTGTACTGGTGAAATGGGTCACCACAAGACGCTTCCAGTCTTTCCACCACCTAGAGGGTGACTGGACTCCAATTTTGTAGAGATGGTCATGGAATAGCTTGTTTAATCTTAGTGATATGAAAGATCACTAGTGTTGAGCTGAAACTGATCATGAAGGTAGGCCAGGAAGCCAATATCGGGACCATTTTCAAAGAAGTGTGAGATCATCGTAACTCCCTTTTGAACAATCTGATACTTTTGACCCAAGGAACTATGATTGAGGGAACACCATAGTAGGAGAGAATTGGGGACCGCAATAGGAAGTAAGAATTCAAAGAGCCTGAATTTGAAACCATCACCATCCCAAATTAGATGAGGTTCTAGCTGCTCTCAAGCTTTTAAAAATACTGAGCAACCAAAGTTCCCACAATTTGAATGGAACAAGATGGTTAAAAGGGAATGAAGCCCGAGACCCTTCCACATTAGTTTGCCATATAGAGCGCCTTAGGAGCTGCAATGTAATAGGGATGATATATCATGGTAGAAGTTGCCTTGGGAGATGCAATATCTTGGTAGAATGTCGCCTTGGGAGATGCAATATCGTGGTAGAATATCACCTTGGGAGATGCTATGTTGTAGTAGAACCGTCTAGGCCTTGTCTCGTTCAAATGCACAAATCTTCCACTTGACACAATGGTTTGTGCCTTAGAGTCTGACATTGAGAAGGCCAAGACCTCCTACCTCCTTAGGTTTGCAAAAATATACCAAAACTCTATGGAGACCTTTAGATCCCCCTAAATTCGTATAGAGGAGATCCCATAGGAGGCTTTTCAACTTTGAGTGTGCAACTTTTGTAGCTGCTCATTAGGAGGAATAGTAAACATAGTTTGCCTTAAGGATTTGAGAACAATCATGGAACTAACCAGCCAAGGAAAGGTTTGGTGATGCAATAGGCAATCTTTTTTCAACCCTTTGAAAGGCAAAGGGAAAGCCAAAGAATTTGAATTACTCTCTAGGTTGTATACAATACCATTTGAAACTCTCTAACCATTGAGGTAAGGGAGTGTTTGATTGCCTGTAGCATTATGTTTTCTTCCATTGTGTAGAGACCTGAAGCAACACAAGAAATCTCTAGACACTCCATGGCGTTGAGGCAATAAAAACTTCTTCAACAAAAGAGTGAGGGAGGAGTCATCAACAATATGCCCATTGACATCTAACTATGGGTTTGAGAAAGGGAAATGCCTTTAAGTAAACCTCTAGAAGTGTAATCAACTAGAAAATAGATGAATCCTTCAGCTACAAGGACACAAAGGGAGGGAGCCAAAGGACATCCTTGTTGAATCCTTCAGCTATAAGGACATAGAGGGAGGGGGCGGAGTCCATCCTTGCTGGATGGACCTAAATAACCCAAATTGATTTGACTGGGCCCCATTAATGTTGATAAGCGCACATGCTTTCTGGTAGTGCAGATTGACCCTTTGGACAAACCTGGGTCCAAACTTGAGCCCAATCCCCTATGCTTGAAGCATAACAATAATAAAAGGCCACTCAATTCTGTCATAGGCTTTCTCATAATCAATTTTGATGAAAAGAGCTTTCCATTGCTAGGAATGAGTCCATTCCATCCCTTTCCATATTTCAATGACATTATCCAAAATGTATCTATTGCGAATGAAGTCGGTTTGATAGTGACAAATACCTCAAATGAAAAGCATGAGCTTTGGGAATAATCTTGTAAGGCACATTCAAGAGTGTGATAGGGTGCTAATTGGCAATGAGCTTCAGGTCCCCATGGGAATGAACCTGATGTTACCCTAATTGATAAATTTACCAAGAGAATTGGTTTGAACAACTTCCAAAGTTCCGATATACCTTGTCGCAAATCCGGACCTGTATTCCAAAGAACTTGGTGAAAATCATAGGGGAAACCATCAACGCCAAATGGCCTTGGTAGAAAATGTTTGAGATGTTGCCTCATGAAGGTCTTCTACAAATAATAAACAATTGAAAGTGACCCTTTGATCCTTAGAGTTTGCAACGAACCACTCGCAAACATTTTCTAAGAGCATCTTCACGTGTTGGGGAAGTTGGTTGAGTAACAAGAACTCCATGATAATGAGCTACAAAACTTGTAGAGTATGATGTAGTTTAACGATTCTTTGATTGGCATCACAAATGGCCCCTACTCTATTGATTGCGTGTCTAGACCTTATGAGAGAGGCATTCTTTATAAACTTAGCTCTAACCCGTAACCAATGCATATGGGCACAAAGTTAGGCACCATGAGCTCAGTACACATCTTCAACCGTGAGGTCATGTATCCTCTTGGCAATCTTTTTTTGTAAATTCTCATTGAAAGGGGAAAACTCCCAACTCCTGTGAGGAATGAATGAGCTCACAGTGTGATGCCTCATGGGTCTTTTGGCAGAAAATTGTTGCTTGTTGACATATACTTAGAGGAATGCAAAGGTTCGTGAGATGGCATCCCCCCTCGCAATCCAACCTAACTCCCTAAAGGGCACAGAGCAAGGTTTTAAATCCATTTGATATGAGAATGAGTCCATTCATGAGTGAGGTGAGTCGCATTAAGGTAAAATTGAAACTTAACCTTTTTACTTGAGGCATCAACTACTCAATACAATTTTGATTTGGAGATGGTTAGATAACACTAATCCCAAAACCACGTTGATAGGGTGATCAAAATTGTTGGCAAAAGGGAAAAGTTATGTTTTGCAAGTGAAGCTCTTACTAATCTTTTCAAAACCCTGTCATTACCTTGTTTATAGTTGGACTAGGTAAACCATGGGGTGTTAGAGAGAGCGGAACCGGTGGTGGTTGGGATCGAGACAACCCGAGATTGTTGTGTGTAAAACAATACCTCTTTCGCTTCGGCGCACTATTGCATCGAGAGGAGGTACTCTATCTTTCATAGATTCTATCATGTTGACATCACCACATATAATCCAATTGAAATTGGGAGTGTGTCATTAATCCACCACCAAAATGCTGCCCTTTCAACAACATCATTAGAGGCATAAATGTTTGCAATAGTGAGGGAATGACCATCAAATCTAGTAGGGTCCACACAACCCAATGAGTGGGCTTAGAGCCCCAACTCATGACGTGAAGAACCAAGTAGGGCACAATAAGTGTAACCACTTTACCATGTCCATGATCACAATTGAACTCATGGCACAATGCTCCCAAACAAATAGATCTAGCGCTGGAATGAAGTAAAACCCAAAGATATTACTTTTTTTTGTAGACACAACATTTCCATATTAACAAAAAAACTAACTAGTGTCCCTAGCCTTAAACTTATGAGACAAGTCAGTAAGGCTATCCACATTCTAAGAATAAACTGTCTTTTGGAAACATCAAGGTTCATGTTGCTCCTATCATTTGTGTCATTTAAAGGGGAAAAACTATTAGATAAACAAGCTGTTTATTGCCACACATGGTCATGAGGATGGAAAGTATGCGTATTTTCTTGTACATATTTGCCTATCCTCGGGAGGCGGTGAGGGGCAAGTGAGAGTGGTGCATAACCTTTTTGTTTTAAAACCACCATATTATCGGTTGTGCTTGATTCTTTCACCTCTATAGGAGGTTGTGATGACATGTCAAAGTGCAAATTGCCAAATTTGAGTGTCTACATTTGCCCCCCCTTTAAGTATGAAATGAAAATTGCATGATTAAAGGAGAATATACCCATGTGTGTAAACACACTTTGCCTTTGCTCAAATGATCCGTAAACTTCTACTTTGGAACTCTACGAATCACACAACTATGCTGTTCTACTTTCAACTTTGGAAAATGACAGATTTGCTTAAATATTAGAGCTTTGTGACTGATTATCTAGTGCTATAGAAAGGAAATTGCAGAGAAGGAAAATAATTCAAACTTCAACACCAACAATTTTTATCCTGGAAACCTCCAAGGAGGAAAACCAGTCGGGAAGGGCAAGTGCTCTTTCTTCCCATTTTATTTGGTCTAACATAGACAATTATAGATTACAATAAGTATGAAAAGAAGAAACAGTGTAAACCTTCTCTCCAATTACTTACTTGCTCTGTTTCTACACCTTACTCCTACAATTCCATTCCAACACTGAAGATCTTGCTCACTGCTCTCATTAAATTCTGATTTGCCTTCGAATGTCTATTCTCTTGCTCCTTCCATGTATTTATAGGCCTTCCCATGTCCTCCGTGCACTGGAGGATGTGAAGGGGCATGGAAGTGAAGAGACACGGCTGGGCGCTTCAAATTCGCATGTCCATTCGTGCTCTGTTCTTCTTTTCTGTTCAAAAGTGCCAGGACCGCCGCCCTGAGCAGATCGGCGGTCACAGACCGCGTTCAAACCGTCGCTCGCACGCGGCGGCGGATCCTTCAGAACCTCCGTATTCCTCAATTTATTTATTTTTCCTTCTTCTTGGTGTTGATGAAACTGATGAAGTGGTGTTTTTCTGGATCCCTATGGATCATACCTCCCCTTCTCAGGAGGCTTTTGGTCCCACAAAAGCTTAGTGGGGGAATGGCAGAGGAATCAATTCCCTCTCGTGCTCATTTGAGTTCCGCTGGGTCTGCCTTGGTGTCTTATCTCGTCCAACCTGCCAAGACTCCTGTGGATCTCTGGTTTGTTGTTCAGTGCTACATCCTCCTCGAGATGCCTCGAGTACAATCCTCTTTGGAAGGTAACTTTTGTATCTTTCCTTCTTTGTCATGCATAGATGGCGTTAGTGGGTGCGAGCTCTTGCAACTCACTATCGCGTGCATCTGCATGAGGTATGGCCCAAAGGTTTCTTCTCCAACCTGCTCAAGTATGGCGAAGGTCCCATACTGTAGTGGTTTAGTCCTTTCTTGTCTCTGCCTCTTGAGATGGATTGGCCGAATCCTCTCCAAGTACGCTGCTGCTATAGTCACCACCGTTCCTTGTATCTCCTCTTCTTCTTGTTGCCCCACGGTCAAGTCCAGTGAATCCGTAGGTAGATATGGTGACTGCATAGCAGAAGTTTGTTTTGCTCCTTGAATGAGCGGTTCTGTGGTGGCTTATTCTGCAAAACTGACAAGTGCTATCCAAATTCTCCATCCTTTGGTCAGAAATATCCATGCTCTCACGTCCATTTTGCTTTTCTTCCAATGAAAGCAAACAAAACTGATGATTTGCTTGAATAAGTCTTGGTGCTTGGTTGGCACTTACCATAGCCTTCTTTGATTTGCTTTGGTGTGCCCGGATGTTAAAACTAACTCCATCCTTGACCCATCTGTACCGGTTCTCCCTCCTTGTGAACACAACATCCCTGGCATACAAGTAAGGACTTCCGAAGACAACGTCAAATGCATCAAGTGGAATAATATCAGCCTCTAATACATCTATGTATTGGGTATTTATCCCAAACTGAAACTTACACTTCCTTGTAACTTGTATTTCTACACCCTTCTTCACCCATCCCAGTGGGTATGGATGTGGATGCGTGCATAAGTCTCTAGGCCAGCTGCGTTCTATAACCGCATCGAAATCAAATTTGACAGTTCGAGAACGCAGAATCTACTAAAGCGTTTACCTTAGTCTTCTTGATTTGGATTTTGATTTGAAATAGCTTACTCATCTCTTCTTCTTCTGCTGCCCTGTACATGTTAGTGGCCATGCATCCCAGCCTCTCGTCTACATCCGAATCATCCTCAATCTCCACCTCTTTTTGTCTTCATAGTGGCCATGGATTTCTTGGAATCCTTGGTTCGGTGCTTTGGGTGCAATTTCGGATGCAACTTCCAACATGTGGCGTCAGTATGTCCATTTACATCACAATTCTTACAAAATTCTTAGGATCTTTACAAGTATGCAAAGCAAGTAGCGGCATGTTTACCTTTCCATTTACCTCTGCTACTTGTCTTCCCATGTTCTTTGTCCTATTGTTCTATTGAATGGTCTCCTTTGACTCTATTTCTCCTTGCTTCTTCTCGTCATCAATGTAGTATGCTTGTACACAAGCTTCATTGAGATCCTTGGGCTTTGTGGAGATTACCTTCCTCCGAAGGTGAGTGTGAAGTCCTCCCAAATACTTGGTTAGAATGTCCTCATCCTCCAAGTCCATATTAAGCAACATGGCTTGTCTCCAGAAATTCCATAGTGTAGTCTTGCACGCTTTGACCGCTGCCCTGTCTAAAGTACTGCCACTTAATCATTATGTCAGTCTTATGGCCAATAAGATAGAAGTTAGCTCTAATCAACTCTTTAAAACCCTTCCAAGTACTGACAATAGGACATTTCTTCTTCTCACAAGTGGCTAGATGGGTTTCCCACCAAACCAGAGCATGACCTTCCATTTTGAGACGTGCAAAGGTGACCCTTTGTGCCTCAGTGACATTATGCACACTAAAATAGACTTCCAATTGTTTTAGCCATTTATCCAGTAATTCTGCATCTACTTGTCCTTCAAAATTCTTAATTTCCACTTTCGTTTCAACTTTAAAAGGTGTATGTGCAGATTTTACCTTCTCGCCTGCAATTGGTGTCTCTTCATGCTCTTCCCATTTTTCCTCTTCGTGGCTCTTTCCAATACCGAATTTTTCGGCTAGTGCTCGAACCACCGAGTCCATGGAATCTTGCTTAACCGAAGCCGTCTTTTGCAGATCTGAAAGCTCTTCTTGTTTCCTATGCAATCTATCCATCATGGTCTCTAGCATCTCGACTCTACGGACCAAGTTCTCTTCCTCCATTTGAGCTCAAATTCTCTATTTCCACTTCTTCGTAGAAATATCTGGCTCACAAGGTAAAACTTCTTCGCCTTTGGACCTTGTCACTGTCATACAAAATCACAAGAAAGATTCGAATACCACAGCATTCCTGGATATATAATCAACTCGATACCAAAATGATCCGTAAACTTCTACTTTGGAACTCTACGAATCACACAATTATGCTATTCTACTTTCAACTTTGGAAAATGACAGATTTGCTTAAATATTAGAGCTTTGTGAGTGATTATCTAGTGCTATAGAAAGGAAATTGCAGAGAAGGAAAATAATTCAAACTTCAACACCAACAATTTTTATCCTGGAAACCTCCAAGGAGGAAAACCAGTCGGGAAGGGCAACTGCTCTTTCTTCCCACTTTTATTGGTCTAACATAGACAATTATAGATTACAATAAGTATGAAAAGAAAACAATAGTGTAAACCTTCTCTCCAATTACTTGCTTGCTCTGTTTCTACACCTTGCTCCTACAATTCCATTCCAACACTGAAGATCTTGCTCACTGCTCTCATTAAATTCTTGATTCACCTTCGAATGTCTATTCTCTTGCTCCTTCCATGTATTTATAGGCCTTCCCATGTCCTCATGTGCACTGGAGGATGTGAAGGGGCATGGAAGTGAAGAGACATGGCTGAGCGCTTCAAATTCGCGTCCATTCGTGCTCTGTTCTTCTTTCTGTTCAAAAGTGCCAGGACCGCCGCCCTGAGCAGACGGCGGTCACAGGACCGCTGCCCTGGTTGGGCGGCGGTTCCTTCTAGAACCTTCGTATTCCTTAATTTATTTATTTTTCCTTCTTCTTGTTATTGGCGTTGATGAAACTGATGAAGTGGTGTGTTTTTTTGGATCCCTATGGATCATCAAATGTTTGTTTTATGGTTGTCCTGTTGTGCTTGGTGTTGGCATGCTCTACGATGAAACTTGTATCACGAGTGTGGTTAATGTCCATGATAAAGAATTGAACTTTAACTCAAATATAACTTGTAATGTGAAAGATTTGCATTTGTATAAAAGTGAAATGAAAGGATGTAAACAAAGAAGGAATACACTGTTTGCTTTGCAAAAGGAGAAAATATTGTGCTTTGCTTGTGCTTAAAAATTTGTATTGTTGAACTTGAAGGATTGGGGGTGATCAGTTCCCAATTTGTGTGGTGAAGAAATTGGAGTGTTAGGTGCATACAACCTAACACGAGAATGCCGAGGAGAGAAGAAGAAGAATGAAGTGTCAAAACACCCCGCTAAGGAAGAAGACCGAGTATCAAAATTATTCAACAACTCGATATCTTCTCCTTTGATTCTAAGAGGAAAGTCTCGCCTCTAAAAAAATTACCCTCTTCGATACCTTCCATAACCCCATGGATCACACTGTTGTAGATAAATCTAGGCCCAATTTTGTGAATTAGGACACATAGTAGAATGGAAATGCCTTATGTGCCGCCCAATTTTGAAATGTGCTGAAATGTTGATGGAGAAAGGAGACTCATGCTCCTAAGATCTTTGGCTCGTAGTAGAAACTAAATACCATAGCGAAGGAGGAAGTGTTTCATGCCCTCTTGATCGATGTTTCGCCCTTGGGCAAAAATGTATGGGAAGGTTAGGACTGTACCGTATGGGCTTGACCAATCTATACGATTATGAACTTGTGAATTTTGTTTAAATTTGTGTTTTTTGAATTTCAGAGTACATATACCCTGTTTGTACTTGTATCATATCTCAAAATTCCGCTCATGTCGGTTGTAAGTGTAGAAATGAAACCGGATGGATGTCCCCTCTTTTGAGACGTGTGAAAAGCATGTTGAGCATGTGGCTCAAAAGAAATAGATGTGTGCTTATGAAGGAGATGTTTGAGAAGTGTAGAGGATTGTAGAATGTTGGAGAGGTGGTCACATAGTGAATAACCCGTACCTGTAAAAAGGAAGGTGTTTGCGCATGGTGGCAACCATGGTGTGTAATAAAAACAATGATAATAATAGATAGAAACCACATAACTAATGACAAGAGTAGTCTAATTGTATGTAAATTCAACGATAGTGTAATCAAATGCAAGAAGTATGCAAACAATGTCACACACAAGGCATAAAATGACAGACATGGGACACCCACTGTGCCGCCAAACAATCAAGGCCCGTAAACCTGCAAACAAGAGCAAACAATAAAGAACAAGATGGGCATGGTGCCACAAACATGGGACACCCATGGTGCCACAAGATAATCAAGGCACATAGGCCATAAGCGATGAAAACACACAAATTGTAATAGACACACGTAAGCAAGTATGCATGAAATAAGAGTGTCAAAACATGATAACATGATATAGTAGCCAATATAGATGAACTATACGAAACAAAAGATGTTAACAATAGACACCCCAAAATTACACTTTTGTTTCCATTTGTTCCCAGTATTATTCTAGTACGCCCTGTTATTCACCCATTTGCGATTAATTGATTAAATTAATTAATTAATTCACATTGTACCCATTTGGATTAATTAAATTAATCCCATGTATCCTTAGTACCCCTTTTGGCTAAATTAATTGTTATTTATTAATTAAATAATTAATTAATTAAGTGTGTGCACATCCTAGTCATCTGCCACTTGATCTAACTCCACTTAGACTCCACTTGGACTCCCTATCCTTACCCTAGTTAATTGCACTTCTAGAATCCTAGAAAGGTGGGGGCAATTAAAATGCACGTACAACCACCTTTCCGGATGCAACTTTTTGTAATTAATCCATTTATTGCCCCCGACACTATTGCAACTGCCCACAATGCTATTTTTAGCATACTCATTTATCTGTGTGTAACTGATTTCAACTACCTTCTGCTTCTATAAATTACAGGCTTACTTTCCTTTCAAATCCTCTTGAATCTGACATACAAAAACTCTGCTTGAATCTTTGTGTTGATAGCATTTGCATTTGTATTTGGAGAGTACTCAAGAGCATCCACAATCATTTCTGACATCCATTTTGCAAGGTCTTACAGGGGACCCTTATTGAGGTTTGCATTGGAAGGTTACGGGGAGGTTTGCATTATTATTTGTGTATCTTTCATCATTGTAGTTTTTTTCTATACATACATTAACAAGATACATGTTAGTCCTATTAGTCTGAAAAATAACAAGTACACAATGTATGCCATTGAGCTTAAATGAGAAGTAGAAAGGAGCTATAATAGAATAATAACACTTGTAGGAGATGGAGGGATTGCCCCAAAGAAGAATGTAAGGAGCGATGGGTGCTCCGATAAGCGTGTATCACTATGTGTGCTCTGCATCCAACTCAATATACCAAGTGAACGCATGTGTGTAAAGAAGAAGACATGCTATTTATCAAACCAAAGTGATACACAACATGTATAATGTAAGGTGTTAACAACTCAAGTAAAATGCATAGGTCCTGATTTTGTATTTTTGCAAATATTTGAATGTTTTGTATTATTGAAATGCACAACGATGTACAAAAAAGAATGGAGAACATGAAAACTATCCAATGAGAACCTCTTGAAGAGGTTGAGCAAGTTGCAAGGAAGATGGAGGCTTAAGCCTCAATTGTGATCCAAATGCTAGTGGTACCGTAGTAGTAATATGTGCCAAAGAAGGCCTAGGAGATAAAACAAAGTGCAAAGTAGCATTTGAGGAATGGTCTTTGGTGTGGTGGACTAGAAGAATGAGTGTTTAGTATTATGATGCAATTGAGAAGTTGTGTAGGTAGTATGTGCACTAGAGAGGAGGAACAAAGGATCCTAGTGTGTGGGCTTTGAGCCTATGAGGAGACTTAGGGTTGTGAGATATAGTTTCGCAACCAAAGGCCTATTAGGAGACCTAGGAGAACTAGAGTCATGAGGGATAGGATGGAGTAGAGGCCTAGGAAGGAGCCTATGAGTGCTAGAGCTATGAGAGGCAATGTGCAAAACCAAAAATCTATCCGTAGATGCACTAGGACTAAGGCAAGCTAGGAGGGAACCTTAAGGGGAACACCTCTAATTGTGATGACTTGTTGATTATGAATGAACTTGACACGGTGGAGTATCGAGGGGATAGTCAGAAGAGCACGTAGCCAATGGAGACCTAATCGCAAGGCACCAAAACTAAGAGTAGAAGCAACCAAGATTGAAACTGATGTAGTGATAGCACCAACAATGAGAGGTAAAGTGATGCACCGGTAGTGGGGATTAGTAACAAGTGTAAGATTTTGTGTGGAAATGTCAAGAGATTGAAGTAGCGTGAGAGAGCAAAGGTTATCCTTGTTATCTGGATCAACCAAAACACTGCATATAGGTACATGATTAACAGAGCCGGATGAATAACGTGTATGAAGCAAATGTAGCATCTATATTGGAGTCATAAAAAATAATAAGCGAGTGTAGTAGACGGTGTTTCGAGTGAGTGAGTACCAATCATTGCATCCAAAGGGTGATCATAAGAGAGTGGTGGAGGTACTAAATGATAAGTGTTGTGCACTTTAGAAGTAGATTTGTTAGTGTCATGCTTAGGAAATGGATCATTGAAGATTTTTAACTTAGCATTATCGTTGATTGGTTTGGAAGATTCAATGGGCTCATCCCATTCAATAGCTTTAGAATTGATAAGATCTTGGATAATATGATGGAAGCTTTAGACATTTATTAGTGGGGTGACCAGTACATCGATGATAATCACAGTAGGCATTGGCATTGAAACACTTACTTTGAGGCTTACTCATATCAACCTCAAATGGTGGAGGGAGAGATATGAGATTGCATTCGAGCAATTGTTTCAATACAATATGAGGAGGGCTTGATAAATGAGTAAACTAGAGTTGTGCGGGCTGAAGTTGCAACTTAATTGGTTGAGAAACAACATTGACAATGTCCTTAGAAGCAATCTTACTGTCATTAG